>VDFB02281492.1:437051189-437536189 GCA_007258455.2 Sequoia sempervirens | reverse complement strand
GGTCTCATAAAGCCATCACAGACTCAATCCTTGTTGGCTAGTCAGCCTAAGGGACAGAAAGAGTTAGGGAAATTTGACAAGAAACAAAATAAATCTAAGAAAAATCCACAAATAGATCAAGCACAACACAAATCCTCTTCCAGCGAGGAATCATCTAAGAAGGAGAAGTCTACTTGTTCATATTGCAAGAGGATTGGACATGAAGAAAATTCTTGTTATAAGAAGGATATTGATGAGCTGAAACATCTTCTTAAGAAGAACATTGATCTACCTTCTAGAATGTCTGAGTCTACTTCTTCTTCTTCACTTTCCAAATAGTCAGGATCTAGTAAGGATAAAGGTCATGCATAATTTGCTTCTGAGTCTAAGAAAAATAAAGGTAAAGCTCTTTGTGCTTCTACAAGTCATGAATCAGGGAAATGGCTCCTAGATTCTGGAGCTTCTCATCATATGGCTTCTTCATAGTCTATGTTCTCTTCTTTTGAGCCTTGTGCTATGCCACCTATTCTGATGGGCAACAACACTTACATGAGTGTAATTGAGAAGGGTTCTATTGATATTGGGGATGGCAGCTTCAATGATTTTTTGTGTGTACCTCACTTGACAAACAATCTTCTTTCCATCTATCAGATCACTCATGGTGGAGCAGGTAAGACTATGGAATTCACACCTGATTCAGTTATCATCAGAGATTTGGAGAGCACAAAGATAATTGCTACTGGGATAGTTGATAATGAATCTCGGTTGTATACCTTTTCAGACTTTGTACCTAATGACAGTTCTGATTCTTTGGCTATTGATCACACTCTTTGTGTGACATTTTATTTTGAGGAGAATTTTGGCTATTTGAATCTTGGTATTCTCACATCAGATCTAGTTATTGAGCCTTACATTCCTTCTCCTCTATCTATTGTTGCTTCTGAGGATACTTGTGTTACTTTCATGGCTACTTGTGATTTAGTGCAACAGGATCGACATTGTCTTCTAGATATAGTTGCTTGGGATGACTACTTGACAGACATTGCAGGTTTGTTCATAGAGTCCCATATTTCAGACTTGGAAGACACTATTCATGACATCCATCTTCTCTTTGATGAAGTTGATTCTTCTTCAATTGTTATGGAGGAACATATGGATCCTCTTGTTCATTCTCCACATGATCATTCATCACAGTTTGACATGACTGTGGATACTTTTGAGCAATATTTGGAGGAGGCATCTTCGGAGGAGGTAGTTGAGTCTTTGGATTTTGTTTTACACACATCTCTACTAGGTTTTGGATTGTCATCTTCATTAATGTGGCCTAGAACACCTAATTTGGTGGTGGCAACTTTTGGCATCAACATGGAGACAAATGAGCAGTTTTCAGAGACTTCATACATTTTGAGCTTTCCTCCCTCATATTCTTTTTAGGAATGGGAAGACATTCTTCATACACCTTTTTTTTTGTTTCTTCCTAAGGGGAGGAACATTGTTTGATGATCGTGGACCATGTTCTACATTCAGATTCGAGCTTCAACCATTGGCATAGTTGACTACTTTGGGGAAGACTACATGGTTTTTCCTATCCTTTCTATTTTGGAGGGGACTTCTTCCTTGCATGGGATTCTTCTTGTGTTGGGAAACTTGTTTTCTTTTCTCTCTTTTTGGGAGGAGTTTTGTCCCACTAGGTTTTCTCCTTTACTTCATTTGTGAGAAAGTTTTTTTTACATGGGTACCTAACATGGCCTAGTAGCCAGGACCCATATTTGCATCTTTGTGTCTTCTCACCCACCTAAGCTATGCTTAAGGGGGGGTGTTAGTATAGGTTTTTTAATATTTTTCCTACACATTATTAAGCATACCTTAGGTTATAGGAGATGTGGTTTATGTGAGGACACATGGCATAATCCATCGGTTACATGTGTTTCTTCCACTCACACTTAGGTGGTTGAGTTTCACACCCTCTTTTGGCCTTATATGCCACCTCACAAAACCACTCATTTGTCTCTTTCTGAGTAGGTTATGCCACCTATTTGGCATTTTCCAAGTAGGCATAACTCCCACCTAATTTGGTTATTTGGGAGTTATTACCCCTCTTGGAATTATTTTCCCATATTGTGCTATATAATCAGCACCCACCTCTCCCTCCTATCTAGTCAAGATGAGTTCATATTAACTCAATCAATTCAAAGGAGAGTAGAGGCATATTGTATCATTTAGTGTGTGATAATAACATCATTTTGTTATTGCACTATATTCCTGCATTTTATCTCTTGCTGCTCTCGTGTGGAAGGTTTATCTTGGTTTTGCAGGTGATCTTGGGTGCTTGAGTTCATCAACAACTCTTACACATATTACATAGCATGATAGTTTTCAAAACCTCCAATCTACCATAAAATGGAGCATAGGCCGACAATTTCATTTTTATAATAGTCCACTATCAAACCAACAACATAATGGCTCTTTTGATAATGCAACTTAATCAATATACTTCCTCAAACATTACACACAAAATTCAAGGTACATTTGGTGGAATTCAATATTACAGAGAAACAAAAAAATTGTAACACTCGTAGTACACAACAAATACTATTCAAGGCTCAATTGATGAAAATCCTGTTGAAAAATTCAATAAGGTAACAAAAAAAATACTATTCAACCTTGGGCTGACAAAAAATATCATCGAAAACTTTCAACAAATAACAAAAAAAAAAAGTTGTTGGAAACTTCAAAAAAATAACAAAAAATAAACAAATCATTTTGATGGCTTGATTGATGGAAATCCTATTGAAAACTTTAGACAAATAACAAAAAAAAAAAATTGGAAACGTCAAACAAATAACAAAAAATAAACAAATCCTGTTGATGGCTCCACTAATGGAAATCCCGTCAAAAATTTTAGACAAATAACAAACACTCTCCATATCTATATATCAGATATCCATGGAGGACAACTTACAGATTCTGGAGAAGAAGAGTTTCAACATAAACATTAAATAAACCATTTATACAAAACACCCAAGTAAAATGTCCTACATATTGCACAATGCCACAGATGTAAAACCCTCTAATCTGTCATAAAATGGAGTAAAGGCAAATGATTTTATTTTTACAATAGTCCACTATGAAACAAACAACACAATGGTTGTTTCAATAATGTAACTTAATCAATATACTTCCTCACACATTATGCACAAAATATGAGCTACATTCAGTAGAATTCAATATTATAGAGAAACAAAGAAATTGTAACACACCTATTACATAAACAATACTATTCAAGGCTCTATTGATGAAAATCCTGTTGAAAAATTCAAACAAATAACAAGCCCTTTGTATATCCATATATATACAATCAGTCCTATCTTAATCTAAAATTGGGCAATAAAATTACCAACCGTAACCATTTTAGTAGAAGAACATAGATATACAAAACAAAAATCTAAAATGACTTATTGATTTTGGAGAATGGCACCTTTAAAACCCTCCAATATGACATAGAAAGTAGTGAAAGATGACAATTTTAACCAGGGAACCATAGATGACGAATCTTACAAGAGTCTATTGTCAACCCAACACCACAATGACTCTTTTGACAATGCAACTTAATCAATATACTTGCTCGTACATTACACAACATATCAGTAGTCAAACACTCAAACCTACTATCAAAATGAATAATAAGCACAGAATGAAAGAAACACACAATAAATTCAGTTTTGCAAAAAAACCTATGCAAACTGACTTACTAATTTTGTAGCTCAATAGTTTAAAACCCTCAACCTTGCTAAAAATAGAGTCAAACATGGTGAATTTAACAATAGCTTTCTATCAAACCAACACCACAATGGCTCTTCCAACAATACAACTTCATCAAAGTATACTCTCTGACACGCTAGTATTCAATATTGCATTTACTTCATCTATTGCCATCATGCAATGACATGGAACATTGGGCCTTGTGGAAACAAATTCTTGCCATTCACATCTCCCATATCTATCACACCATTCTCGACCACCACCAACCCACATAATTACCAACACCCATATCAGCACACCAAAAATAATGGTGGCCTCCCCACTACCTAGTAAACGCCTATCACCAGCAACTCAAATTCACTGTTGGGCTAATGAAAATCATGGCAGAAAATTCAAACAAAATAGCCTATTAGCTAATTAGTTTTTAAGTATTCTAAAATTATTGAATACAAATGTTTTACTAAATCATTGATATTTAGCCGATAGGCTATATGTGTGAACTTTGCTTAGAATTTTCATCATCCTAGTTTCTAGCTCAAAATTTTCATCAACCTTCCTAGTTTCTGACATCTGGCTCTCAGTCTAAAAAAGGTGGTAGATTTCTCAGGTTTCAAACCTTGAACTTTGGGATCCCCAACTCTTATTAGTTAGCTTCTGCCTAAGGTAAGTAAGTACGTCTTTCTTCATTTATCCAAGTGTGAAATTTTTTGTGAGATATTTCTATTGTTATTGTTTCCCAAACCCTAGGAGAAGATTTACCTCATGCATCTGCTTCTCATAATGAAGAATTTTTCAACACTACAAAAAATAGGGGCAAAGGTGACATCTTTTGGTACAAAATTAGTGGCTTTTATGGAGGATAACAGTGTTTTTAAGGTAGAAATAGGGTGCTCTTAAGCATAGTAATTTTTGTAGCAAGGCAGGGTGTAAATATTTTTTAGGTGAATTTTAGTTGGTGGTTAGATTTTAGGGTTGATAAATAGTGCAGTATAATTGCTTTATATTCATGAAGGGTTTAATATTTTTTCTAGGTGAATTGTAGGTATCGGTTCGTTTTAGGGTTTGGAAGGGTAACAACACTCATAGTTACAATAGTTATTGCTCTACCAAAAGCTTTGAGAGACAATCAAAAGCCTTGGTTTTATTGTCTAGAAATATTTTCCAAGGGGGTGGTGTTGGGTATTCCAATGATAGCAGTAATGATGGGTGTTGCAACCTATCCAATCCGAGGAGAATCCAACACCATTCCAAATCATGTCTACTTTTAGAGAATGGAAATGGGTATGTGGTTGAATCCATATGGTATGCCCTGCTTTGCTCGTCACATTTTTCTGTTACCCATAAGAGAATACCCAACATGATGTGCAATAAAAATGGCATGACTTGTTTTGAAGAGATAAAATCTAAGGATTCGTTTATTGGGATTTATAGGAAATATGGTGAGTGTGAAAAGAGGCTTTCTTCTTGTTTTTCTTTTGTAGGAAGGGGATTTTCTGAGCGTTCTTGGAGTGCCTCATGGGATGTGAGACCTATGAGATGGTTTCATGGGAGTCATTTTGGTTGGCTTCTATTTGGGGTGTGTGCTTGTTTTTCAAACTTGAATCCTCTTCTTTAGGTCGAGGCTAAAAAAATTTTGGTAGATGAGTGTACTAATGATGTGGTGGATGATGATGATGGTGTATTTTTTGCTTCTTCTGGCAGGGCTTCCCATGGAAAGAAATTGTATACCAATTACTCTGTCATGGGTAAGAATTTTGGCTAGATGTTTAAATGTATCCTTGTTTTCTTTGATGTTCACCACCTAAATCCATTTGTTTCTATAGTTAATAAAATTTCTTAAACGTCCATGATATCCTCCACAACATTATATGTGACCCTTGATGAATAGGTAAACTACTCCATCCACAAATCTCACCTTTTTGAGAACATTATTTGTGTCTCTTATAATTTTAGTGTGTGTGTTATAGAGGATTGTCCTAGATTTCTAGGCATGATTGGCTAGGGTATTATTCATGCCACAATATAATACTTTCAAATTATATAAGTTTTATCATATTATAGATCAATTAAATATTTTTAGATTTTTAGAGTCATATGGATATCATGTGAATGTTTTTAATTCCTACATTTTGAGTCTTGTTCAAGACTCCTCTTTTGGAAAATTACAAGATGAACTATGTGGTTTATTTAATATCCCTCATTGCTTCTAATTTTAATAGATCAATAGATCAATTAAAGTGGTGGATCTTGTAATAAAAAATTGAGTGCCGCCCATTTCCAATTGTATGTTCTATTCGTTATATTCTATAACCATTCGAATCTTAAGAGGTTGGTTTCTCTTCTGAGAAAGTGAACCTTAGTAGAATGGATGACTAAATAAAATATTTATTTTCATTGATGTTTTCTATATAAAGCTATTTAATTTTTCTCTAAATGAGACATATATGTTTGAGTCTTATAGGATAGGGAAAAATATAATTAAATCATCTTGGTGGATGTGGGTAGCCTCCCTTAATAATTAATTTTTCTATTTACAATTATCAGAAAGGTAAGGTAGATATTAGAATAATTATAATTTGTAACCTATGTCAGTTTTCTTTTGTGTTGTAGAGTATTTCCCTTGTTCACTACCTTGCATATCTATAGTTTAATACCATCTCAAGATGTTTTTCAAGTGTTTTGAAATGTTTAAGTAGATAATATAAATAATATATTTTCAAAACAATGTAAAAATTAAAAGCAGTTTGGTATTGCACGAAAATTGAACATATGGCATACTAGTCATATAGTGGTCTTAGTGGCCATTTAAAGTATAATATGTTTATTCATTAGATTCTATAACCATTCCAATGTGAAGAGATTCATTTGTCTTTCTAGAAGTGAAGCTTATTTGGGTGTATGATCGAACCCTAGTGAATGCCTAATAAGAGATGTATTTTCCATTTACAAGAAAAGTTATGGATTTCATTTGATAGACTATAAGTTATAATGGAATTTTCATGGTATTGATACTAAAACAAATGTAGGGTTGTGATCTCCTATTTCTCACTTTCAAAGTTTTTGTTGGTTCTCCCTATAAAATAATCATCTATAGAATTATCAGTAACATATTTTCTTGGATATGTATGATGCTTTGCTATTGAAAGAAAATGTATGTTCAGGGTACAGTTGTATTGTATAGCTTGAAATTTGATACACTTTTTGATGCAGGAGCATCCATGGTGAAAGGTCTATCCTCATCAACCAAAAAGAAATTATTTAATTTTTAATTTCCTAAGGTTTGGTTTAATTATGCAATAGGAAAATAAATTGCAATGTTGAGGCCAAAATACTTTATTAAATAATTGGTCTTTATTTAAATGTTGCATTTTCAGAGTGAGAGAAAGTGTAGGAGGTAATTTTGGAGTTTGAAATTCAAAATTGGAAATATTGGAATAGTTTTTTTTTTTGAGACTTTCTATTCCATTTAAAATATTATTTTTAAGATTCCAAAATCCCTAAAAAATAGGGATGGAGAGAGTGGACACCCAAGATAAGAAAAATAGATTTTTACTTTAATGCATAAAAGCTAGTGTTTTGGGAAAAATCAATAAAAGACTTCAGTATTCAAATCAATGTGAATTAGCACAACTTGGGTCATGATTTTATTGATTTTTTTGAGTAATTTACAATATCAAGTTGTGGAATATGGTTCAGAAACTTTGTGTTCCATATTTGGAAGCATTTAATGATGAATTTTAACACAAATTGAAGAATTTTCAAAATACAATTGGATGAAAATGAAAGAGAAGATTTGGGATTTAAAAAAATGTTTTAATATATATAAAATTGAGTCTTTAAAGTATTCAAGGGGGAAACAAGCAATAGCAGCAAGTTTGGAGAAAGAACTTGTAAGTTGCTCCTGAGAGTTGCAAAAGAAAAGTGTAGAAAATTAGGTTGTGAAAAGAAGAGGAATTTTGCAGGGGAAGTTTGGTGAGAGTTGAGGGAAGGAGAAATCAGTTTGGTATGAATGATTTTGTAGGCTTGGAATTGAAGGAATAGAAGCAAATGGATTTAAGAATCCATGATTGAGTTGTTGCAGATTTTGTATTGAATTTTGCAAGTGTTTGATGATCTTGTTTCACAGTTTTGGTAGAAGATTTGAAAGAAAGAAATTATTGTTGTCTTTTAAATTATTTTTTTGTTGTATGTACATTAGTTTTATATTAGTTTTGAGACTATTATTATCAACACATGAGGCTGCACCATTTGTATTGTCAATTTGGAGAAGTTATTGTGATGTTTTTTTGGAGATTATGAATGAACAATCAAGTGTTCATGTTGCAGATTTTTAAATCTGACTTGTTGCATTTGCAATGCATTTTATCTTGGTGAGAATAGTTGTATGAAAAGGGGGTATGTTTTTTTTTCCTCCTGCTTCAGTGGTATCAGAGCAGAAGTTCCTGAGTCTATAACATAGCACCAAATGTGAGGCAGTTGCAGCAGGACCTGCGAGTGTGGGTTGAAGCTAGCAGATCTTCAGAGTGAAGATCTTGTAAACAGATCATCGAATGTGAGGCAGTTTACATGTGAAGAACCTAATGGTTTTAAAAAAATTATGTTGTTGAGGATTTGAGAAGCCTAGAAAATGGAAAGGAGAAAGGGAATTATCATTAGATGGATTCTAAGGATTCCTAGACTAGAGGTAATAAAAAGGAGATTCAGAGAAACAAAAATGATAAGGTTGCAACAACAAATAAATGAATTGAGGGATGAGATTGAAAGGAGGAAACAAGAGGAGAGAAGATTTGAAGATAAGTTTTGTCTTTCTAATGATTTTTTGACTACAAGAAAGAAAGAAGTAATAGAATGTCATGCATGTGACATTGAGGAAGACGAAGACTATGAGCATGAAGAGATTGATTAACCTAAAGAGTGATGTTTATTGGAAGACATGGAGGATGAAACTACAGTGATTGCAGTAGTAGAAGAGAGTTCTTTAAAGAACACCTATGAAGTTGAGAAGGATGATTTACTCATTCAAATTGAAAGAGAATGGGATAAAATTATTGCAAGGGAAGAAAAAGTTCCAGCAATGGAAGATACCAAGGTAAAATTTAATTTTGATAAATTTTGTTATGAAGATGAATGTGCGGATAATGATGTTGCAATAGAAGAGTGTCCTTTGAAGGACATAAAAGAAAGTGAAGGGGATGATTTATTGATGCAAATGACAGAAGTTGAAAAAGAATGGGATGAGTTCATCTCAGGTGAGATGAAGGTTGCAGTAGAATGTGAGGTAAAATCATATTTTGATGTTTTCTTTGATGAAGAATTTGTTGCAGCAATAGATCAATTTGAAAAAGTTGAATTTGAAGAGTGTAGAGTGAAGGTAAATGAGAAGTTTTCTGGTAAATCTTTGTTAAAGAATAGTGAACATGAAGATGTTTTGATTTGTGAATATGATTCCTTGTTAGTAGGAATGGAAAATGAGTCTCTTGATAATGGTACTAATGCTATTTTGGGTAAAAGAAATAAGATTTCAGTGATGTGTTTTACAGAAGGCATTGAAATAATAAAATTTCATGAAGAAGACATGTTGGAAAGAGTGGGAGAAATTAAACTAGCAATAGAGGGTAGAGGAGTAAAGATGAAAGAGGATAATGTTGTGAAGTTGTAGAAACTGATGAACAAATAAATACTATTGGAAAAAGAAGAGAGTGGATCCAATACAAGCACATGTTCTATAAATATTTCTGAGTGCAGCTCATAAAATATTTATTTTCTATTGTGGGTGTCTGATGTAGGAGCATCCATGGTCAAAGGTCTATCCTCATCAACCAAAAATAAATTATTTAATTTTTAATTTCCTAAGGTTTGGTTTAATTATGTAATAGGAAAATAAATTGCAATGTCAAGGCCAAAATATTTTATTAAATAATTGGTCTTTATTTAAATGTTGCATTTTCAGAGTGAGAGAAAGTGTAGGAGGTAATTTTGGAGTTTGAAATTCAAAATTGGAAATTTTGGAATAGTTTTTTTTTTTAGACTTTCTATTCCATTTAAAATATTATGTTTGAGATTCCAAAATCCCTAAAAAATAGGGATGGAGAGAGTGGACACCCAAGATAAGAAAAACAGATTTTTGCTTTAATGCATAAAAGCTAGTGTTTTGGGAAAAATCAATAAAAGACTTCAGTATTCAAATCAATGTGAATGAGCATGACTTGGGTCATGATTTTATTGATTTTTATGATCCATTTACAATATCAAGTTGTAGAACATGGTTCAACAACTTTTTGTTCCATATTTGGAAGCATTTAATGATGAATTTTAACACAAATTGAAGAATTTTCAAAATACAATTGGAGGAAAATGAAAGAGAAGATTTGGGATTTCAAAAAATGTTTTAATATACATAAAATTGAGTCTTTAATATATTCAAGGGGGAAGTAAGCAATAGCAGAAAGTTTGGAGAAAGAACTTGCAAGTTGCTCCTGAGAGTTGCACAAAGAAAAGTGTAGAAAATTAGCTTGTGAAAAGAAGAGGAATTTTTCAGGGGAAGTTTGGTGAGAGTTGAGGGAAGGTGAAATCAGTTTGGTATGAATGATTTTTCAGGCTTGGAAGTGAAGGAATATTAGCAAATGGATTTAAGAATCCATGATTGAGTTGTTGCAGATTTTGTATTGAATTTTGCAAGTGTTTGATGATCTTGTTTCACAGTTTTGGTAGAAGATTTGAAAGAAAGAAATTATTGTTGTCTTTTAAATTATTTTTCTATTGTACATCAGTTTTATATTAGTTTTGAGACTATTATTATAAGAACATGAGGCTGCACCATTTGTATTGTCAATTTGGAGAAGTTATTGTGATGTTTTTTTGGAGATTATGAATGAACAATCAAGTGTTCATGTTGTAGATTTTTAAATCTGACTTGTTGCATTTGCAATGAATTTTATCTTGTTGAGAATAGTTGTATGAAAAGGGGGTATGTGTGTTTTTCCTCCTGCTTCACTTTTTCTCATATAAATTTATTTTATGCAGGTGTACATGGTGATGGGAGGTGTTTGTTCCAAGTTGTTTCACATAGTTCTTTCTTGAGAAGAGGAGAAGCTACTCCTCATGAGAGCACTCAAAGAAAGATAGTAGATGATTTTTGAGCTAGAGTAAGCCATTAGATACAATAATCTTCATGTGATAGAAATAACAACATTTTGTGTATGTTGTATTTATATGGTTGAAATTGCAGGTTAGGTTGGTCCATGAAGGAGGAGATTTTCTCACCATGATCTAACTCTTTTGTGTAAATTTTTTTTGTTGGAATATGATGTATCCATTTTTGCTTGAATGCAATGTTGAAATTTTCAATTTAAAATGTCCTCTTAATAAGATGAGTGTTGTGTGTTGTGGAATTTTTACATGTTATCAATTACATTCACAATCATTATGCATGAGTAGATAGACCAATTAATACTTTCTACTTTTGGACAATTTTATATTTCACTAATTTTCCTATAATACATAGACCATTAAGATATTACTATTTTTTCCTCTGACGTATAGATTATTTCCTCATTGTAATGATGGATCATAGAGCATGATTGAAATGTTGATGCAGAAAAAACTCAAAATTTTATTTTAGAAGCATGTCACTCATTCTATTTTGTTTATCTTCACTAGGATTGAGATTCCATAAAGTGTGTGTACTATTTCCTCTATATTCTCTCTTTGTGGTCATAGAATATTAGTTGTGTGGTGTGAGTTAATTGTTTAATCATATGCATGAAATAGCTAGCACATGTTACGTACCAAGAAAGTTTGTAAGTATTATCTTAATGCATTTTTATTGTAATATTTTCTTCTTTTTCTCATATGAACTAGAGTTAAAAGCTGATGAAGAATAAAATTGGCTTTTTGTTTTATAGGTTGCAGATGAATATGTAAAGAGATGTGAAGAGTTTGAATTATGAGTGCTTGCAATTTGGACATGAAGTTTAAGTAAATATCTCAGCAGCTACATGGTAGATTTTTGTAAATAGAATATCTAATATAATTCTTTTTAGGCACATAAAAGGTGACTTCAATACATATGTTGACCAGATGAAAAACCCACACGTTTGGGGTGGAGAACCTGAACTACTTATGGCTTCACCTATTCTACATTAACTCACATCAGATTCATAAAGATGTTTAATAGCTTGGTTTTCAATGCGACGAAACTAACAAAATCTTAGAGTAGAGTTTGAATCCTGAGATAAAATTGGAAGCACTATGTCATATTTACAATGTTCTGCATTTGGAGGTCTAAGAACATGATATATTTTTGTTTGATAATATATGAACAATGTATTTTTAATTTCACCAATGATGGATAGTTATAACAAAAATTAAATAACTACCCTTGTTCACTACCTTTCCTATCTATAGTTTTATAACATTCTTAAGATGCTTTTCAAGCATTTTGAAATGTTCAAGTTGATCAAAAAAAATAATATATCTGCAAATCAATGTAAAAATTAAAAGTATTTTGGTGTTGCATGAAAATTGATTATATGACATCCTAGTCATATAGTAGTATTAGTACCCTTTTCAAGAATAATATGTTTATTTAGTAGATTTTATAACCATTCTAATGTGAAGAGATTAATTTCTCTTTCTAGAGGTGAAGCTTATTTGGGTGGATGATCAAACCCTAGTGAATGACTAATAAGCGATGTATTTTCCACTTACAAGAAAAGTTATGGATTTCATTTAATAGACTATAAGTTATAATGGAATTTTCATGGTATTGACTTTGAAATATATGGAGGGTTGTGATCTCCCATTTCTCACTTTCAAATTTTTGGTTGTCCCTGCTTATAAAATAATCATCTACGAAATTATCTGTTACATATTTTCATGGATATGTATGATTCTTTTCTATTGGAAGAAAATGTATGTTGAGGGTAAAGTTGTATTGTATAGCTTGAAATTTGATAAAAAAATTTCTCATATAAATTTTGATTATGTAGGTGTACCTAGTGATGGGAGGTAATTTTTTCAAGCTATTGCCCATGGTTGTTGCTTGACAAGAAGAGAAGCTGCTCTAGATAAGAGCACTAAGAGAAATCTAGAAAATGATTTGTGAGATAGAGTAAGCCATTAGATACAATCTTCTTTGTGTGCTAGAAATAAGAATCTTTTGTGTATGTTGCATTTATATCCTCACAATTGGAGGTTATTTTGGTCCATGAAGGAGGATATTTTCTCTCCATGATCTAACTCTTTTGTGTAAATTTTATTTGTTGGAATATGATATATCTATTTCTTCTTGAGTGCAGTGTTGAAGTGTTCAACTTAAAATGTACTCTCAATGAGATGAGTTTTTTTTGTGTTTTATGGCACTTTAACATGTTATTGATTCCATTCAAAATCATTGTGCATGAGTAGATGGCCCAATAAATACTTTCTACTTTCTGATAGTTTCATACTTCACTAATTGTTGTCTAATACATAGACCATTAAGTTATTACTATTTTGTTTAGTGACCCATAGATTATTTCTTATTGTAATGATGGATTACAGGGCATGATTGAAATGTTGATGCAAAAAAAACTCAAAAAATTATTTCAAAAGCATGCCACTCTTTCTATTTTGTTTATCTTCTCTAGGATTGAGATTCCATAAAGTTCATGTATTAATTCCTCTAGATTCTCTCTTTGAGGACATAGAATCTTAGTTTAGGAGTTTGATTTAATTTTTTACTCATATGCATCAAATAGATAGTGCATGTTATGTACCAAGAAAGCTTGTAAGTCTTATCTTAGTGCATTTTTCTTGTAAACTTTTTTTCTTTTCTCCATATGAAGTAGAGTTAAAAATTGATGAAGAATAAAATTGGCATTTTTTTATAGGTTGTAGATGAATTGGAAAAGAGGTGCGAAGAGTTTGAATGGTGATTTCTTGCAATTTTCACTCTAAATTTTAAGCAGATATCTCAACAACTATATGCTAGATTGTTATAAATGGAATGTCTAATATATTTCTTTGCGGGTACATAGAAGGTGACTTCAACACATATACATGAACATATAAAAAAGTCACACATTTGGGGTGGAGAACCTAAACTAATTATGGCTTCACTTGTTCTCTAGGAAGTCACATCAAATTCATAAAGATGTTTAATAGCTTTGTTTTCATTGGGAAGGAACTAACAAAAGCTTAGAGTAGAGTTTGAATCCTAAGATAAAAATGGAAGCATTGTGTGATATTTATAATTTTTTTCATTTGGAGGTCTAAGAGAATGATAGATTTTTATTTGATAATGAATGAATAGTGGATTTTTAATGTGACCAATAATGGATAGTTAAATAACAAACATTACAAAAAAAAATTTATTTTGAATGAATACGGGGTGCCAATAATTGTGTATATGCATGATAGGAATTTTGATGGTCTTATAGCTATTGCAGAGTATGGTCAAGACTATGGGAAATGAAATCCAATCAAGGTTTTTGTTTTCTGGATATTTCCATTATGATGTCTTCTAGATTCATGATGACTTAATTTAGTCAAGCTCAATAAATTGGAGGACTATAGTTCTTAGATAAGCCATCTTAATAAATTTGAGTTTTTTGAGTTAGAAGACAAGGCCTTCAAACCTATACAAGTATTGATTTGTTTTGAATTTTGAGAAACTACATTGAGGTTGATTGAATTATGGCATTTTCATGGTATTGAGGTTGACACACATAGAATTTTGTGATCTCCCATTTCTTTCTTTCAAAGTTTTGATTGTCCCTACATGTAAATTCATCATCAGAGAAATTATCAGTAACATATTTTCTTGGATATGTATGATGCTTTTCTAATGGAAAAAAATGTATGTTGAGGGTAAAGCTATATTGTATATCTTGCAATTTGATACATTTTTTATCATATAAATTTTGATTATGTAGGTGTACCTGGTAATGGGAGGTGTTTGTTTCGAGTTATTCTACATAGTTCTTGCTTAAGAAGAGGAGAAGATTCTCCAGACTGGATCACTTAGAGAAAGCCAATAGATGATTCGAGAGCTAGAGTAAGCCATTAGATACAATCTTCTCCATGTGCTAGAAATAACAATATTTTGTGTATGCTGCATTTGTATGGTTGCAATTGCAGGTTAGGTTGGTCCTTGAAGGAGGATATTTTCTCACCATGATCTAACTCTTTTGTGTAAAGTTTTTTTGTTGGAATATGATATATTGAATTTTTCTTGAGTGCTATGTTGAAATCTTCAATTTAAAATGTCCCCTTAATTAGATGAGTGTTTGTTGTGTGTTATGGAACTTTTACATGTTATCAATTCCATTCACAATCATTTTGCATGAGTAGATGGACCATTAAATACTTTCTACTTTTTCACAGTTTCATAGTTCACTAATTCTTCTCTAATACATACAAAATGAGCCACTTCAAATAGATTCATTTCTCCTATTGTTATAACAAAAATTATTGATATGTTGTTTTAAATTTTGACATTTGATAGTTATAGTGGATCCCTCTTGGTTGATAGAGGGGATATTATAATATACTCATAGTATTGTCACCTAGAAAGAATTGTGGTAAAGTGAATATGAAAAGACAAAAACATTACAAGTTGTATAGTACAGTGGCAGATCCTAAAGGAGGGATGGTATTCTACATTAATTCTATCCTGTTATATTTGTCATGATCCCACATTGAAAGAAATTATGAGAAACAAATGGGGCAGAGGAGTGGTCATCCCCCTTTTTAATTCCTTCTATGCATGGACAAATCACTGCCATTTGGACTTCTCCTCCGCCTATTGGTTTATCATTGCATGTCATTGCATGCAACTGCTAGTTATAAATTTATATCAATTTATAGTTCAGTATATATAAGTATATATACACAATTTTTAATAGGAATTTCTATATTATTTCATTAATAGAATTAATTTTTCTATAATTATTATTGTTTCATAGTATTTCGAATGGTGTTAGTTCACAACATTAATAGAGTTGATAAGTAGTCTCCTTTACTTTAAGATGTTTTAAAAATAAACATTGGCAGTTCCTCTAAGACTGATCTTGGTGCAATTAGGATTGATGGTCTTACAAATGATAGTATTGGTTTGGTTCACTTTTTCACCCTTTTCAATAGCTTTATGTGCTAATGATATAATGTAATCATGTTCTTTCCATATATTTTCAAAGGAAAAGCTTATGAATTGGTTTGGAAATAAATTACTTGTGATATGGATTCCATTGTTTTAGTTTCCCTTTTAAATAAAGGGAGATTTAAACACCCTTTATCATGAGTGGATTCTTTCTTGTTTCAAATTCTCTATCTTTGTCACAAACTTTGATTCCATCTCTATTGCTTATATTCCTTGGTAATGGAATATTATTTCAAAATCACTAGCCAAATATGATTTTGTGGCTCATCAAAGATGGAATTCACTCGATCAATATTCTTTATCCCCTAACCAAGCTACACATTTTTTCCATCTTCTTCACAAAAAGAGAAGTGTTGATGATTATTTTTATATCTTAAGTTATATTGTTGTTAAGGCTTTCGGTGGTTGTAGATCTATTGGAAATATCTTCTTTCTTTTTTTTGTATTTTATGTGACAATTATTGTTTCTTATAAATATTTTTGTAATATTTCTAGAGTTCTTTATTAATATAATTTTATCCCTTTTCTTGTTACAATGACTATAATGGCTTTTACCTATTTTTCAATCAATAATATTTTTAAGTTTGTTGTTAACTTTAAATAAACCACAAACTTGGTAATTTAAGATACTTTCAATCATTATATAAGGAATACATTAGTTCAAAGCTAAATTCTATCTATTAGCACTATTGATTTTCATGTTAGGGAATGCAAAGATTGAAAAGAATGGATTGATGACTTTCCACAAGTGAAATGATAAAAACAATAGAATATTTATCATATAATATGAACACTATATAAATTTTATGATCATACTTACATATATGTTACCAAAAATTTCTTCATCCAAAAAAAACTTGTTTTCTCCCCAAAGTTTAGCTAATTCTTATGTTGGTGGCATTTCAACCAGTTATTGTAACCATGTTGGTCATTGACTGAGTTTTTAAAACACCTTCATTCTCTACCATAGTGGTCAACTTCAAGTGTTGTATTATATTTTTGTTTGTTGGTGTTTTTTAGAGTTATTTGAACTTTGGTAAGTCTTGATTTGGTCATTGCTTGAGTTTATGTAAATTTAGCGATATTTCATCAAGTTAGAAAAACTCTTTCTTTTTCTAGCACAATGATAATAGAGGTTTCAAATATATCACAAAATATTTATAAAAGTGTGGGTGGTATTTCACATTAGTTATAGAACTCATGAAAGTCTCACCCAGAGTTACATGAACTACCCATTTCATTAATAAGGTAGTTGTTTCCTTTCAAAAATTTAAAAGGTTGGTTATAAAAAAATAGTGATATGAAAGGTTACATGTGCCAACATGACAAAGAGGTATAATTAATTTCTCATCTACTTGCACACTTATTGTCAATGGTTAAAAGTAATTTTAATGTAGTAAGAAGAACATCATTCAAATATGACACTGGGAGATATAGAGGAAGGAAATCATATTGGCACAAACATTTTTTCTTGATTTTTACATCCTTTGGAGGTATTCCTATCCCTTCTTGTTTTAATATCTATATCTAATTGTAGTTTAGATTCCAATATTTTTAGCATTACAATCTATCTAAGTGAAATTATACAAAAACCCTATGGTTCTAGGGGCAATGACGTAAAAATATAAGAGTTATGAATATATTTCTAGGTTAGCTTGTAGCATGCTAGAAATAAGGGATACCAAATTAGGGTAGAGAATTTTGGATGAATTTAGGGAGAAGTCTAGAAAACCAAATTTTGGTAATTGAATGTATTGGGCATTATGATTCTTAGACTCATGAAATTAGGACGTAAGATAATAGATTGGTTGTTAAAAGTTAGAGAACTACTTTTACCTCGTGTTCAAAGATTCCCAAAAGGAAAAATTTATTGGCCTTTGACTTCACCAATTTGAAAATTAAATTCTCAACTAAGAAGGGCCTCTATCATAATGAAATGGTAAATAATTGGCTAGCAGAACCTAGGAGAGGCAACTCCTAGTTGTTGAGGAATTTACAAAGGAATCATTTTTTTTAGGAAATATCATATATTATTATGTTATTGCATAGGCTGAGAAGGAATGAGGGAACACATGGATTTCAATATTGGATGTATTTCTTAATCCAAATTATACTTGAATCGGACCAATTTTTTGATTAGGCATAGGTTATTAGTGAAAAAATGCATAGCTCACTTGTTTTCTTTATAGTCAACATGTCCTTTCATATATCTTCATATTTGATCTATGCCATAGCAAGTACTAGGTCCTAGCTAGGTTAGAGGTCAAGAACACTTCCCTATGATGAGGTGGAAATTTTTAGATATTATGAAAACCTACAGTTAGGTAAGAGCTTCCTTCATCACAAAAGGATTTTTGATGCATTTACCATGAGAATGACTTGGGAATTATAGGGGAAGATTCAAATGTGGCTTACTCCAAAATTTGTGTAGTTTATTGGCATATATGGAAGCCACTTCATTCAATTTCAAAGGTTCTCTTATATTCAAGTTGGTGGTTTTAGTTGTTTTCCTCTAAACGTCCCTAGATATGGAGAAGATAAATTTGTACCAATTGAAGTGTGTCGACAACTTGTTGATAAAATATGCCAAGAGAACAAGAGGGTAAATTTTTAGTTTCCCAAATATTTAACCCTTACACCTATAATTCCATGTCAGATGCTTTGAATACTAAAGGGAAATTCTTAAATATACTATATAATTTTATAATGAATGTTTTCCTTTGATAGTAAAGATTATATGAAAAATAACTAAAAATTGGGTCTTTGTTTCTATCATCTACCTAACCTCGAAGATTATTTGGCTAATTTTTTTGATAAATTTGAGGTGAGAAGGAGTTGGATGAGGTTGTCCATAAGATAAATAATCACATTTTTTTTAGATTGGGATAACCAACGTATTGAAGATGATGGATCAGATTTATTGGATTCAATCTTCATAAAAACATATATCTTCTCAACCTATTGCTAACATGGATTGGATTTGTGTCACCAAAAATTGTATACTTTTCTTGATATGGGAACAATTAATAACAAATTGGACTTAATAAGAACTGTATTTGGTGTTGTGAGGTGTTTTACACATCCACACTAGGTCTTGGACCTTTGAAAACTAAATAAAATGCATTTATTGATGTCTTGTAAAGGTGTTGTAACACATCTTAACACTTTTCTAAGACCATAATATCATAATTCACTTTACCAAGACCTATTTCAAAGTGTTGTAAAGTCTTGTAACAAAATTTCACACTTTCCTACGCTTTTCATCAATATTTACACCTTTATTATGCTTTAATGGCCCCTTTATACACTTACAATCCTTACTTAAGTGTCTCATTGAAGAAAGACCTTATAAACATTATTTAAATTATCAAAATTCCTAGTATCCAATTAAAAATTCCCAAGCAGACTAAGTTTCCATTGGTGACGATTTAGTCCCATTTGGCTAAAAAAAAAAGATAAATTTAAATGTCATTCAATTTTTTATTCCTTAAGACCTAAGGTTGGCTTGTGATGAGGTATTTTCAAGAATTAGGGAATAATGGTGTATAAATATAGGGTTTTCCCTTATTTGACCTAATTTCATTCACTCCTCTTTCTTTCATCATTCACTTTCATCATTCTTCTCAAGCAAGCTAGGAGATTAAGATAGCTCTCTGATGCATTCAAAGTCTAAATCAACATCCATTGTTGTAAAAAATAAACATCAATCATCATGGCTAGGTACTAGCTCCATTGTTTCATGCTTCACTACATTATTTCTCCATTTTGGTTTAATTACCTAAAAGGGGTTTGATAAAGGTAAACCCCCATGCCCTAACATCCAACATCTATTTCTCTATTTGTTGTTTTGCAAGTTATTTTCATATTTATCAAAAGAATAGGATTAGAAACATTGTAAAATACTTCTAAAATTCCTTTAAAGTTGTCAAAACCCTAAAAGAGTCTTGGAGAACACCTATAGGCCGAGTTCTATAGTTCTAGATTTAAGAAATTACGAAGAGTAGAAGTGCAAGTCGAGGTCTACATATTCCCTTTTCAAATCTTCAGAAAAGTCAAAGTGGACACTTCTCCTAGTTGTGGCAACTTAGTCCTATTGTCTAATTTTTCTAGAGATCTTTGTAGATTCAGAAACCCATTTGGCTGAAATAGGCATAAATGTAGTTTTACATAATTTTCCTAAAACTGGACTATGTCACTAAGTTTGGCACAAGTGTCTTGGCAGGCTTAAAATTAATATTTCCATAATTTCAGAGTTTCTTCAAGTTTGCAACACACTTCTAGGTGCACACCTTTTGTTTCACGGTATTCTATTTAGTTTTGTTTGCATTTCTAGGTCATTTATCAAATGTTTGCATATCACAATGTATTTTCTAGCACTTCACACTTCTTAGATTTGGCCTCAATAAGTCATATTTATTTTAGCTTATTGCACTTAAACTTCATATTTAAACACATTACATCCCTTTTACATTAGTTTTGAGTGTAGAAATTAGCATTTTTGCCCCAATCCCTCTCCTTTTAGGTGAAAAACCTACAAGTGTTAGAGGAACTCTTGGGTAACCAAAATCATTGTCCACATTTTGGTGAACATGACATTAGAATACCTTTTTTTTCTAATTTGGATTCCATCCTTCACCTAGAATTAAATTGCATTGCATGTTGCATTAGTTAAGTTGCATTCTAGGGTTTCAAATCTTGCATTAGTGAAAGTGCATATAGGTTGCATTTTTGCTTCTTAAATCATTGAAATTTTCCAAAATTATACATTAGTATCTTAGGTATGAATCATAGGATATAGAAAACATCAAAATCAATGAAAAAAATATAAAAATTCTCAAATAAATCCCTACTAGGACTAATTCGTTATTGGTAGCATGAGGGAAGCCAACTGAGAGGGGTGGGTGAATCAGCTGTCACAAAATTTCAAACTTATTCAACTTATTAACCATATTCTTAGATCTAATCAATAATCATGAAAGCATAAATGGACAACACATAAAAAAAACACATACATTTGCCAAGATTTTTACATGGAAACCCTATTAGGGGAAAAACCATGGTGGAGATTAGTCCACAAGATTATAGCTTGTTAAAAGTATAAGAAAATATGAATGGGAAATGCACATGCATTCAAACACACTCCCTAGAGCTCACTACTCAATTAAAAAAGGAAGACACACTGTCTTATAGAAAGATTCTGATTACATCCATCAGACTTGAATTGAGAAAAATAGCATTTGCTAATGCCTAATTACAATCTAGTTAAGCTCATGAACACTTCTTCATTCTTCTTCACTCTTTTTCACACTCTGCTCTATTTTCAAATGATCTCAAAAATATTCACACATAGGAATCACACATTTTACACTCAATTCTCCACTCACATGCCTTAAAATGATAAAACAAACACTTATATATATCAACAACAAGAAATTACATTGCTACAAGTCAACTTCAACAAAATAATAAAATGAATATAAACTATCAAACCAAAACAAAAAAGATTATTCATGTGAATCAACCAAGGTTATCCACAACTTAGTGAAGACCCAAAATAACATCCTCAAACATGAACCACTTCAATTAACTACTCCTCGAAGATCCACAATGTGCTACAAACACCTTTTTGGCCAAGAACAAGAAAAACATGAACATGCAAGAGAAAATATTGGATTATGAGCACAATGATCAACGTGGACATGAAACATAGATAGAGAAAAATCTAGAAAAATCCATAAACATCTAGAATCACCTTAGAAGCATCTGCATCAACTAAACTTATTAAAATCACATCATCTTCATCTAGGAACACCAACTAAAATAAGAAAAAAACTGTCAGAATACAAATCTTCATAACTTGATCAAATCTTTACATAAATATTTGAAACTCAATGTGGATAAACTAGATATACTTTAAAAGAAACCCTTTAGTCCACAACCTTTGAACCATAATGTACTAAACTTCACTTCACCACTAACAAACTGCAACTCCTTTTTTAACAATTTTCTCAATATCCTCGACCTATACAGCTTCAAATGCATTAATTCTAATAGTGTTGACATCAGTGAAAACCACATATTATCAGTACAACCACAACATCCAACAATATCCCCCTTTGGCATTGATGTCAACACATGATGTGACTAAAGCCATCAATGCAACAACACTTATCCCCATTAGGTTTTGAATCTTCTCTCCTCAACTCATCCATATAACTCTTCTCCTCACAAGGTTTTTCTCTCCCAATTTTTTTTCACATACTCTTCTCCCCCTTTGACATCAATGAAAAAGATCTCTTTTATACACAATTTGAACTACATATCTAAACATCTGAACATCTGACTACTCCCCCTCAGTAATTGTTAAATAAATATTTGAGTAGCTCCCTTTGGGTTTATCTTTTGTATTGTGTGTGCATCATCCTATGCATCACCGAGTTTACTCAACTTTTTATCAAAGTATTGCTCTACCGCTTTGTGCATCCATGCTTTGCAACTTCAGGTATTTGCATTCCTTTCAGATCCTGAAATTTCTATTGTGTTTCCATGTGTTGTGGCTACAGAATGCATCTACTTCTTTTTTTCCTTGAGGCCTCGTCGGGTTGTGAAATGCTTCCACAAGTTTTTCATTCATAAAAAGTGTTGGTGGACCCCACATCTTGCTACATGGCAATCATTCACAAAACTCTCAACACGAGGATGAAAGAGCAACCGTAGGCAGCGAAGTGCTGCCACACATCTTTTACACCTAGTTGATGGAGTGTTCCCTCTGCTTTGATAAGGTTCTCATCCCATTCGACACATATTGAATTTTTGAAAATCCTCGACAGTGATGGGAGAGGGGTTCATACAGGCAGCGAAGGGTTGCCACATGCCTAATGGCTAATCTGTGACATGGGCGATAAGCTAGATGAACAAAAAATAGCTATTGGTTGCTACTTGTCATAATCATTTGCAGTAATGGATGACACTTGTCTGAATAAGCTTGGCTGGGACCACCACCATCATTATAGAGGATGCACCTATGCCCAGAATGACTAAATGCTATTTTTTGGCTTGATGCTATTGTAACGGCCTTGGGAATATTTTGATTCAGGCATCATTGCAGAGGATTGTGAAATATTTTTTGTTACTATTCTCCAAAGCAGTGGGAGGTTTTCTTGCTATATATACTTTCTCTATTGATGAGAAAGGGTCTAGAATTTGGAAAACACGCTAGTTTTAGCAAAAGACGCTAGGCCTCTATTATTGTTTTACTGAAGTTGTAAAACTTTTAGACTGTGCCAATTGTTTGGCCTTTTTGTTTTTCATGCTTTTGATTAAATTGTGAGCTGTGTTTTATACTATATTGACACTTCATTTGAAGAACTTCTATATATGCTGGATAGAAGTTTGCTTACCTAAATCATGTGTAAGGACTCTTCTTAGTAGTGAGAATGTATGCAACAATATTTTATGTCAATAAATGAATTGTCTGTGCTATAATCTTAAAGTCTATGATGTTTTGGAACACAACAAAACCATTTAGGACCTTAAATCTATGATTTATTGTGCCCATCATCAAATCTTGGCACATTTCCTTAGGTTAGATTTTAATTTGTTATATCCACTTTCTTTTCCCTCTCAAACCCCATTATAGAATAATCCATCTTCTCTAACAATTCGGAGGTTACTCAGTTTAGTGCAAAAGGTCCCCCTTAAACTGAGTTTCCCATAAGACTCTGTTACCTCATCAAATTTTGGTGTCAACAGTTTGTTCTTTTTTTGGCATGCTAGGTGGGACCGAAACTTAATGAAATTGCATTGTAGAAGGGTGTATGAGCCATCGACCTATAACTAGATCCCAAACTACAAGTAACCCAGGTTTACTAGTACCTCCACTAGGGACAGTCCAAGTTGCTAATCAGTTGGTAACCATTCCATTCCCATCACCCTTTCCTCTCACCATGTTGCCAACTGCCAATAGAAACTACATAGCATGAGATGCTAGAAGTCCCCTGGTAGCATTGGTAGTGCCTGCTGTCTGGGATGCTATCCCGGTTTCAGCTTTGAAAGCTATCCCCAAATTTTCTTGAGACAACTCAAAAATTCTAGCAGAACATTTGCAGGATGTAGTGGACATATGCTTGGTACACAATATTACAAAGAAGAACATAGCCCTGAGGCTCCTCACCATGTCTTCCAAAGGAAAGGCTCTGGATTGGGACCAAACACTAAATCCTAATTTAATTCACACCTGGGATGAGCTTGGAGATTGATTCTATGAAAGGTTTTCAACTAATGGAGATTGTTCTTCATTGTATTACCAACTATCTGTGATAAAATGAGCTCCCCAGGAGGCTGTGATGGACTTCAATGCCTAATTTCATACAAATTGGTAGAGGATCCCTATTACCATCAGCCCAACTCCTGAGTTATCCTTTATATTTTATCTAAAGTCCATCAATTCCAACATTTCTATGATGATCAAGTCTTTGGGAGGAGCTACTCTACCAAATTCTTATGGTATCGTTATCATAGCTGAGAATCATTTGATAGATTACAAAAAATTTCCTCCTTGACCTATTATGCTGATGTTTCTTGAAATATCAATCTCTGCTCAAGACATCATGTCGACTAGTGCGCTTGTAACTGCCCAATCAATGTACTTATATGCGGAAACTCCTGAAAACGTGGCTTCTACATTAGGATCTTCCAAGGATGAAATAAGTGACTTCAAGGAGATGTCGTAAACAATGGGAAATGACATAATGACTCTTAATTGGA
Organism: Sequoia sempervirens; assembly: GCA_007258455.2. Taxonomy (NCBI): domain Eukaryota; kingdom Viridiplantae; phylum Streptophyta; class Pinopsida; order Cupressales; family Cupressaceae; genus Sequoia; species Sequoia sempervirens. Next base: position 437,511,540 of record VDFB02281492.1, on the reverse strand, counting down.
ACCAAACAATGCCCTTGCGGCCTGCATATCAAAACTATCATGGCAGGTGGTGTACTTATCAGCAAAATCAATATCAGGTACGCCTCGCACTAATCCTCCAGTGCTGACTATAAACCAAATGGTGTCAATGTCTTCTCCATTGATGAATGTGTTGCCAAGCTCGAGTAGGGAATTAACCATAGGACATAACAACCTTATTGATGACATTAATCAATGGTGTTTCCCTTGTAGCGATGCACATATGCCCTGAAACTGTCTGTGTGTCAACCTACAATAGAAGGTGGTGGAGCAATGCAACCAAAGCATGACAATGAAAAAATGGAGGTTATGTATATGCCTCACTGTAAATGGATAGTGTGGTCCTTACTATGCAAATGCAAGGAATGTCTTTAGAACAAGAATATGATATTGCTCCTTTCCATGCACTCTTCTCCTAGATGGAAGAGGAAGAAACAGTGTTTACTAATGAAACATTCATAACCATAACACCGCAAGTGCAGTCTAACTATAACACATGCTCAAAAAGGAGATTCACCACTGAGTTAGTTATTTCACATCTAGACATCCCACAACTCAAAGATGAGTATGATCAAATTCTGAGTGCTTCAACCATCCCTTCAACTTCTCAACCATGGAAGGAAATTATTATAACAAGAACCAAGGAGCAAAAATATTTGATTTTCCACCTTTTAATGTTGTAGAGCAATTGAACAAATCATCTACTAATATGTCTCTATGGTAAATTCTAGCTACCCTGGAACAAAAGACATTATTACAGAAGGCACTTCAAGAAGAGATAAAGCCAGCACCTACAGAGCCGTTTACAAATGCAAAGGTTGTCTATGAAGTACCACCAGCTAAGGTTCTTACAAAAATTACAAAGGAATCCCTTATCAAGGATAGAAGTAGGTTGAAACCTCAACCCTTCTTGACTCTCATTATAGGAAAGAAGCTATTACACAATGCTATGATTGATTTTGGTGCTAGTACAATGGTTATGCCTAAATAGATAGTTGAAGCTTTGGGACTCAGCTACGAACCCATGCGAAGAGGGGTGATGTAGCTTGATGGAAATAAAGTTGAAATTGTAGGTGTCATCAAAACACTTTAGTTAACTCTGTTTTCCTTCCCTAGTATCACAATCTCACAGGACATAGTGATCATAGATGTTCCTCCTATGTTTGGTCTTTGTTTATCTTGAGATGTTTCTTCAAAGGTGGGCAGATACCTATCCTTGGATTGGTCACACCTGATCCTTAGGACCAAGCATGACACAAAAATGAAGATAGAATCGGAGGCTCTACATTCTGAACATGTGGTGGATGAGGCCTTGCTCAATTTTGAAATCGCACATACTTCCATCACCAAGCAAGAAATGTATTATGTTGAGTTGCTAGAAGAGGAGAAGGTGAGCCGAGATCATAATGATAAAGAAGATGCTCAGTTGAGTGAACACATAAACAATGATCCTTTCAAAAATTATCATGCTACAGGATTGGGCACGTATGTAATTTATGATGAAGACTAGGTGTTTCCAAGGGTCGCCAAAGAGTCTGAAGTTAACCAAGAAAATAAACTATGGACACTATACTTTGACGGAGCAAGAAGCAAAGTAGGTGCTAGAGCAAGGGTATATCTAATATCCCCACAAAATAAAAAATGGTTGAGGTCTTTTCACTTTCATTTCGCATGTTAAAACAATGAGGTTGAATATGAAGGGTTACTCCAATGTTTAAGCCTTGCAGAACGAATGGAAATTAAGCAATTAATTGTGTTTAGATATTCTAAGCTAGTAGTTAACCAGGTCCAAGGAATTTCTACAACAAAGAATGTTGGCATGAGATCCTATGAGCACTGATTCTAGGACCTGATTGAGGGTTTTGAAGCTTTCAACATCCAAACCGTTCCCCGAAGACAAAATAGCAATGTAGATCACATGGTTGTGATTGGCACTCAGTTTGATCTTATCTCTGATTTGATTCAAAACAAACATTTAGTATGAGTACTAGTCTGACCAGCGATCCCCGACAATGATCACAGTTGGAAAGTTTTTGAAAGGGATGAACACATCACCTTGTTTATCCAACACTCAGGGGAGTTCGTTCATTAGCTTCAACCAAAGATCATCAAGGCTTATGAAGGAAAAATTATGCAACTCAAATCTAATAAACTTCTGAAAGGATTGGTTACTCTTGAAAAGAAATTAATTATAATGATGCCTGAAATGATAAGCAGAAGTTCGTGGTAGAAAAAAGTGATTATAAGGACCTTCGGGTCTCCAATGGTAGGAATCTGAGTTGAAAAAAATGTCCCACACCATGATAAGGAAAGGATCATCAGTTTCTATAAAAAGTATGCAGTAGTGGCTTGGTCCTACGATGATTTGGAAGGTTACAATCTTGGCATCATTCAACACACTATTGAGTTGACAAAAGGTGCACAACCAATATGATAGAAATAGTGGCCACTAAACCCTAAAATTGAGGTCCTAATGGCATAGGAGCTAACTAAGCTCATTGAGTCACACATTGTCTTTCTAATCAAACATAGTACTTGGGTATCAAATTTGGTCCCAGTCTAAAAGAAGAATGGGGATATCAACTTGTGTGTGGACTTTCGAGACCTAAGCAAAGCATCCTTGAAAGACCACTATTCATTGCCTTCTATGGAGTCAATCCTACAAACTGTGGTAGGATCAAAAATGTTCTATCTGCAGGATGGTTTCTTTGGCTACAATCATATCCGTGTTAAGGAAGAGGATCAACACAAAACTACGCTCACCACAAAGTGGGGAACATTTGCATATGCTAAAATTCCTTTTGGTTTATCCAATGTAGGTGCAACATTCCAGTGGGCGATGGACATCGCATTCAATGAAATAATCAATAAGTTTATTCTAATCCATTTGGATGACCTTACTATGTTCTCAAAATCTAAGGATGATCATTTTGACCATTTGGAATGAGTTTTTCAAAAGTGCCTAGAGTTTGGGGTTTCCCTAAATCCAAAGAAATGTGTATTCAGAGTGTCGCAGGGTAAGCTGTTAGGACATGTTGTGTCTAGAGAAAGTGTTTCAATTGACCCTGAACGAGTAAAGGCTATCAAAGAACTTCCCCTTCTGGTAAATAAGAAAGGTGTCTAGTCTTTCTTGGGCAAAGTAAATTTTGTCAACAAGTTTATTTCCGATTTCGCAGGGGTGATTAGGCCGATCACCCTAATGTTGAAGAAAGATCAAACATTCAAGTGGACAACCGAAGCTCGGGAGGCTTTTGAAAGGGTCAAGGAAGCTATGTCCATAGCCCCAATGCTCATTAATCTGGATCAGTCCAAAGTTTTTATAATGTATGCTTTTAGTAGCAAGTCTAGTATCACTACTGTTCTAACCCAAAAGGATAACAAAAAGAAAGGGGAGCATCTAGTAGCGTTCTATTTACAAACCCTACAGGAATATGAGGCAAATTATAATTTTGTTGAAAGAAAAGCCTTTGCAATAGTAAAGTGAGTTAAAAAGTTCTGCCATCTAATTTCCTACAACAAGGTGCTAGTTTATGGCGCACATTCTAGTGTGTGAACATATTATGGAAGGGAAAATCATGGAAAAAAGGGATAATTGGATTACTAAGATCCTTGAATATGACATTGAAATAAAGCCTACTAAAACCATTAAAGGAGGAGGATTGTGTGAATATATGGCACAGAATGAGGAAGTACCTGTGACGAAGGAGCATCCATAGCTCATCTTGATAAATGAATTAGAATCAGATGGTGGTTGACTGACTGATAGAATGAGGTTCATGCAAACTAAAAATCATCTGCTAGGCCTCTTGTCCCAAAAAAGGATATATTATCGGCTGCAGAATTACAGATATATGCAAAATAGGAGTCCTTTTCAAAAGGAATTTCAACGGTATTCTCCTGGGATGCGTTACTTCAGAGAAGGCGAAGAGGATCCTCGATGCATTCCACAATAGCACTGTAGGTGGAAATTTCTTTGCCAAAACCACCACAATAAAAATCATGAATGTTGGCTATTATTGGCCCTCACTTTTCAGTGACTCCTACTCCTTGGTAAGGGATTGTAATAAATGCCAGTTTTTCACTGATAGGAGGAAGAATTTTGCAATGCCCCTCAGACCTATAGTGGCAGATGAACCATTTGTGCAATGGGGCCTAGACTTCATCAGAATGATCAACCCAGTTTCTAGTGCTAGAAACAAGTGGACTCTAACTGCTACAGACTACTTCACAAGGTGGACAAAGTTTGTTCCCCTTAAGGGAGCAACAAAAATAGAGATTGTAGATTTCCTCGAGGAACTGGTGTCAAGGTTAGGCACTACAAAAACTATCATTTCAGACAATGCCAGAGCATTCCTAGGGGCAAAGGTATGTCATTTTGCATTAAATAATGGCATATTCCTTAAAACATCATCAAACTATTACCCACAAGGAAATGGTCTAGTAGAGCCAACAAAAAAAAGCTTAGTTCGACTCCTAGAAAGAATTGGATCAAATCACCAGATGTAATGGCATAAAAACCTCCAAAAAATGCTTTGGGCAAACCATATAACCCCTAAGGAAGTCCTTAAGACTTTGCCTTATGAGTTGGTATATGGGAAATAGGCATTGTTACCTATCTCTGTGGAGATTCTGGCAATACAATTGTTGAAATCTCTTGAGATGGAACAAAATGGAGCCATGGAAGTTTGGCTCGCCAAACTATTGGAAGTATAATAAAAAGGGGAGAATTCCCTAATAGCAATGACAAGCCATCAATGGGTGGTCAAACGATGGTTTGACAAGAAGGCTTCCGACCAGGGTCTAAAATGTGGGGATTTAGTGTTAAAGTATTATAGCAAGGTTGCAAGGCCAGGTCAGCATGATAAATTTGATAGCCTATGGGAGGGTCCCTTTAAAATCATTTGATGCAAAGAACACAACAATTTTGAGCTAGAGAATATAGAATAGGAACTGTTGGGAATCCCGATCAATGGGATCCATCTTAAGCTATTTCATTAGGCATTAAACTTTATTTTGTACATATGTAAATAGCGCTTTTACTTTTTTTTCATTTCTTTGGCCAGTCTTTTCCTGAAACAGTTTGTACTTCTATCGAATTAACCCATTATTATTGGCAAGTGGAATACCAGAGTTGTTTTACACAAAATACACCCATGTGTGAGGGAATAGCAAATAAAATTTGTAGCTCAAAAAAACATAAAATGCAAAATGAAACAAAAAGCATGAATTTTCTTTAAACGATAGATATATATTCATATATATTCTTTTCATTACAAAAGTGACTGGGAAGCCATATTTCAGGATTTACAAGTATATTGAGCTATTATATATATGATAGCCTTTTCTAAGCTTATATACAACTAGTAGGCAAGAGACATTTGTCGAGCAGACAAGAGGGTTTTCATCCAATGACATGGCTTCTAACAATTGACGCATTAATGGAAGCGTCCACTTCTTCCTCATCTAGTGGTTCCTCGGTAGCACTGGCAACATCATTTGGCACAACCACCATTGGCAGGGGAAACACTAGGTTCCTAAAGTCAGTATACCAGTCTATGTCATAGAAAGGTATAATGTTATAGCTATGAAATAGTAAGTGAAGGGCCTGAGTAACCCTCTGCTGGTGCTGGTCATGGGTTTGTAGGCAGAACCTGCTAAGGAACGGTAGCCAAACGAGAATGGGTTCTTCCTCAATAAAGTGACGCAAGTCGCTAGTTGACGGCAAACCTACCCCATAGGAAGCATGAGCAATGACCTCATCGAGACCATTCAGGTATTTCTTGGGGAAGATTTCTTTAACCAGCTTCAAGACAAGTGGTCGAGGAACACTAATATCCAACATGGATGCTACAAAGTGGGAGCATATGTCAATGTTTACCTAATACTTGTCTTCATATTCTATGCAGTCCTTCCCTAAAACTCACTTTATGGCTACCAAGACCATAGAATGGTTATTCTTCATCATCCTTTTTAGTCTCCTAGTTGAAACCTCCCTTAGGAATGTCATCTATGACTTATACGAGATTAAGTGAACTGGACTATCCATAACGCTGACACTATCCTTAGGTTCCTAAGCTAACTCCTAAATCTTTCTACCACCTAATGTATTAGAAAACTTGCTTAAGACATAACTACTGACCTATCACTTCTCAAATGCTAAGTATGTTCTCCTCATTACTTACTAGCCTATTTATAGAAAATTTGAGAAGATGCATGCTAATTTGCTGCAAAAGAAAAAAATGTGATGTTATGCTAGTTGCTATCTTCAAAGACATACCTGCATTTACTCACATTTTTAGGCTAGTTACATCAGTGATAGTATGGCTTAATGTGTGCTTGATTAAATGGAGCTAATTAATTAGCTTTAGGAAGGTGGTCCTCATTGGCTATGAGACATATGGCTATAGGTTATTCTGTCACCTCTCAAGTGTGTCCTAAAGCCCAAGGTGATATTCATATCCTTTCAGGTTGCCATCGTTTGCTTGGCGTAATCATTCCGGCCAGGATATTAATTGCCAACACAGGCTAATGTAAGATCAGCAAGTAAATTTCTAGCTTAGGTTCCAAGGAGATCATAGCGTTTCACATGATTTCCAAATGCAATGATGAACTCTAGTCACCTCAAAATGGCCAACAATTCATTTTGCATGATTTGCAAAATTAACAATGGATGCCAAATTAAATACAAAAGGCATGATTTCACCTACCACCTTGGGAAAGGTTGCTATTATTGCATAAAGGGGCTTAATATTCCAAAGTCTTTTCATAAATTCCTAGGATAAAAGTGTAGATTTTTTTTCTTTCTATATATCTAGAAGCCAAGCATAGTCATAGATAACCAGCAACTTACAGAAATCTTCGGAAAGAAAAATGTTAGAATCTACATGTCAACCAATGTAGGAAGAAATTAGCTGGGAGCTATTTATGGCTATTCATTCTTCAATAGAGGTATATGTCTATGAGGATGTGGTGTATGCCACACCTGGTATACCCAGTAGGCCAAGAAGAGCCTACACAGAGGAGTTGAATAAACCCAATAATTGGAGAAACCAGAAAAAGGTTGAAGAAAAATGGGATAATATCTACGACCTAAGGCTCACAAAAAATCCTAAGTCCCTCAAAGAGGTAGCTTGTGCAAGGTTATCAGCACCAAAGGTAGACCAATTTACAACAAGTAGAGTTTGGTACAGTGGTCTCCCTCAATACATGGTCCCACTGGTGCACTATTGCCCGGAGGTTGTTGACGCTACTATCCAACATTATAATCTTGATACCCACTGTATTAAATGCCACAACTTAAAGGTGCATATCACTCCAAATTCCATCTAACACATGCTATGTATCCCAGACCCAAGTAATAGGAAGAAAAATATCGAGACCTTCCACCTGAGCAAAGGAGAGAAAATATGGTGAAAGATGAAAAGTAGCTCAAATCTCTTGTTAGAGGAGACTGGTAAGAAAGGCATCCAAGCCATAAAGCACCAAGTATTCTATTGTCGTGTGGTGCATTTTGTGATGATCTATAGGATGCAATGTCCTTGCTAGCCTTTGTGTGTAGTCGAGACTCCGATGAGAAGATAGAGACCTTTCAACTGGGACCAGCAATACAATTTCGCAAGCAACATGAACTCTTTTGGTATGATTTTGTTGAATTTATAGTTAAAGAAATGAAATAAAAAATTGAGAATTATTAGGTAGAAAAAAATTTAGGTTTCTTTCCTTCTTGGTCCATATATTTTTGCATCAGAACCTGGATTTCTTTAGCTGGTATTTTTTGCTATCAATTTTTGATGAGCAAAATAAAAGGAAGTCGGTGTCCACATGGATGCCCTTTCTTTTTGCATCATACGATTATTATGCATTTGTGGACTATTTCATCGCCCCGATCTTAAATGATTTGATCAGAGAGGGTGATATTATCTAGCTCAATAAGGAGTAGACCAGATTTATGTAGAGCTTCACCCTTATTTACGACTGGTTCTTGGGCAAGGATTTTACGATCCTTTGAATGTGGGGTTTTATTGGCAAGTCATTCCTGCTCCCAGCCTGTGTCATCGATAGAGTACTCACATTGGAATTGTTCTGACATGTGTGTATCATTGATTTTACTTTCTTTAGCAATGGAAAGGTCAAGAAGAATGGATTCTTCTCTTGTCCAAAGAATCTGAAGTCAGTGACTGTACTAAAGAAGCAATCAGACCAGTTGTTAGAGGACAAGCTGGCATATTTGGGGTTGGTACTGGTAAATGATAAATGGGAATACAACCCTTTAGATGACTTGCTAGAGCCACATATGAGGGTTACCCATGTTGCCCGACCATACAGGGATAAGCGGTGTAATTCGCGAGTAGACAAAGATGAGGATTTTGTTGAATTGGTGCAAATTCTTACACTAGACACTAGAGGCCCATGCCACAAGTTCTAATTTCCTATGGTTGTGGCCCAGGATAATGTACCCATGGAACGCAACATGTACAATAGGTTAAAGAAGGATGAAGAATGGAGTCAGGAGAAAATAAAGGCTTTCTAGAAGTATCGCCAAGAAATAGCACAATTGGATGCTCCTTATAATCAACTAAGAGATGACTAGGAATTCAAAAGATGGTGGAAGCAGGGCCATCCCAGCCTGAGCTCTAGTACTAATAGGAGAAAAGAGAGGGAGGAATTTGATAAGCAGGAGGAGGAAGCGGCAACATCGACTTCCTCTCATCAAAAGGAGAAAGCCTCTGGACAGTCCTCCTATGTGGCCACAAACATCCATTTTAACATATCAAGAGGTTGCATACACTCACTTGGGCTGCTAAAGCAGGAAAGATATCACTTCAGCAAAGGGAAATGACTACTAAAGTTGGAGAGGCTCCACCCTCTAAACAGCAGCACATGAAGAGTATTACCGGAGAGGGTTCACAATAATCCACTGAGGGAGGAGTACTTGCTGCTAGTCAGGAGCCGCCGACGTTTAAAGAAGCGCCATCAACCAGTCAATAGGTACATTTCACTCCTTCTCTTGCATCTCATTCTTTGGTATCTGCCCTACCTCACTAGCGCCCCCACCATAGGTCCTAGCCCTCTACCTTATACTTTTGGTCCAACTTATTCAGTTAGATTCGCTTAGTTTTTGTAGGCCCACTCGCTCATAATTACTCCTCCACATGTGTTTACGCCTGTCGTGGCTGCTCAGACCTTCCTCGCCTCACTTTCGAAAATCATTCCCCTTGTGAACACTCATTCTTTTTCCAATATGATTATAGATCCTCTTCCTTTGCAACAGGGTAACACTTCCTTAACGACTCCCCCTTTCCAGCCAATGAGCCTTATGGATGATTCCCCAGTATAGTCATTAGAAATGACTAGCCCTGCTGTTAGTTCTCAAACCAAACTTTGGAACATACCTCACTTCTTTCCACAAACTATCACTCTCTAAAAGAAACAAATGTCTACACCTATGAAGGTTACCTATCCTTATGCCCTGCCTTCTAGTGCCCCTTTCGTAGGTGGTCTAGTTTCATCGCTAGCCAAATTTATAGCACAGATTGATTGTGGAATGGAGGCATGCATGAATAGAATGAAGAAACACAAGGATAAGGATGACAGTGTTTCTCCCGAGCCAAGAGTACAAGCTATGTTCAATGAGGCTTGATAAGAATTGAAGTTCGTGACCATGTACCTGAGGGTAAGCAAGCCTCAGGGAGAGATGCAACTAGAGGATTATGAGATATATGTGGTCAAACTTGATATGAACGTAGTCTGACCATAAGATAAAGTTGAAATCATGGAGGAAATGTAGTGGGTACTCACTTCTGACTTCCTAAAAAATGGTCACCAACTAAAGAAGAAGGATGAGCAGCTCAAGGCAGCTAGAGAAAGGGTTAGTTTTCTATAAAGAAAGGAGAAATCCTTAGAGGAAGATATTGCCCACATGACTAAAAGGGCGTTGGTAGTAGAAGATGAAGGAACAAGCTCCAAAGAAAAATTGTGAAAACTCGGGTTGCTAACCCTAGTATAATAAAGAAGCTACAAAGCAGGAACCAAGAGGCGGAGCAAAATCTACAAATGAATGATGAAGAGCTAGAGCACCTCCTCCTTGAGCATAGTCAGGGGATGGCACAAAAAGGGGAAGAGTTGGAGCACCAACACGCTCAATATGAGCAAAGAATGCAAGAGAAAGGGGCTAAATTCAAAAGCCTAAGGGCTCAAATAGAGGAAGATCTTCAAGAGACAAAAGCTTCTCTAGAAGAGCACTTAGAAAATCACTCCTAAGCTGAGCAGACTTGGAATAAAGAAATAAGCAATTATGCAGAGCACTGGCATCCGAGAAAAAGAAAATGGTAGAATTAGCTGAGGCCCTTATTTCAAGAGATGTGGAGATTACTTCACTTAAAGCCTCTCTCTTTCCTTCCCTGCACAACTTGATATCATTCTAGTGGTTAGGTAATTATACATTTCTCACTAGGAGAAAATCAAAACCTTTTACTAAACACTGTAGCCTACCCTCTGATTTATCAACAAGGCATCAAGGCTCAGCCAAGAAGCCCAGGATATGATAGAGCAGTTCCCATGATTCATCTTGGAGAAGGTTCCTAAGGAAAAAAACTTGCTCAACAAGCTATACTCTATCTCTGATGAGAACCTTGCTAGAGCGAGTATTGAAGATAGGGATGCTACTCCTCAAACTGCAAACAAATTTATCCATTGTCACGCTGCCTTCTAGCGCACTAAGGAAATCACTGCTATTCTAAGTAAGACATTGGATAGCATATGAGGATGTTTCTATAGGTTGTGCAGGATGGTACTACCATCCTCATTCCTTAAGGATGGATCTATTGCCATGACTGTGTAGATTGCAAAAATTATTAAAGAGAAAGAAGGTGACCTGGAGGCTTTTAGGGGGTTCAGCCATCCTCCAATGAGAATTGACAATTAGGTATTCGTTCTTCTACTCTCATAGCTACTATTTCATATACAAGTAGGGATTGGTTTACCTGATGTGCTACCTCACAAAGAAACTATTATTCTACATGGAGCATAGGAGACTTTTCCCAACATAGTGAAACCATCCAAGGATTAATGGTTTCTTTTATAGGTGGCTCTTTCCAATCTTTGACTCCATTAGCGCTTTTGATAAGGTTGTGGTCTGCAGAACCAGAGAAATTTTTGGGTTCTCCATTCCTTAGTCAAAATTCCCTTGTTAGTCGCCAAAAGTTTAATAAATATTTGAGTAGCTCCCTTCGAGTTGATCATTTGTATTGTGTGTGCGTTAGTCTATGCATCATCGAGTTTACTCAAATTTTTATCAAAGTCTTGATCTACCGCTTTGTGCACCCACACTTCATAGCTTCGGGTATCTGCATTCCTTTCGAATCCTAAAATTTCTACTGTGTTTCCATGTGTCACAGCTATGGGATGCGTCTACTTCTTTTTTTCCTTGAGGCCTCATTAGGTTGCAAAATACTCCACAAGGTTTTCATTCCTAAAAAGTGTTGGCGGACCCCACATCTTGCTACATGGCAGTCATTCACAAAAACTTTCAACACGGGGATGAAATAGAAATTGTGGGCAGCGAAGTGTTGCCACGCATCTTTTACACCCAGTTAATGGAGTGTTCCCTCCACTATGATAAAGTTATTAGCCCATTCGACACATGTTGCATTTTCACAAATCCTCAACAACGATGGGAGAGCAGTTCATATAGGCAGCGAATAGTTTCCACGTACCTAACAGCTAATCTGTGACATGGGTGATAAGCCAGATGAAGGAAATAAAGCTATTGGTTTTGATTATCATAATAATTCATGGAAATGGATGACACTTGTCTAACCAAGCTTAATTAGGACCACCGCCATCATTATAGAGAATGCACCTATAGTCGGAATGACTGAATGCTATGTTCCATCTCGATGTTGTTGTAACGACCTTGGGAATATTCTGATTCAGGCATTCATTATAGAGGATCACGAAATATTTTTTGTTGTTGTTCTACAAAGTGGTGGGAGGTTTTCCTACTATATATACTTTCTCTATTGATGAGAAAGGGTCCAGAATTCAAAGAAAAACATGCTAGTTTTAGCAAAAGACACTAGGACTCTATTACTGTTTTACTAAAATTACAAAACTTTTAGACTGTGCCAATTGCTCAGCCTTTCTATTTTTCATGCTTTTGATTAAATTGTGAACTATGCTTTATACCATCTTGAAACTTTATTCGAAGAACTTCTATATATGTTGAATACAAGTTTGCTTACCTAAATCATGTCTAAGGACTCTTCTTAGTAGTGAGAATGTATGCAACAATATTTTATGTCAATAAATGAATTGTCTGTGCTAAAATCTTAAAGTCTCTAATGTTTTGGAACACAACAAAACCATTCAAACCCTTAAATCTATGATTTATGATGCCCATCATCAAATCTTAGCGCATCGCCTTAGGTTAGATTTTACTTTATTATATCCACTTCCTTTTCACTTTCAAACCCCATTAAATTGAAGAAGCTAGCTTCTCTAACAATCTGGAGGTTACTCAATTTAGTGCAAAAGGTACCCCTTAAACTGAGTTTCTCATTAGACTCTGTTACCTCCTCAAATTTTTGCGTCAATAATAACAACCACCACAACATTAATCTAGATACAAATATGACCATGAAATGCATTGATTGAAGCAAGTCAATACATCTTAGTTCTTATTAGGAGGGGTAATCACCCCTAACTTCTGTCTAAGATACTCAAAAGTATCCTTAGCTAATGGTTTGGTAAATATTTCTATAATCTTCTCCTCAGTAGTCACATACTCCAATATGACTTCCTTTTCACTCACCCTCTCTCTCAAAAAGTTAAACTTGATAGATATATGCTTGGTGTTTGAATGTAGCACCAGATTTTTAGAAATGTTAATAACACTTGAGTTATCATAGAATATAACAATAGGCTCATTATACACAACTCTGATATCCTTCAACATATGCTTTATCCACAATACTTGAGTATAATTATTAGCAACAACAATGTATTTTGTGTCTACAATAGATAAAGAAATAATATTTTTCTTTTTAATTAACCATGAATTCAATTTATTTCCCAAGAAAAATGCTCCACCACTAGTACTTTTCCTATCATTCAATTGTCCTAATTAATCAACATTAGTAAAGGCACTCAAAGTAAGACCATCCTCTTTAGGATACCATAGGCCAAAATCAACTTTCCCCTTCAAGTATCTAAAAATCCTCTTTACACAATACATACAACACTCATGATATCAGGCCTAGTTTGAGTCAAGTAAAGCAATCCACCAATCATTGATCTATATCTATCCTTTGGAGAATCATCATTTTTTTTCAACTTACATCTAGTCACTATGGGTGTACCAACTGGCTTTGAATCTTCCATGCCAAATTTCTTTAGCAATTATTTCGTTTACTTGGACTAAGATATAAAAATACCTTTATCTAACTAAGTAATTTGCAATCCCAATAATAATTTAATCTCTCCAATCATTTACATCTCAACTCACTCTACATCTCATTAGTAAAATTCATGCACAAGCTATCATCTCCTCCAAAAATGATATCATCAAAAAATACTTACACAATCAAATATTTATTATGATCAATCTTGAAATACAGATTACTATTAGTAGTGCCTTTGTTAAATCCAAGCTTTAACAAGTACTTGTCCAATCTAGCATACCATGCTCTAGGCAATTTTTTGAGTCCATACAATGCTTTCTCCAAGTGGAAAACCATATCTCCTTGATCAATCAACTGAAATAAATTTGGTTTCTCAACATACACCTCTTCTTCCAATTCACCATTTAGAAAATCTAACTTGGAATCCATCTAATAAACCTTGTAGTCTTTGTAAGCAGCATAGGAAAGAAATAATCTCATAGCTTCAATTCTAGCAATAGTGGCAAAGGTCTCTTCAAAATCAATACCATCCATCTATGAATATCCCTTACACACTAGTCTCAATTTATTTCTAACCACTTCACATTGCTCATTAAGTTTGTTTCTAAAGATCCATTTAATTCCAATTACTTTTTTATCATTAGGTCTAGGAACAAGAATCTGTGTATCATTCTTTTCAAATTTTTTTAGTTCCTCTTTCATTGCTTCAACCCAATGTTCATCTTTGAATGCTTCATTCACATTCTTATGCTCAGTATGTGAAAGTAAACAATATTCTCCTAAAATTCTTCTCCTAGTCTAAACACCTTTTCTCTTATTACATAATGATCTAATCTTCTGAATGATTCAAACTTATATACCTCAGATTCTTAGGGAATTCTTGAATTTCGAGCTCTTCTGATCTCTCTTTTGCACTTTCACTAGTTTCTCCTTCCTCTTGATCTTCTTGATCCACCAGAATGATTTGAACTTGATTTGAAGTCTAAACTTGCTTTCCTTTGTTTGTACTATCATTATGATCATCAGAATCATATCCACAGGTTTTAGATGGTGTAGGTATGTCTTCATCAACCTTGACATTTTCACTTTTAACCATTTTTTTCAATCTCTTATTGTAGCACTCATAGGCCTTTCTTTTAGTATAATAATGCAAAAATATACCTTCATCACTCCTAGCATAAAATTTTCCTATATCTTCATCTCTTTTGATATAACATTTGCTTCCAAAGGCCTTGAAATATCTAATAGTAGGCTTATGACCAATCCATAGCTCAAAAGGGGTCTTACCAATATCACCTTTCATTTTACCTAGTTAAGTGTGTACACAATAGTACTCACAACTTCTCTCTGGTAGATATGAGGAACATTTCCTTCCAACATCATAGTTCTAGTAGCATCTAGAACTGTCTTGTTCTTCCTTTTGACAACTCCATTTTGTCGAGGGGTCTACAATGCAGATAATTGTCTCTTTATTCCATGCCCTTCATAAAAATAATTAAACTCACCAAAAGTGAATTCACCACCACTATCTGATCTCAAATATTTAATCTTCAGACCTGTCTCTATCTCAACCATAACCTTAAATATCTCAAACTTTTCCAAAGATTAAGATTTCTCCCTTAAGAAAGCAACCCACATCATTCTTGAATAATCATCAATAAGAAACATGAAATACCTCTATCCTTGTAAACTTTTCAATCTAGAAGGACCACACAACTTAGTATGCACAAGCTATAACAATCTATTTGAATTATGTTGTTTGCTCTGAAATGAAATTCTAGTTTGCTTCCCTAACTTGCATTCCTTGCATATGGCATTAGTAGGTTTCATCAACTTAGGAAGATTTCTCATTGCCTTAGTAGAACTTATCTTGAAAATATTATGAAATTTAACATGACACATTCTCCTATGCCACAACCAGATTTCATCAATTTGAGAAATCAAGCAACTTTTACTAGTAGCACTCAAGTGAAAGATGTTACCTTTTGTGTTTGTACTTGATGCAATCTCATTTCTAGAATTTCCATATATTTTGCACTTTCCATCCTTGAACTCAATATTTTATCCCTTATCAACAATCTATCCAACACTTAAAATATTATGCTTCAAACCTTTTACACATAGGACATCATCAGTATTATGCTTACCATCAAGAGAAATGCATCCTCTTCCACAAATCACACTGACTTTTTCATCATCAAATTTCACAACACCACCATCATACTTTTCAAGCTCAAAAGCATACTTTTATCTCTTGTCATGGATGAGAGCAACCATTGTCAATTACCCATTCATCTTTCTCTTCAACTTGAGCAGGTAGGGCTTTCTCCTCATTTGTACAACTAGTAGATTCAGTAGACACTGGAATATTTTCCTTGATAGAAATAAATACCTTGTCATCCTCACTTCCATTTCCTTTATCAGATTCATCATATCTCACATCTTCATCAACAACATATTAACACTTCTTTTGAAATTTAGGCTTGTTATGTCTTGGCTTATAAGGTCTTTCTAGAATCCTTGATGCAATATGACCAATTTTATTGAAAGAGAAGTATTCAATAGGAAACTTCCCTTTATATACCATATCCTCTAGCTTCTTTTTTCACGATCAATGCTTCCAAATCTTCTAGCTCTCTTTCTTCTTCTTCAATCTATTTCATTTCATCCTCATACTTGAATGTCTTTCTTGATGAACTTTCACCTAGATCATATCTTTGTTTATCACTTCTAGAAGTAGTGGCCTTGAATGTAGATTCTACCTTAGGAAGAGCATCACCAAATTCACTCAACAAAAAAGTAGTAAGCTTACCAATCAACATATATTTGGTAACATTTTTCACAGTTCGAAGCTCTTCAATAGCACTAGCTTTGACTTTGTAGGAAGTAGGAAAGGATCTAATCACTTTAGCAACAATCTCTGATTTGTCCAACTGTCCACCAACACATTTTGATACCACACACAAGTTCATTAACTCTTTACATGAAAGTAGTAATGTTCTCATCATCACCCATTCTCAACATTTTATATTTCCCTTTCATACTTTATAGCTTAGAAATCTTCACATTAGCATCACCTTCATACAAAGTTTCCAAAAAATTTCAGATCTCATAAGCAGTCTTTAGATCCATCATATTTTTCATCTCAGTATCAATCAAAGCACTCAACAAAGCCTCCTTAGCCCTGATATTATACTTAGCATCCCTAATCTTAGTATTAGTAGTTGGACCATTTGTGGAATAAAATACCTATTACTTGTAATGTTCTAGGAAACTTCACCAATGCATCTTAGATGGCACTCCATTCGAGTCTTCCACAAAGAATATTTTTTTCCATCAAATCTAGGACTATCCTTCTTATAATTTTCCACCTTAGATCACCTCAAGCTATTAAAATTCTTCCAAGGAACCCACTTTGATTCCAATTGTTGGAAACACAAGGGCGGATAACTGAGAGGGAGGGTGAATTAGTTGTCACAAAATTTCAAACGTATTCAACTTATTAACCTTATTCTTAGATTTCATCAATAATTGTAAAAGCATAAATGAACAACACATCGGAAACACACATAACACCAATATTTTTATGTGCAAACCCTATTAGGGGAAAAAAACATGGTGGAGTTCAATCCACAAGATTATACCTTGTTAAAAGTATAAGAAAATATGAATGGGGAATGCACATGCATTTAGGTACATGACCTAGAGCTCACTACTCAATTACAAAAGGAAGACACACTATCTTATAGAAAGATTCTGATTACATCCATCAAACTTGAACTAAGAAAATAACATCTACTAATGCCTGATTATAGTTATGGTTAAGCTTATGAACACTTCTTCACTCTTTTTCACACTTTGCTATGCCTTCATATGATCTAAAAAATATTAACACATAGGAATCACACACTTCACAGTAACTTCTCCACTCACATACCTTCAAATGATAAAAAAATCTCTTATATGTATCTACAACAAGAAATTACATTGCTACAAGTCAGCTTCAAGAAAATAATAAAAAGAATATAAACTATTAGCCCAAAAAAAGAAAGATTATTCATGTGAATCAACAAAGGTTGGAAACAACTTAGTGAATACCCAAAATAGCATCCTCAAACATGAACTACTTCAATTAATTACTCCTCAAATATCCACAACACGCTACAAACACCTTGTTGGCTAAGAACAAGAAAAACATGAACACGCAAGAGAAAATCTCATATCATGAGCACAATGTTCAATGCAAATGTGCAACAAAAATAGAGAACAATATAGAAAAATCCATAAAAATCATGAATCACCAAAGAAGCATCCACACCAACTAAAATTACTAAAATCACATCATCTTCATTCAAGAACGCCAACTAAAATAACAAAAAACCTATTAGAATACAAATCTTCATAACTTGGTGAAATCTTTATGAAAATCTTTGAAAATAAACATGGATAAACTAGATATACTAAAAAATAAACCCTTTAGTCCATAACCTCTAAAAAACAACATATTGAACTCACCAACAGATTGAACTTCACTTCACCACTGACAACTTGCAACTCCTTTTATTACAATTTTCTCAATATCCTCAACATATACAACATCAAATGCATTAATTCCGATAGTGTTGACATCAATGACAACCACATATTAGCAACAAAACCCCAACATCTAACATTCACCATCTTGGGTGACTTAGTCCCTATTTAGCCCTGAAATTGTCTTTTATGAAGCTAAAAGCCACTTGGTGTGATTACTTTACCTATTACAGTTGGAGTAGTAACATTGAACACCCTGATCCATGTCATGCCCCATAATATTTCATATAATATTTTTTTAGGAAGACCATGGATTCATGAGATGAATGTAGTACCTTCAATTCTTCATCATAAAATGAAATATGTTTACAATAACATAGTCCACACAATTGATGTTGATTATGATCCTTATAGTCACTTGCACCTTGAGAAAAACAAAGGGAACCCTTGAACATCTTAACCCCAACCACTCAACAAAAAACCCAAACACAACATATTTAACAAGCCACAATGCTATTAGATGATGATTGGGGTTCCTTAGATTTCACAATAACACTCATGGAAGAATGCAATATTACAAAAAAAGACTCTGAAACAGTCATGAAAACACAAAACTCCTAAGACCCTTCACAAGCATCCACCTCAACCATTTTAGACCAAAAAATCACAAATTATACAACAACCTTTGATGAACACAAAAACAAAAAAACTACCCAATTCAAAAGTAATAAAAAATATTTATGGAAAAGGTTACGAGCTTGTGAAACAACTTGGATACAGTGGAAAAGGATGTGGTGCTAATGAACAAGGTATTTGCAACCACATCGATCCTATCACAAAACAAACAACTAATGGTCTTGGTTATTGTCCTTTGCTAGAAATTGCAAAGCCTTCACTCAAAATTAGTTGACACTGTTACAAAGCATCCTTCTACGGCGATAAAAAATAGTGTTATTGATTGTTCTCCTCTACAATCAATTAAACAAAAAAAAGTGCCTTCACTTAGTGTTAATGTCATCTCACAAAAAACTAAAGAATCAAATTTTCTATATTTTACACCCTCCTATAAAGGAAATCCCAAAATCTCGCAGTCTAAAGAGTCTTGCATAGGTATGAAAACTAATACTTTAGAAGCAAGAGTTGTCTTTATCACAAAATACAAGACCACCTTCTACTATTGATGAAGAGGGTGTTTTTTCAAGACTTCTCCAAGATCACTTGATCAGGTTCCTTCAAGAAACCAAAATAAATTTTATTATATGAATTCAGTTTGTTCCTATCATAGAGTTCTTGGCCATTCCACTAATGAATGTAAGGCTTTGAATGTGACATAATACCTTTTTCATGATGTAGCTTATAGGACACATATGACTTGGCATAGGGCTTTCTATGTAAGAACTAGTATCTTCTTTAAAGCAATTTCTCACAGTAATGGTTTTAGCAACCACTTTAAAGTGGAGGCATACATTGACACTCACATTTCATTCTGTGATTTTCTTTTTTCTTGTGATTTTCTCTCTTGGAAACATTAGGTACAATGTTTCCCATGATAATACATTGCACTTGTCCTCTCTTGGAAACAAGATGATACCATTTTCACTTTTTTTCTCTTGGAAACATTAAACACAATGGTACCCCAAGATGAGACCTTGCATGAACTAAGAAAAATCCCTTTGAATATTCCTTGCACTATTCTACCTTTTTCATATGGCCACCTTGCATAAAACAACTTGCATGCCTATGGTACCATCCTATTTATGAGTGTCAAGCATACAATTTTTTGCTTACCTCATAGAGCTCAAATTTTTTTTTTCATTGTGGCACCTTATTAAAGTTATCAGGAGGAATAAATTTTGTATGGTTGAGTAGGAAACCCATTCTGAGGCATGAATTTTCCCCATAGCCACTTGTGTGTTTGTGAGCACATATCATCCATATGTGTCTCACCTTTTGGGCTTTCTCACCCCATGGACAACCAGAAGTTTTGTGGCCCCATAGTGAGTATACTTTTGGGCTTTCTCACCTAACTGATAGCCATGGTTTCCTCACCCCAGAGTGAGTATACATTTCTTTTTCTAAACAAACAAGCCTAGATCTAATCCACAATGTGTTGGAAAAACATTCAAAGCTTGATCCACCTATTCATCTTTGCTTCTCATTCTTTCCATTGTATGATCATGTATCTTGTCTTGCTGCAAAAAATTCACCTTGTGCATATCCTTTTGTGTTTATGTTGCCTTGACTTAGGATCTTGGATCTTGGTGGCTTGCACAACCTTCTTTGATCTTTTTCATTCTTTGTCATCTGTATTGGTATGATTGGGCTCCTCTTGAATGGCTACATTAGCACGAGTTTGAAGCAAGTTCATCCTCTCAATAAAGTGGGGGCTTAATGTGTCAAAAAAAATGTGTATACTTTGCTTGCTATGGGAACAATTGATGATAAAATGGACTTAATAAGGCCTTGATTTGGTTTTTTGAGGTGTTTTACACATCCACACTAGGTCTTGGACCTTTGTAAACTGAATATTGTAAACTGAATAAAATGCATTTATTGATGTCTTGTAAACATGTTGTAAGGTGTTGTAACACTTCTTCACACTTTTCTAAGACCATTATATCATGATTCACCTTACCAAGGCCTATTTCAAAGTGTTGTAAAGTCTTGTAACAAAATTTCACACTTTCCTATGCTTGTCATCAATATTTACACCTTTCTTATGCTTTAATGGCCCCTTTATATACTTATAGGCCTTACTTCAATGTCTTGTTGAAGAAGGACCCAATAAAAATTATTTAAATAATCACAATTCCTAAAATCCACTTAAAAATGGTCAAGTGGAGTAATTTTCAATTGGTGGCAGCTTAGTCCCATTTGGCTCAAATTCAAAATAAATTTAAATTTCTCTCAAGTTTTTATTCCTTCAGACCTAAGGTTGGCGTATGATGAGGTATTTTTTAGAATTAGGGCATAATTGTGTATAAATATAGGGCTTTCCCTTTCATTTGACCTAATTTCATTCACTCCTCTTTCTTTCACCATTCATCTTCATCGTTCTTCTCAAGCAATCTAGGGCACCAAAATAGCTCTCTAAGATATTCAAAGGTTGAATCAACATCCATTGTTGTAGAAAATCAAGATCAATCATCATGGAAAGGTACTAACTCGATTATTTCATGCTTCACTACATTATTTCTCCATTTTGGTTTAACTACCTAAAAGGGGTTTGACCAAGGGAAACCCCCATGCCCTAACATCGAACATTTAGTTCTATCTTTGCATGTTTTGTAGGTCTTATTTATAGATTTATCAAAAGAATAGGATTATAAATATTGTAAACAAATTTTCAAAGCCCTTTAAGGTTTTCAAAACTCTAAAAGATGCATGGAGAACACCTACAGGCCCAGTTTTGTAGTTCTAGATTTGGGAAATTACAAGGAGCAAAAGTGTAGGTCGAGGTCTATAGATTGCCTTTTCAAATCTTTAGAAAAGTCAAAGTGGACACTTACCCCAGTTGTGGCGACTTAGTCCCACAATGCATTTTTTTTAAGAGATCTTTGCAAATTCGGACACCCATTTGGTTGAAATAGGCTCTGATGCAGTTTTCCAAAATTTTCCCAAAACTAGACTAAGTCACCTAGTTTGCAATAAATGTCTCGCCAATCTTAAAAACTAGTATTTCAAGAATTTCAAAGTTGCTTCAATTCTGCAACACACTTCTAGGTTCACACTTTTTGTTACACGGTCTTCTATTTAGTTTTGTTTGCATTTTTAGGTCATTTATCACATGTTTGCATATCACAATGTATTTTCCATCACTTCACATTTGTTAGATTTAGCCTCAGTAAGTTATCTTTTTTTAGCTTATTGCACTTAAACTTCATAGTTAAACACATTACATCCATTTTACATTAATTTTGAGTGTATACATTAGCATTTTGGCCCCCCATTCCTCTCCTTTTAGATGAAAAGCCTAGAAGTGTTAGAGGAAACCTTGGGTAACCAAAATCATTTTCCATAGGAGTAACAAAGAAACTAAAGCAATTGAGGAAATAATTGTAGATTTTTTGTAGAGGACAAAGGATTTTTTTGCTAAAAATAAAATAGATAAGTCTCATCCTCAAACTAGGTCATAGGATACTCAACCTACAAGAGGAAGCAACCAACCCCCTATAGTTTCAAGGAATTCAAGGTAAATTTCACACCAAGTATTATCAATAGCTCAAGGTGATTGTAATGATGAACCTCTTGAAGATAATTTTCTCAAAAAGGCTTGTGGGGAAGATATTCTTCATCCACCCCAATTCGATAAAGATAAAGAGGTTGTTGAGGGGGAAAAAGATTTAGGTAGCATTGCAATTGGTACCGCTTCCTCATCTAGCCACTCATTTCCTATAAAAGAAGTGAAAACACCTTGGAGATTTGGGTCTTCTCCATCTTCATCACTAGATATACAATTATCACTCCTCCAATAAAGAGGAATTTATTTTAATCTTCTAGTTCTAAAGATGTTAATGTTCCTATAACTCTAGTGTAGCTAGAGAATACATTATCAAAGAAAAGAAAGGTGGTACAATTAGACCTCCCAAAATAAGATATGATGGGGTTGCTACTTTAGAGGACTCATAAGTCTAAAATATTAAAGGTTACTACCAAATTGATGGAAGATGATAGTATAGGGAACCTGTTGCAATGGGAATTCTTTGATTATCTCAACTATGAGGCCACAGGTATCCAAAAAAAAGGGAGAGATGCACTATGAAAATTATGATATCCATGTTGGAAACAAGCAACACTGAGAGGGGGGTTGAATTAGTGTTGAGAAAAAATTCAAATTTATTGTTCTGTGATTTAAATTACTTAATCATTCAATAAAAGAAACATGCATCAATAGAAAGAAAATAATATCAACACCATAACACCATAATTTTTACGTGGAAACCCCATTAGGGGAAAAACCACAGTGGATGGCCACTCCACAATATGATACAAGTATACCCAAAATAAGAAGTATAGAATGGGAATGCACTTGCATTGAGGCTCACTGCTCCAAATGGATGGGCTCACTACCCTACAAAGATTTGGAATAAATCCAAAATATTGAATTGATGAAATAGCATCCAAAATGCCTAATTATAGTTTTAATTTAGCTTTGATGACAATCTTCTATCCTTTAGACAGTTTCAATAATTATGGTTTGCTCTACATAATTCGCAATGCAAAAATATTAACGCACAAGTGAAACTGTGCATAATTGCTTAATTGATCTTCCTGATGATCGCAACACAGCACCAAACTATTTTCTCACACTTAATAAATGATGTATCAAATCTCTTATATATCGACAACTAGAAATACAATCGCTATAGGTTATCCTTCATAAAACTTAGAAATATTATTAACTATCATCCCAAAATTACAATTGGATTTTCAATGTGAATCTAACACCGTCAACTAAACTATAGCTAAGACCCATAATTAAATGTTTCAACATAAAGAGATTTTAAATAATTTCACTTTACATATCCATGACATGCCACATTCACTGAGTCAACTACAATGAACAAATAGACATAAAACATCCTACTGGACCTCCAAACTCGTACTGTAACTAATCAAACACCAAAAAAAATAGTAATAAGATAATATATGTGTTCACCAAGCAATCTCATGGGTCCACAACACAAAACGATGATCTGGTGAAGTAGACAGATTGACTGACTAACCAGATACCTTGTTCTTTAGATATTATGTGGGTAACACACAATATTGCACTTTATATGCTGGTATCAATAGATACCGATCTACAAATCACGAAGATGACTTTAGTTTCCGTCAATTACAACATTAGAAGCCATATGCCAACAATCTCCCCCTTTGGCATTGATGGCAACACCTAGAGAAAAATGACTAAGTGTCGAAACTGATAAGTACACCGCCAAAATTCAGAATACTACTCCCCCTAAGAATGTCAAGGAAATTTTCATTGCACTCTCTCCCCCTTTGACATCAATGACAAAATTGGGGAATCCAAAATTTCAAAAAAATTATTGGGACTTACAAAAATTTGAAGACGTTTGCAAAGTTATTCTTCAATCCAGTTAAGTTTGAGTCCCAAATACTTCTCAAACTCTCTAAAATGGTTATATGACCACAAAGCAGATATGAAAAGGTTTTTGTTGCTTCAAGACTTATCAGATCAAGAGCGGTTATAACATCTTTAGCTTCTTTTAGAGCATTTACCATAATCTCAATATTTGGATTTACCACTCCCCTGAGTTCACACACTCTACCAATAATCCTTTCATTTCCAAATTTCAGACTCCTTATTTGGTTGAGCAAAGACATTACCTGATTTTCTTGATTACAAACACTACCAGCTAAAGGGTCAAAAGTGTTGGAAATAGTAACCAGCTATTGTTTAATGTCCTTCATCTTCTTTTCATTTGCTTTAGTAAATTTTGACAATACCAAGCAAGATTTATGTACTTTTCCTTCTTTAGACATAGTACATTGAATATTATTTATGCAAGTACTCAATAGAGCTTTGTCTTTGGGAATTAATTCTTCTAAACTACCAACTTATCAGAGATAGAGTAGATATCTTAATTGATCTTTCATCCAACTCAAGATCTAACTCTTCTTGTTGCTCCAATAAAGATTCCTTCATTTCCTCTATTTTGATTTATTGCCCCTTTTTCATTTCAACATTGGATTTTTCCTTAGGATTTACTTTAGGCATTTCAATTTCTACAATATGTACCTCTTTTTCATTAGCTAACACCTCAAAAGCGACCTTGGTTACAATAGTTGTCTTTGTATCTTTCACATTAGGAGTAGTTAGAATATCCTCAAACTCTAGAGGATCAGACACATTCATGTTTTCCTCATTCGCATTCTCTTCTCCTAATTCATTTACCTCCACATTCATTTCTTCATTTCTTTGAACATTTACTTCCTAAATGTTAATCTTATCCTTTGATAAAACATCTTCCAGAATTTCCTTAGTTTCTCTAACAACAATGTCAATTTCACCAATTATCAACTTCTTTATCCTTTTTTTCTTCTAAATTCCTTTTTAGCCTTTTCAAGGAATAAATCCATTTCTTCAATTGTCATTTATGAGCACAAATTTTCTAGGACTCTCTTCCTAAAATTTTCTTCTTCTGATAAGGCGCTTGAACTTCTAGACTTTAATGCATTATATAGGCTTGTAGGAAAACCAAACATGATTTCAGAAAGATCTTTACTAAAAACAATCATATGCTTTATTATTGCTTCTTCAAGAATTTTCTTACCGGATTCATCAAAGGACTCATGCCAATCATAAAGTGGCTTGATATTTCCATCTTTCACTACTGCATTCTCAACTTCCTCAAAATACATATTGGGTTTTTCAACTTTGGCCTTTTTCTTTGCTTCTTTTCCTTTCCCAGAAGATTTTCTCTTATTCAATTTGACAACTTGAGTACCAGTAGCCTTTATCTCCCTTACTACTTCTAAATCAGTTTCTTCCTCTTCATTTGTAGATATAGCTTTGTAAGATCTTGTCCTTTTATTTTTCTATCTTTTTCTAGAAGCCTAGGCTTGATTTTACTAAGTTGTAGAGGAGCTTCTAGTGTGAGCAGGAGATGTTCCTGGACCAGCTGATTTTTCCTTTTCTTTCTCCTTAGTTGGTTCAACTTCTTTTCTTTGTATCCTCACTTCTCATATTTGACACACATGGATGCCAAAACTCTTTACAAGGGCTTCTACATCTTTTCTTACCCTTATGAATATCATGGTATTTTTCAATTCTGAGTGAACTTGTAAGCCTTTCTCTACATAAGTACCAAACATTTCTTCACCCTCATCCAATGGAAAATTTAGCAAGTGTTTTGCATACATCCTTAGAATTTTCTCATCTACTTCATAACCCATAGGCATGATCCAAACTATTCTAGGATCAACAACTTCCATATGACATTGGTCAATGTCTATCATGAAGAAAATAGAGTCATTGCATTGCTCCATAATTGTTGTAGGAATTCTTTCTCTAACCTGCATTAAATTCATAAAAAAATTTATGTATCCCCATAGGATTGTATGCAGGTTTTTCAATCACCCAATCCACATAACATATTCCATATCTAAACAACTATCAACATATCATTACACCATTGAACAAGTTACTAGCTCCTGGTACTTCACCCGAGATTAGAAAAATAAACAAATCAAGAAGTTACCATACTTGAATGTGTTCTTCTTATCCTTCTTGATTTTTCCCAAATTCTCCATTAACTAGCTTCTGAGTAGTTCACATAAATCATAGTCTAAATTATATTTGGCCATTTCATATCCTACATAAATAGCTATGTTGGATACTAAATTCTTCTAGCTTCAGTGATAAATCTTATAGTCGACAATCATTGATGCAAATTTTACATCCACTGTGGCAATATCATTTATCATCATTGCCCTTCTTTGCCATTTTGAGCCTGTCACTTCAGTAACCTTATCATTCTTTACATACTTCAAAACTAGAAGCTTTCCAGTGGAATTTAGTTCTATAACTACACATATAGCTTCTTTGGTGATTTTGAATGGCACATCCAACCACATGAATTCATCATGGACACAAGTCAACAAATATCAAACCCATTCATCTTCTTCAAATACTAGGAATTTCACAGATTGTACAAATTTCTTATCTTCTAGGTTTTTGAATTCTAGTTTCACAGTAAGATCTTCTTGAGTTATATGATGAGTGTACAAATTCAAAAAATGTGAAGTTCGCAAATCTTCAATTTGTGTGTGCACATAAGCCCTAATATCCTCAATATGTAAGAATCTATATGATAAAGATAAAAATGCACCTAAGTGTTCTATATCTATGGACTTATATGGATGCCATTTGAACTTTGGACACATCATATCCTTAATTTCAACTACCAAATAAGTAGACATGATTGCAATCAAACAAATTTACAAGTTTTCAATAAATACCTTTTAGGGACGAAAATGAAATTTGATTGCAGATTCTTTTATATAGTTGAATCTCTCCAAAAATTCACAAAGATTACATCATATCTCTCCAAAAATATTTTCTCCAAATGCAATATGACAAATGAGGGTTGAATTTGTTCCTTTTATTGTCCAGATACCTAACTCTTTTATTTTACAATAAATTCTCTTGCCCTAACTCATCCAATTTTCTTCCTTTCAAGCACTGAGATAGATGACTCTTATGTGGATCACCAATATTCTTCACTAATACTTCTAACTAGTCAAACAATATCTAAAATGTATCAACTCTCCTACTAAACATGTCTAGGTTCTAGTATCATTCACCTACAAGAGGGGATTTTGAGTGTTTTTCTTGATAGCTCCTTGAGACCAGAAATTAATTCCCTAAGGAATTACTAGAAGTTGCTTCTGGTGCAAGTCCATTTCCTTCTACAAAGGGATTCTTCTTTACCTATTTCTTTTGCATCTTCTTTTTTATCACATTAGTAGTAACTTTTCTTTTCCCTTTAAAATCTTGTTGCATGTTTTGTTTTACCAAACCTCTTCTATTCCAATAGAATCTAGTGATGTGGCCAAATTTTTTATAGTTGTAGCACACAACATGTCTCTATCCAAACCAATTGTTCCACTAACTTTTTCTTGATTTGCATTGGTTAGAAATATGTCCAAATCTATTGAATGCATAGCATATGACATCTCTATTAGGGTTGTTCATCACAATTTTGCATTCACTTGACTTATGACCATACTTATAGAAATTAAAACACTGACCTGAAATTGATGGTCTACTTGTATTCATTCTACTCCTACATTGAGAAGCCATATGACTAATTTTTTTGCAAACATAACAATAGCCATTAAATCTTTGAGCATTTTGTTTCCTAACCAGATCTCTTATGGTTCCTTTCATCTAAGTTCCTTGTCTAAATATTCCTTTTCCAGAATTACTTTGTCCAGAGTTCCTTTGTCTAGATTCGGAACTTTCTCCTTCTTCATATCCAAGACCTCATCTGTCACCATCAGTCCTCTATCCTTTGATCAGTTCATCAAGTTTAGCTGAGCTTTCTTTGAATTTCTCCTTATATTCATTTTCTCTAGTGATTTCATCTCTAAGGCCATCGAGTTTCTTTTCAAGCATTTCTTCATAGTTATTGGATTACTCCAATTTATTATCTATTCAGTTGAATTGTTCAAAATTTTCTTTCAATGATTGTCTAATATTTTCTTCATTCTTGTTTCCATCCTCAAGCTCCTTAGTCATTCTCATCATGGCGGATTCCATTTTTCGCTTCAAGGCAATATTTTCCTTGGAAATTTTTTAACATTCTTCAATTTTCTCCTTCAAAATAAAATTGAGTTGTTCATCTTGCACACCTTTGTTCTTATTTTTGAGCTGACCACATAGTTACGTTATTTTCTCCCTTTTTTCATTGATCTTGTATTTTAGTGACTGGATGAACTTTTCTACATTCTCAATATTTTCTTGCAGTTCTAGGTTCTCAAATTTTATCTGGTCAAGATCATCTAAAGCCACCATAAGTTGTTGTTGAGGACTTCTTGTATCCATCGAAAAAAACCTCCCAAGATATCCCCAAGATGTAAGACTTCTATTGAGGAACTAGCTCTAATACCAATTGTTGGAAACACATAACACTGATAGGTGGGGTGAATCAGTGTTGAGAAAAAAGTCAACTTTAGTGCTATGCAATTTAACTTACTTAACCATTCAATAAAATAAACATGCATAAATAGAAAGAAAATAATCTCAAAACCATAACACAAGAATTTTAATGTGGAAACCCTTGTAGGGGGAAAACCATGGTGGATGGCCAATTCACAATATTATGCTCTACTCTGCACAATTTGCAATGCAAAAATATTAATGCACAAGTGAAATTGTGCATAATCATTTAATCAATCTTCCTAGTGATCACAACACACCACCACACTACTTTCTCACACAAAAAAAATGATGTATTTAATCTCTTATATATCCACAACTAGAAATACAATCGCTATAGGTTGGCCTTAATAAAACATGGAAATATTATTAATTATCAACCCAAAATTACAATTGGAATTTCAATGTGTATCTAACAACATTAGCTAGACTATAGCTGAGACCCATAATTAAATGTTTGAACATAAATACATTTTAAATAATTCCACTTTACACATCCATAATGCACCACATTCATTGAGTCAACTACAATGAACAAATAGACATAAAACATCCTACTGGACATCCAAGCTCGTACTACAACTAATGCAACACCAAAAAACTCAATAATAAGATAATATACATGTTCACTAAGAAATCCCAAGGATACACAACACAAAATGATGATCTGGTGAAGTAGAAAGATTGACTAACTGACCGGATACCCCATTCTTCACATATTTTGTCGGCAACACATAGTATTGCACTTTATCTTCCAGTATGACAAGATATAGACTTGTGGATCATGAAGATGACTTCAGTTGACATCAATTACAACACTGGAATCCATATGCCAACAATGCAAACTATGGGTCTCAACTTGAGCGAATCTCTCTCTCACAATAAAATATCCCTATAAAAGTAACACAAAAGTAGTTTACACTAACTATTAGAAGTTGGATAAGAAATTAAAAAATATTGAGGTAGAGTTAGTGAATATGAAGGCCATGGTGGAAAGAAATTAGGTGAAGATCAGGGATAAGGATATGGATATGACCTACTTGAGGTAAGTGCAAGATCAACAAGGAGAAGTGACTAAGTTTCTATAGGAGACTCAGAATAAAAGTGATTGAATTTTGTGTCAAAATGAAAAGATTGGGGTGTGAGGTCAAGGCTAACTATAGGGTGACAAAAAATGTGAAGACCCAAATGTGAGGTCACTTAAGAATATCAATGAAAGTAGAGGGAATTTGATGGCACAATGGGTTGACAAAACAACATATGTGCAGAGTTACAAAGAGAGCTACATCATATGGGAAAGGAAAATGATAGTATATAGGAATATTTGGCTAGCGTCTGATTTGAGGCAACTAAAAATATTCAAAATGCCTAGGTAGAAATAGAGGAGAGATGAAAGAAGTAGGAAATTGAGTCTATCCTATAGACCCAAAACAACGAGGTAGAGAAGATACGCTTAAAACTTTTAAGCGCTCTTGAGGAGGAAGATTAGTTAAAAATTGCATGAAGGCTAAGGTAGCTCAATTCCAATAAGAATTAGCTATGATACGAGGATCTGGGCTCCTCTTGATACTCCGGGGATTGTTATCCTCCCATTGGGAAAGAATCATGATTGTAGTACCAGTCTTGAATCCAGCCTTAAAATTCCTAATGGATGCACATGAATTGAATGTAAAGGTTAGCTCAATAGTCAACCAAATTCTACATCTGATCACTCCCCATTCTAAGGATTTGGGTAGGTTAATCATCATGCTATATAAGGTTACTGAGGAAGTGTTGAAGGATGTTGAAATTCTATACTAAAGGAAAAATACAAGAACGGTAATTGATTTCATTACCTACAACCAAGTCACCTAGAAAAGTAAGGCTTATTAGTTAGCATTGACTAAGAAGGTTAGAGAAATAAGGGAGGACTTCGAAGCTCTAATCTAGCTTGGGTTACCCTTCTTATTATTAGCAGATGCTGAGGTGTTGACAAAAGAGAAAATCAAGGAGGCAATTAGGCTGAAAAAGTAGGACTTCTTAGCACTTTAAGGTCTGAGCCCATCACCTTTAGTCAAGGAAATCAAAAAGGTACTTCTCCATTTATCCTAACTCTACTACTGCATTAGTGTTATTTCATTAAAATGGGGTGGGGTTTCTTTCAAGGAAGTCCTCAATCTTGACCAAGCCTACGAGACATTGTGTGCACTTGTTCTACCTGACAATGAAGACTAGGAATTCTAGGATGTTTCTTTCCTCAAAATTTGAGGATGATTTTTTGTTTTTATGCTATATCTAGGTTCATGCCTTTGCAAGAAAAGGCCCCATGTGAGTCATCAAAAGAATTTTTTTCTTTTAATTTGGGTCCTCGCAACTCTCCCCTTTTCAACTCTTGGTTCTTTCAACATGTTTTGATGGCATCTTACCTTGAAGGATAAAGTTACTATTGCAAAAGGTGTGAACTATGCCACATAATGGGTATGTGGCTTTTCATAATCATCTTCCTTTTAGGCCCAAATTAACACACATGGCTGAATGGTGGGGATTTTTCCCAAGATACTCTCACGGACTCAGAAATAACCCACCAGTGTGCCACATCACCCTTTTTCCAAGTGAGTTGTTTCACTTGCAAGCATATCATTTCTTTGGAAGAGTTTGTTAGGAAACACAATGGATCTTATGACTTTGATAGTGGTATTTTGGGGTGGCATCATTACTTTTTTGTAGCTGATCAAATCAAATTTTTGCTAGGTTGTAATGATCCTAGATCATCCTCTAACAACAATATCTTCACAAAAGCTTCTACAATAGCTAGATCCATTAGTGAAACAACTTAAATTTTATTAGCAAAGATTGTTATGATCAAATCAGATCCCTTATTGGATTGCAAAGTATCAAAAGATAACACCTATTAGGGGTTCATCTCTATCAACTATAGTATTGGGGCATCTTGTTGGCCTTATATAGGGAAGCTTCAATGGCTTGTGAATCATCATCAAAATATAAGTTTTGATCTATTAGAAGATTATAGTAGGTGTGGAATACAAAATATTTTTACAAATCTTTTTTTCACTCTATGGCATGTTAAAATGATCAATACTATTACTTGAATTAGTATATGACCTTTGTATTTATGTTATTGTAAGAACAATTAATAGTAGAAGGAGATATTTGAGATTGTTCATCTATGGCCTTTGTCACTTTTTTTATTTCTTTATTTTGTATGTGATGAATTCTCTATGTCAATTCATACAAGTATAGTTTTGGTGATTGAGTTATATGCCATTAGATTTTATGTTAGAATAATGCTATCTTTTAGAAATTGAGTTATGTTTGTTGTACTCTTTCCTTTTCTAAAAATATTATGCTAACATTCATACTATGTTGTAAGAGAAATATGGTTCTATAAATATATGAAATATTTCTTTTGTTACTGGGCTTCTTATTTCTATTGATGGTTAATGGGCGCTTCCCATGAGGACATATGAATGACTACTCTATGCTCTTTTGGGCATTAGTTGTTCATCCCATTTACAAAAATGAAGGGTTTATGGCATTTTGTCTCTATTTCATTATAAATAAAAGCTTTCTAGGATTTGGAATGTTCTAAAATCTTTATGGTGCATCAGCTTAGATAGTTTTCTTTTTACAAATCTCTTCCTATTTCTATAAAACACAAAGAAGATATAGGTTCTGTAAAAATACACGATGTCATTCAGTGAGGCACAAGTTGGTCCCCCTCTCACTGAATTTCACATAAGGCTGTTTTGGAGAAGCACAAGCTTTCATGATCAACAAGTAATAAACTCAAAAACCATTTTATATATTGTAAAGATTCTTTAGTGAAAATGTGAAAAATCATATTCTATATATGTATGAATTTTCCATTTTAAGTGTTTTGAAATCTAATTCTTTTTCAAGTCTCCATATATCAATAGTAGTATGTGATCATAGAATTTTGAACATTAGTGTAATGGAAAACATTTCAAAATTAACTATGATGATCCCACAACAAGAAAGTCAAATTTTATATTTGAAACTAGCTTTTTAGTGGATCTAGATATTTTATTTTAAAACTACATATCAAATATAGTTATATATGTCCATATATATATATAAATATATATATATAATAGCGTATGTATGCATGACATGTTTCAAGTTAATTTCTTATGGTTAAACCTATAGGACATTAGAATTAGTCATTATTGAATGAAAATAAAAAATAGTTTTACACTTACATAAAATATTGCATGATATTGAGATCAATAATGTGTGTACCTTAATTATTGCATGAAGCTGAAAAATATCATTCAAGGTCAAATTACATGTTATAACTAGTTGCATGTAAAATTGAATTGGAGTACAATTATGTATTTTACTATTTTTAATGCATGAAAAGACGAAATAATGAAAGAGGTTCATATAATCATTTTCTTGAAAGGATTTAAAAGAGTATTTATTTTTATAATCATTAGATATCCATGTTATTCTATACACAAATTGGGTTTACCTTCCATGATAGGGTATCAAATATGGACCAATAGAGAAGGTAGAAGCTATTTTCGATATCTTTTGATTTATTTAGGATTTTTTATTAACATGTTTCTCCACCATGTCTTGATAGTAGGACATTGCATGTTCAAGATAGAAATGCATGTAGATATATCAAGTTGCACTAGGATTCCCTCATGCTTATTGTTTCCAAGTTGCTAGTTACTTCATATAGGGTCAGATATTATTTGATTAGGTAGAATTTTCTAGAAGTGTAATTTTCATGTGTTAGGAAGAAAAGTATCGAAGCCATGTTCTTGTCTCTCTAACTTGTGGATGACTATGAGGGTTGGTGGTTGTTAGAGACTAAATTGATTTTGTTATCATATCATTCTTATATCACTTTTTGTATTTGTAGTTCTAGATTGTATAGTGAGTTGACTTCATGGCATGAGAGCCAAATTTGTACTTTTGCATATCATATATTATGTTATTTTACCTTAAGTATACACTACACATATGAGGATGTGTTATAAAATTTATTTATCTTATGAAGGCATTTCATTATTATTCAATGTCTATGAGATAATGAGTTATTATTTAATTTTGGGAGATTATTTTAGGCCATAATCCTTAAAAAATAAATATTATTAAATATTTTCCCAATAAACCCTAAGTGCATACAGAAAATTTTGAAGGATGTTGGAACCATGCAATATGATATAGTATTTACAAGGTAGATGGCACCTTAGCCCTAAGAAAATAAACCTGGGTTGTCAAATATTTTGAAAAAAATTGTAGCAAGCACACTTTTAGAGTACTAATGGCATAATCCACCTTGGTTCTATAGTTTCCACTCATTGAAGTGACAAATATAACAACCTTTCTCTACAAATTTCATTATTGAAAATAAAATGGCCAGTAAGACATTCGTAAAAACTGAGTGAGGTATCCTCTAAAAATAGGATGATATAGCATCATGTGGAGATTAGTCAACTTACAATAAAAACATAGCCATAAATACCAAGTTGATAGATCTTTATTTTGAAAAAAATGTAGAAGGGAGAAAACTATCAATAAGAAAAAACCTTTGACAAAATACTATATTGATTTATCAATAAAAATAGGCACACATAGAGATACTAATACTACCCTTGTAGATTAATAGGGAATGCAATTCAAAGTAAGATAATTATTTATATTTATATTTCCTAGTGACAATCGAGAAACAATTGTCTAGAAGATGAACTAAATAGTTAATTTCAAATTGCTAAATATTTACATTTTGATTCAATATATAAATCTTCCATTATTTTTTTTTGTGATTCCCCTTTTCACATTGATTTCCCAATCATCTTATATGCACAATGTATTCTTATCTTCTTTATAGTTAAAAAATTCCTCTACAATTTTAAAATGTCCTTCTGAAAACTTAATTTAATTTTGTGAATAAAAAATGATTGAATTAAATTTTCTCTATGCATTAGGAAAATACATAATGATTATTTTCAATAGTTTGTTTAGGAAGTCAAACTAATTGAATAATATTTCAAGTGAATTGGAATTAATATTCTCACCCATTGTTGGACTTCTTAATAACCACTCCATATCTTATTCTCTTAAAAATATTTGTAGGAGTTGCTTATTCATTATCTTGTTATTCCGCTTTCTATTGCCCCTCTTAGTTAACTCAATGAAAAAATATTTTTGATTATTTTAATGTGTGGGTCAAGCATTTGAATTTTCATTGGTTATCTTATGCTAGTTTTCTTACTTCTGACCCTAATAAAAGGTATTCCTATCTATAAATTTATAATCCTTTCAACTCTTAAATATTTCTATTTATTTTATTTTCATGCTATGGAATTTCTAAAGGTAGCGAGTCTATGTGCTTAAAATTGGAGTCTTATTAGTTAGGGCGGGCTTTATTGTCCTAAGAAAAGTAATAGTAATGGTCTTCAAAAATTATAACTTAATAGTCAATCTCTAGATGTTATACTTTAATATAGATGGTGTATGGAATAGGTTTATCCTTGGGCTAAACTACATTGTCCACTCATAGAAGAAATAGTCTAGCAAACACACTTTTGGACTACTCATGACCCCATCAACTTCGGTCGTCTAATTTCTCCTCATAGAAGGTACAAAGATAGAAGTCGAACAACCCTTCTCTACAAATTTCATCACTCAAAAAAAAAATGGAGGTAAAATTTTTTTTAGAATATGAGTGTGGTATTCTCTAAATATAAGATAGAGCACCATGGAAAGATGGCTCGACTTGAGAAAAAAAGTACAAATATAAATTCCATGTTCATATCTTAATTTTAGAAGGAAGAAAGCAATCACTCAAAGAAAACCTTTCAAAAAATGCTAGAGTATTTTATCAAGGAAAAAGGCACATATTGTGAGTCTACCACTATCCTTATAGATTAATGGGAATGTAATACTAATATACTTAATTTTAGAACTAGTAAGATATTTCTTTTATATTTTTTATTTTCTAACCAGATCAAAAATCAATCATCTACAAGATTAAGAAAATAATTATTTTCATATTGTTAAAAATGTAAATTTTGATTAAGTAGAAAAAACTTTAATCGAATATTTTTTGTGGTTGTACAAACCCTAATCATTTGTCAGTCATCATGTATTTGTTTTTTGTTTTTTTTTAAGATAGGAAAGTCTTCTTTAAATTTAAATATAGTTGTAAAAATCAAATTCAATTTTCTGGACGAAAAACGATTGAATATCATTATCTTAGAGCAAACTCAATTTTCGCATTAGGAAAATACAAAATGACGCTTTTCAGAAGCGCGTTTAGGAACTTAGACTGACTGAATAGCATTTCAAATGAATTGAAATTATCATCGCCGACCACTGCCGCACTTTTTCTTCAAAACCACCGTATATCTTATTCTAGAAATAATTTCTTGCACGACTGAACATATAACTACACACATGTAAAACACAAAAGGCACTTGAAGAAGCGGCAAACTTATTGTAGGAATTGTTAAGTAATACGCTTTACCAAGGCCTTGACCGATAGCCGGAAGATGGACCAGCAGTAGGCCATTGTTCTCCTGAATCTCCAATCCAGTCTGATGTTTCTGGTGCTTGGGCAGGTGAAGCAACAGGGGATGATTCATCAGTCACCGTTATTTTGACCTTTAGACCGTTTGCGCAATGCTGCCCCACTCCACAGATGAACCATATATTCCCACTTTTCGCAATTTCAAGAGTGTCCTGTCCGGTCTCAAATTTAAGACCAAAGATCGGTTCTTTAACACAGCTTGCGAATGACGACCCATTTACCACTAGCACGTTGTGAACACCCATCGGGTAGTTGAATACTGTAACACCCACCCAATACACATTTAGACAAAACGGGTGTTAATTTTTATGAAACGATCAATGCCAATACAGATGCTTATGTGCAAGCTAAAAATATTAGAGCAATGTACAGGTCTATATAAAAGTGAAATTGGAAGGGGATGAAATTACCGAGAGTGTCTCCAACATGAAATTGTTTGTCTTGTGCCCACGCCTGGTAGTCAAAGCCAAGTGTCCATCCTTTCTCGTCGCCCACTGTAAAAACGTTGGCAGCATCGACGGGGTCACATATCATAATTATTAATGATAGAGAGGCCAACGTTATGAGAGAAACCAGACTTTTCGTTGCCATTGAGCTCTGTCTTTGAACACTTCGTAAATGATTAGAATGTTTTACACAGGCTGAATATGGATGGGAGGAATTAAGTGTACATGACCATATATAACCCGCTCCCTGTGAGTAATGACAATAAAACCGGCGCCGGGCGGAGTGCCGAATGGAAGAATCTCTTCTCCAGATGATACGTAAAATCGAAACAAATGATTACCCAAGGTAAGGCCAAAAGGTTCAACGCGTTTCGCAGCCCTTGCCGACGAGACAAACGCGTTCTGTCTATGCATTAATGGTTTATATCAATAACATTGTTTTTACATTTCCAAAGAAACAAACAGAAACAAAAAAAAAATGTTAATATTAATTTACGCCAGTATCCAATTATAGATCCCCAATGAAAGTCGGGTCTCGGTTGCCTCACAAAATCTTCTGTCAAGATATCTTTCAGATCGACGTTTCGTTTACTATGAATAGATCGAAGTAGTGGCTGTAAGAAAATTGCTTTTGGTTAGTCTCATTTAAAAAAAGTTCTTCTGTATAATGGTTTTGTAAGTTTTTTTCGCAAATTATGCCCATTATTTTAATCGGCATAGTTGACAGCAGACACAATTTGTGTAGAATCTTAAGGTTAGACACTTGCCATGGTTTCAATGAGTTTTATTAAGATCTCGTTGACTGTGAATAGATTGAAACAACAGCAGTAGAAAATTTGGTCTTTGTTCTTGCAAACTCTTCCCATTTTTCTCATCTGCATCGTCAACAACACGACACAATTTGTGTAAAGTCTAAGGTAAATATGACTGGTAGATTGACCCATTCCTTGACCTGTACAAGAATTTTCACTTGCCTGAATGTCCTTTGTTCAAGCATACTGAGGTGCTTAGGGTTGATTTGATGGGTTGTTCTTTTTTTTTCTTTTTTTAATGCTATTTGTTTATTTATTATTGTATTGATATCTTAGTTTGCTCTCATAGGGGAATTCTTGCGCAGATACTATTTACACGCATTCTAAAGCCGTGTGGAGATGGAGTTGACCATCTTAGACAGCCCACGACCTATGAGAGAGGTTGAAACTAGGGAAAAATAATTGCTATGTTTTTTATTGTTTCTTCCTTTATTTCTTCTTATACTTAGGGCCGAAGAAAGGAAACTCTGAAAACCATGGGTTTATGTGGTTTTCTAAATACTTTCTTTTAAATTTTCAAACACTAGATTCATATAGTATTGTGCATTAGGGTTTGAAGTTGTGTAGAAATGAA
Organism: Sequoia sempervirens; assembly: GCA_007258455.2. Lineage (NCBI taxonomy): Eukaryota > Viridiplantae > Streptophyta > Pinopsida > Cupressales > Cupressaceae > Sequoia > Sequoia sempervirens. Next base: position 437,473,506 of record VDFB02281492.1, on the reverse strand, counting down.
AGAAGCTGCTAATGGGGGCTGAAAACCTTCAAAATCTTCTAACAACAACTATGAAATAAATGTAGAAAGCTTCACTAAAAGATTGTAAATTTTCTACGGCTGTTAGAAATAGCATAAGTAGAGCTTTTAGGGTGCCTACGAGGCAATAATGGTTTCCATATCTCCATCGTCTAAAGATTTTCTTCTAGGGTGTGAGTTTCCCAAGACCGTAATGTTGTTCATGGTCAACCACATAAACTTTCTATGCAGCCAAAAAAAGGTTACTATGCTTGAAGTGTTCAAAAAACCCACCAAAATCTCTTTGGTTAGCGATGTGGTGTTACATGTGAAGGTTAGGAATGATGCGGGAAGTTCCTATAATTTAGCGTGTAGCTTAATATTCACTATTTTGATTTTTTCTCTTTGAGCAAAATTAGAATCTAGTTCCTAGGTTGTGCTTGCTATGCAAATTTGTAAGATGAATTTGATGAGTCCATAGTGTGGTGATACTTTTGACCTCAAAAGAATTGACCTCCATACTCATCCTACCTCTTTTGTATGATAGTCATGTACAAGTTAGCAATCTGTGTGTACATGCGAAATATGATTTTCTAATAGAAAAACTAGAACCCACCTTGTGAATGTTGGTCCAACCTTGTTTCCAAAAGTTGCCATCCTTGTCTCCATTGACTTGAGTCTGAGCTTTCAATCCCCCTAGCCAAACGTTCTTTTTTATATAGAGCATAAAATCCAATTAGAAAATTAACAATATAAATTGATTTGTAGAGTCCCTATTAGAGGATACAAATATTTGAACTGGAGCATATTTTGGTTCCCTTTTCTTAGTCAAAGAGGAAGTATATTGAAGTTGATGATGGTAGGAAGGGACTGATGTTGTGCATATTTCTTTTCTTCTATTGCTCATTAGGACTTTGGGTGTACAGACAAAAGTGTAACTTCCTTGTTTGTGGAGAATCAACTCTGTGATCTATAAATTCTATTGTAATTTGTTATAGAATTGTAGTGATTTGCTAAACGTTGGAGAATTTTTTCTGATTTATGTAGAGGATTTTCTTATTGTCATCTCATTTTGTTTTGGAAATCTCTAATCCCCTCTCCTACTATGGGTATGTGCAGGATCATCATGGAAAAAATAGGCCCTTAAGTGGCAAAATATTTAGAAAAGTCAAAGTTAGGCAACTTAACGTAAAAATTTGAATAAGTTATCTATATTATTTCAAAAATAGGTAAGAATAGAATCTGTAGCAAATTGAATGTAGTTTCTAAACTACTAATTTTATTTTTATTGTATAAATCTCTTTTGATGAAAATTTGAAATTTCAATATAGTACTTAAATTTCAGGGAAAAAAAAAGTAGGCATCTTTCTGACCAGCCTAACCACAATAAAATGATAATATTTTTTTATAAGGTTTTAGATATAAGTAGAGGATTCATGTCTTGATGTGATGCATATTTTTTTATAATTTTTTTCTAAGTAAATAATTAATTATGAATTTTTTATTACAATTTTTTTAAAATATAAAAACTTGTATGTCTGACCACCTTAACTTGGTCAAAACTTCATGAAATTCTATCTTTTAATTTTTAATCTTATAGTATAAAAAGCATAGAATGTGATGAATGTTTTGGATTCAAAAAATGTGATATGGTTTGAAAGCTATAGATGTTTTTAAATCAGCTTATCAATCAAGAATTTAGTCATAATTCAAATAGAAAATGAATAATAATTATATATTAAATTCAAAGTAAGGCATAATTTATATTGGTGGAAAGCTTAAAGTATTCTTTAAAAACCTTTTTCATTTCATCAATTTTGGGTAAAAAAAAGTCGCCAGCCACATACCCATCATATCGCCACTTTTTGGCCCATTATGATCCTACACATACCACTCTATTGTATGGCGATTAGTCTATATGTTTTTGATATTCATCATTTTCATCCATTAGATAACCAAAAAAATTCTCTATTCTGAAACTCTTCATGCCATTATTCAAACCACATTTGGGTAGTTTAGTAACTAGCAAAGAGAGCAAATAAGAAAGAAAATGACTGAGCAAATTGAAAATGGTGTTAAGTAGTTGTATTCTCTGAAAAAGGAAAATGAAAAATAATTGAGCAGAATAAGGCGGCATGAGTAACTTGCCTAAAGGCTCTAAAATCTTCTACTGAGAAAAATGGGTGAAGTGGAAGTAGAAAATGTAGAGGTAGTGAATGTGAAATGGCTAAGAAATCTTTTGCTTAGAAAAATGGGTGAAGTGGAAGTAGAAAATTTGGGTCATGCCGTTGGCATATTCAAGTGTTCTGGGGAAATAGCTTGCTTATTGGTGTGCATTTCTTTCAATAAATTATATAGAATCCTCTATTGGGATTTCTTGTTTTTATCCTCTATTGGATTTTATATTATAATTTAATTGAAACTAACTAAACTACCTAAATGTGGTTTGAATATATCCAAAAAAAATTCAAAATACTAAAAATCATCCAATTCATATTTTTGCATATGCATTTAAAGAAAGAGGTTTTTTCATAAGATGTAATGGTTGAACAAACTAGTTTGTCAAGCATTTTGGAAAATGATCCAAGTATTTTGAAGTTTCTCCTTGTAAACATTTATTATGGCACCATTTATTTGTGGAAATTAAATTTTGAAATGGTTGGGAGATTTATTCATGTTTATTCAGCTATAGGATAGGAATTTCAATAACAAAAATTGCTCTTTACAACCTATGAAAAATTTGAAAACTACATTATTAAAATATAACATCATTTTACTCTATGTCTAAAATACTGAGTTACATGAGACAATTCCTTAGTCATGGTTATGCTAGGTAACTCATACTAACAAGATCATAATTATTTGTTTACACTACTTGTGCTACTTTTGCTCCATTTGAAACAACATCAAGGCTATAAACTAGCCACCTCATCATGGACTTTGTAACCATTACATTAACCCTACTATCTAATAAGGATAATCAAGGTCTAATTTTTTGGTGGCTTTTGGTTGTGCTTTTCCATATTTCCTGACTCTCATGTGCTAAATATGAAAGCTTCAAATACTAAGATTCTTGAGAGTGTATCAGAGCAGTAGTGTCTTTCTCAGTTATCATTGGTGAGTTTGTGATTTGTACTTGGAGTAGATTCCCCTATCAGAAACATGTAGCCTATGTGTATGTAACTCATCTTAGTGGTGTGATTTCAGTCTATTTTATTTATAGATAAAAATTTGGACATGGCACATTTGCATCACCAGATGAGAATAGTTAACCCAGTGTGCATGGTTTAAACTCTTTATCATCTTCAGCTGTAGTGTTGCTTCTTGTTTCACATTGAGAAAGAGGCATGTGATATAACAAATCATTATCCATCTCATCACAGAAGGCCCTCTTTTTTTTGGCATCCTACAAGGAACTACAAAAGAAAATGGTGAACCACAATGTTCCTTACTTGTTACAACAAGTGTAGGGCAGAAGTCTTCTCTTTTTTTTTTCCTTTTGCAAAGAAGATTTAAAAGTTATGTTTATAAATAGTAAAGACAAATAGTTAATTGCAGAAAGGAAAAACTTGTATTGTATTTATTAACATTAAAATTAATGTGTCTACCACTTGTTGATGGTGTTTTTATGCACTTTTCAACACAGGTAATGCATAGGTGCATTACCTCTCTTGAAAGATAATCTTCCACAATCGAGTTGCAGAACACTATCCCAAGGTCTCTCGAATGTTAGGTCATGACAATGCTTAGATACCTCAGTAGTTTGATGTGATTTGCTGGAATCACAAGGCAGTCTTACAGAAAATACAAAGTAAGGACACAACGCATGGAAGTTGGATATTGAAATGGAGTTCTTAGGATAAGGGCTATTATGCATTGGCTGTAGGTTCAAACAGCAATCTTGGACTCCATTTAGTTGTTGGATTTGGCTTTACAATGTGCAATGAACCTTAGCATAGATCAGTTACTAAAAAAAAGAAAAGGGTGAAGTAGAGGAAAAGTTTCTAAGCTCAAAGCTAGCAATGAATAGTGACAATGGAGTTCCTGCAATGGACAATTCCTTAAAACAATATCCCACTTAACCAGGGATTTCACAGTATCATAAAAATTGTGCTATCTTCTAAGGGCTGTAGATATTTCATCCTTCATCCTCCACATACATACATGAATCAAAGATAAATGTTTGGAGCATCTTTAAATCAAGTCTAGGCTAACTTTGCAAAGCTATCTACCTTCAGCAAATAACAAAAAGTATGGACTAAGGGATCATCAACAAGGTAGGAATTTTCACAATCACCCAACAACATTCCTAAGATTTATCCAAATAAAGAAAATAGCTAACTAAATAGCAATAAGATCTAAGTCAAACTTTTAATATTGGAGAATGAATCAAATAACATGAGAGAAACCAAGAAAATACACCAAGTCAATGTCTTTTCTTATAAATTTCAGCAGCATGTCTTTACAACAACTCAACTCTCTCTTTGCAAATGAGAGGAGTGCCTTATTTATAGTTTTCCAAAAGTTAAATTAATGGCCAAGATTCATTCTCATTGTGTGGCCAAGATTCATTACAAAATAGGGTTTCACCTACCCCCAAATAAATCTCAATTTTAAAATTACATTCCTGTCTCTTCCCTATTTTGTCCTCTTGTGTATGACACTATAGCTCTTTCCTTTTGTAGCTAATTGTTGTTTTCTTTGCTATAGCTACTCTTTAGGAAGATCTTTGTCTTTGGCTGGGCTGTCCAGCTGCTCCTTGGAAGCTACGTGTTCTATATATTTAAGGATGACCACTTGGAGCTTGTCGATTTGAAGGATTTCATATCGTAATACCTGGTAGCTCCATTCCTTAGCGTTCTCTTCCAACATTTTCCAATCTTCATCATACTTCGAGCCTTGGTGCTTGAATAACTCTGATTGGTCAAAGGCATGGGCAACAAAACTTAGGAATTTTGTTGAGATTTCTCCAGCTATCCCGTCCTTCATCTTCTCCTGGAAGTATGAATTGATCTTCTCTGGATCCATTTGCACCGTGGGCATATCATAGCCCGTTGTCAGCTTGAGATATCAGGTGCATTCTACCCAGATCTCTTTGATCCACTCAATGTCTAGATCCACCCTGGCTGGGATTTGCTCGAACCTCTCCTTTCAATTATCGAGGTCTCTGTGCCACACGCCCACCAGCCAGTGATCTTTTTTTAGCTCCAGCTTCTCCTCCCACATGGCCTCAGGCATTTGAAGGATAGCCTCGATTCTTGGGAAGGTGGAGTCGTAGGTGGTGGAGAAATTGGTGCAGAGCCTCTTTGTGCTCTCCAGGGACTACATCAGGTCCAAGAACTTGTTGGCTGTCCGAACAGCCCTGCTGATTCCCATGTTTCTGACGTATGTGACCTATTGGAGTCAATCCTCGGTGGTTTTCTCCAAGTTCTTTCTTCTCTCCAGTTTGTGTATTTTCTCTTTTGAAAGCAACTGAGGCACAGTCGTGGACGTGGTGGGTAGGTAATCCACTGAGGACCATTGTTGTATGTAGTCAGCTAACATTGCAACTTGCGCCTTGAGCTCATCCTTGGAGACCTTGTCCTGCTTTATCAGGTGCACCACCATGGCCACTGACTCCTCTAGGTGTTTGACCTTTTGCTCTCTATTTGCTATCCCCAAGTCAATGGTGGAGATGTTATAGCTCACCCCTGCCTGGCCAATAGTAGGCATTGCAATTTGTGCCGCTCGGGAACTAGAAGCATCCATTGTTATTTTGGATCAGGGCTTGGGCTTCTTCTCCTTCTTTTTAGTGATCTAGGACTGAGCCAAGATGGGTTCCAACCTTGCCCTTAGGTCCTTCAGCACAAGGGTTGTCTTTTCAAGCTTCTTTTCGAGCCATTTGGGCATAGCAGACTTATCCTTAGGTGACTCACGACTACTCTCGCCCTTCTCAGTCAGAGGCAAGACTTCCACGTCTTTTCCCTTTTGGGGTTTTTCTTTCTCTTTGGTAGCATCCTCTTCTTTGTTAGAGTCATGAACGAATATGAGGCGTTTGACAGGAAGCTTGGTGGATAACTGCTGGATGGGAGTTTCTTCTCTCACTGCCTCTTCTTCTTTCTTTTCTTCAGTAGTCTCAGCCTTAGGGCTCTTAGCAACATGGGTTTCAGCCTCTGTCAAATCTTTTATATGCTGCTCTTCTGGCGGCTGCCTTTCTTTACCATGTGGTGACTCTTTTGTTTCCGCCCCAATGTCCTTTAGCTACTGCGCCATCTCCTCCTCAAGGTCCTCATCAAAAGTTTGGATGATTTCCTTAGCACCCAAGTCGTCCTCCTCATCTCCACTCTCGGAAGAGCCCGTCTCTTCCCCCTCATAGACCACCCTGTCGATGGTTTGGTGCTCATACTCAGGGTGCTCATGATACTCATCGGCCTCCTCCTCTATAGACTTTGAGGCTTCCTGCTCTCGCTCCTCCAACTCCTTTAAGATAAGCATTGTAGCTTCCATAGCTGGCAGCCCTGTCGGCGATTGTGAAGGCTGAGCCGTTGCAAGGACTTGGAAAAGGGCTGCTTGGAGAGTTGGATTCATCAATATTTGGGAGAGCTCAGGGGGGAGGTTTAGCATGTGCTTTGTAAAAGCCTCGGGCATAGTGGCAAGGGGAACAGGTGACGTTATTGTTGCTAGAGGGAGTGATGTGATCGGCGACATAGCAGCAGAAGAGGAAGGGGGAGTGGTCATGCCAGAAGAGGAGTCAACGTTAATTATCGACTCGACCGAGGGTGAAGGAGCAAGATTGACATAAATGTCCACCGCCGGCGGGGATGTGGCAACCGTAGCTAGAAAGGTGGGCAGTGCCACAGGAGCGGCAGGGAGAGGCAAGGGAGGATGTAATTCTGTCGTAACCATTATCTGCTTGAGCCTTTTGGGAGATGAGCTTCCCATTTCTTTCTTTGCCTACTCCTTGGGATCTGCAGACTGCGCAGTCTCCGTTCCCTTTCTCTTATGGGACCTGGTGACTTGAGGAGACTTGGAGGTTTCACCAGTCGATGTGGTGGCAGCAACATCCTCTGAGGCACTTGGCTCACTCTTGAGCCCTTCATAGGTTAGGACTACCCCCTATCGTTTCAGATGCGCCACTTGTCCATCGATCCACTCCTTGGTGCAAGTTATGATTAGTTGGGTGATGGTGTCTAGGTCATCAACCTCTTGTTCATCCTAGTCGAATGATGGTACTGGTAGGTTGGCAACCACTAGGTACCTTAGGTGCATAATGGTGGACTCGTCCTCCTCAACCTAGTCCGGTACCGGGAACAGTTGCACCCTTCTTAGGAATAGTACCATCATGCGCATGTAGTGCCTTGCGTGCACCTCCTTGTCATCTTGGCAATCAGCCCAAAAATATTCAATGTGGTATTGGTGGGCATACGTTGGCCCTAGCGCTTTCCTTACATGGCCATGTAGATCCATCCACGGGCGAGTAGTGTACCAGTGAAAATTGTAATCCTTGAGCTCCTTCTCAGAGTTACTGGCACATTGGGAAGTCTGTAATCGATACATGCCCTAGCCGAGGGTCATAGCGTAGGGGATCCCTGCTACGTGCTTATTGCCAAAGATTGCCTGGATGTGCTGGAGTTGCCGAGAGAGCTCCAAGAGGATGATCCTATCATTTGGGTACCGAGGCAACTTGTTCGGCCTTTCCATAAAACCTTGGGCCCGGATGTATGTAAACTTGGGAAACTGGATAAAGAGAAAGAAGTATTGCTTTAGGAGCGCCTGGGCAGTGGGAGACCCTCCTCTCAAAGTCTCCAATGATCAACCTGATGATGTGGCCTATGAAGGCGTCATTGACTTTGCAGTAATCCTTCTTAAAAATTTTGTATTGGAGCTGCAGGTATTTGTCGTAGGCCTTAAGTCCTCGTTTTTTCCCCTGATCGGGTGCTATAAACAACCTGCTATATTGCCTTTGATCTGCCAAGGAGTAGATGAGGTAGGAGGTTATGTAGAATTTAGAACTTTTCTTCACGTTTACAAATTGTTTGTGGAAGCAGTCGCTAATAATGCCTCCTCAGTAGAATGAGACCTTAGTCATGACGTCCTCATTTCCTCGCAGGATCTGCTCAATATAGTATGTGATCCACTCTTGGAAGTAGGTAGCCGTTGGGAGACCCATGACCCTGCTCAATAAGGTTACCAAGTCGTGGTAATCCTCGTGGAAATCGCTACGTAAGAGTTCTTGGGGAACTTTCACAGCGCTGCCCCATTTTTCTTTAAGCCAATGGAGATTGATTGACTTTTTGCACCCTGATGGATTAACATCCCACGCCACTTGGCATTCGTCTAATGTGGGGACCTCCATCTGGTGGAACATGGGGATGTGGAATGTCTTGGTGATCCCTTCTGGTGACATGTCTGCAAGGATGTTCCCCTCCTTATCCAAAATTGTTCTAGTGTATGGCTGATAGGCTTCTCGGCAAGCCATTACTAATTCGGGCACCACGAGAGATGGAGGGAAACAGGTGGCCTTGGCTAATCCACTCTGCCATATTAATCTGGCATTCTTCATTGTCAGGTTGACCCTGACCCTCTGAGTGAATTCATCAATATTCACCTGGCCAATATTAGTATTTGAAATTTCTTTCTAATTGGTTGTGATCTTGGAGTGAAGCGGCTCGCCCTTGAACTGATAGTTCAGTTGGTCTTTGTCTTCTTTTCCCTGAGGGGTCCTTCTTGACTTCTTGCCCTTGTCCTTTTTGGCGGATTCCCCTGAAGTTCTTGCAGCCAATTCCATATATTCTACAAGCAAGGGCAAGGTCAGCATAATAAAATATCAAAAGTGTTCATGTTAGTTCATTTCTCAAAAATAACATCTAAATAATCAATCAAGTATATCATAAATCTTATCTCTAGACATTATTGATCTTTGTTTCAGGGCATTTGGACAATCTGGGCCTGGAGGGCCGGACTTCCCTGGCAGGAATGCTGCTTGGAAGGGAAAACGTAGTCGAAAGCTCCCAGAGACCCTCCTTGGCCAATTTTTCATGTTTCAAGAAGCTCATGATGAAGAGGGCCAAAAATTAGCATGTGGGTCGAGGTCAGATTCTAATTTTAGGATCGTTTGGATGGATTTAAGGGGCACCAGAGGTTTCCAGCTGAGAAGTTGTGGAGAGATGGCTGTTGGTGACAGCGGATAGCAGGTGGAAATTCGGTGGCAGAAGTCCAAGGGCCGGGGTCCGGGGGGCTAACGAACGGCCAGTAGGTGTTTATCATTTAGGCTTGGCAGCATTTGGCATGGCAGGGCCCAAAGGCTGGTGCATCGGTCGAAAAAAGTTCACCTTTCAAGTTCAGCAGAAATTGGTATACCGAGGCCCGGAGGTCGGAGCGCCGGAGGGCCTTGGCCATTAGCAATAGCAGGTGAGAGACGGACTTCCGAGGACGGAAGTCCGGTAACTGACGCCCGTAGAGCGGAAGGCACACCGGGTGGGGAAAAATTTGGAATAGCAGGCGCAAACCGAAATCTGGAGACACAGGGCCCGACGCATTGGCGGCAGCGAGGAGTTTCAGTAGGAACATACGGCAGATTGGTGCTTGGGGTCCGGCGACTAGGTGGATGGGGCAAAGATTCTGTCGACAGGAGATCAACGGACTTCCGTGGATGGAAGTCCGGAAGCCGGGGCCCGGGGACGCGAAAGTCACGGTTTGAAAAAATGATGCTGACGGCGGAGTAGAGGGCAGGGTCCAAGGGCCGGGCAGCATCGAGGATGCGAAAGGCTTTGCTGTTTTGAACGGTTGAAAATAAGGCACGGAGGCCCGACATCCAGGGCCCAAAGGAAAAAACGAAGGACCGACGCATTCGCGGAGCCTGAAAGGCGGGATGTCGGGCGACGTTCGCTGAACGAAGGAGGCGAACCTCGTGGGGAACTCTAGAGAGGGAACTCCGGGGTTCTGGGCCTAGGGATGACCAAAGGACTCAAGTTAGATTTGAAGTTCTCACGGTGGAGCAGAGACTGAGACCTAGCAGCCGGGGAGGCAAGTCAGTTTGGCAATTCAAGCGCAGTGAAGTTTAAACGGAGGTCCGAAGAAGGAAACCCGACCAACCAGGCTCGGCGAGGAGGATTGCCGTCGGCGAATGAGAAGTTTTTCAATTTTGATGGTGAAGACGGGTTTCGAGCCCGGGGAGGAAGTTTTCCCTACGCGAAGAATAGCCATGCTAGGGAAGACTCCCGAATTGGTGGCTAGGTCATTTAATGAGGTTTTGCCAATTTTCAAGATGTGGGTTTTGTGCGCAACTAGTTTTCTACCTCTTTATGCCTCCCTAACAATTTGTTCATTGATCTAAAACTTTGAAAATCATGAAAAATACGTGCGGGAGGGAAACCAATGGGCTACCTAAAAACATGCTAGGCGGGGGACATGAGATCCACACATGGTCGATGGACTGATGCTAAGGGTGATGATTGCGACGTAGTTGAAGGCTATGGGCTCCAAATGATGGGTTGTGCAATTCATTCCAATCTTGCAGAATGATAATGACTATGCGGATTAGGCCTTTTATACCCAAACCGCCATGAATGACTTCAATAAATACTCGTACGGGCGTGGGAAAAGTTGGTGAGTTTAAAATTAGGTCGGCGGCAGTGGCAGTGATGCTGGGACCTGGCGGCCGAGAAGACGTGGCGTAACGACCACCGTTTGATTTTATCCAATTTTGAACGGAGACGGCGAGGAGTGGCTCAGGGCCCAGAGGGCGGGGAGCCGGCAGACATGCACCGTCAGGGGCGGCAAAACTGTTACAGAATTCTGAGAACGAAACTTCGGACGGCCGGTCCTGAAAGGTCCTGCAGCAGACAGTGGGTGAGATTACACCGTGGGCGGCGAAGACAATGGTAGGACCCGGGGGCAGGTCACCGCAGGAGGTTCGCCGTTGCCGATGGAAAAACCAAGACGGAAGTCCACAAGTGGACTTCTGGGGTCCGGGGCCCAGAGGGGTAGACGCCACCCCAAAAATTTTGCAACAAGTTTCAGATAGCGGGTGGTAGTGTGGACCCCGGGGTCTGGAAAGACGCTCGGCGAACGCCATGAGGGGCGACATTTCCAGAGGGGAAACCCGAAAGGGGAACCCCAGATTCCTGGGCCCAGAGCTGTTTCGTGGCCAAAATGCCAAAGGGATTCCCCAAGGCCCCAGAAGGTAGTAAAAAACAAAAGTGGAGGCATGATCGATTTATGATGGGACTTTCGAGCAACATCGACCATCTGAAACATCAAAAAAAGAGGGGCACGCAAAATGAGGTGACCATAAAAGGACCTGACAAGGTGAAAGAAAAAAGGGTCCCCATTCTGAACAATGTGTGTGTGCTAAGGGCACAACAAATGGCGACTCCGATGGAGAACCCTCTCGAGCATTCGAAGGATAAATATCCTTTCAGGACCCAGAATCTCCAGTTTCGCAAACCAGGAGTGGCTTCCACAGATGAATCTGGGAGGACGAGATCCTTAATTGGATTAGCTTACCAGACATCTCAGAAGTGTGTGTGTAGTGAATTCATTCTTTTCCTAGGGACGGTCACTAGGGTTACCAAGTTAACTGAGTGAGCTACATAAATCGTCTAACACCAAAAGTAATCTAGACATTGCCCCACTACCAGTTAGGCATCCACAGCCCCGACGGAGTTGTCGCTAGAATCTCATGGATATTGCTCTACTACCGGTCAAGCGTCCATAGCCCCGATAGAGTTATCCAAACACCCATACGGTCATTTATTTCCTTTTTTAGAATTATTTTTTCTCTTTTGCTTTGATATTTCACTTCTCTTTTATCATTTAGTTTGACCGAGTAAGCCTTGAAGCCTATGATGGGTTTGAGACTGTAGTGGTCACTGGAGAAGACTTGAGATTTTTCACTCACTAGGGTGTCATAAGAACCATAGTACAGTCCTTTAGAAATTATTATGATGTACTTTGTGCGAGATCCGAGATGTGAGTAAGAAGATCCAGCTAATGGTCAAGTTCTGAGTAGAGTTCAAACAAGGAAATCATTTGCGGGAAGCTTTCAAAGACTGATAATCTAAAGTGAATGTTTAGCCAAAGAACACAAAGAACGAACAATAAAGTGAACCGCTTGTCGGGTAAGCACGACCACCACAAAGGGAGTGGGGAACATATTTCAAAAAAAAACTGTCGGGAGGGAGAAAACAGAAAATGACGCAAACAAAACGCAAACAAGCAAGAAAGCAACTACTCTAACCTATGCAAAATTATTTACAATGAAGAGCTCAAAGGAGCTCTAGCCTAGAAGTAATGTTTCACGTGTTGCCCGTTGACTGGCAACGAGACATTCTCACCGGTTAAGGTCTTTAGGCGGAAGGCATTATCTCCCAAAATCTCAGCTATATGAAAGGGGCCAAGCTAGAGCTTTTCAAATTTTTTGTGTCCCCCTTTCTTTTCATGGGCCTTATCCCAATACAGGACCAAATCTATAATTCTAAAGGCCTTGATCTTGGCTCGGCGGTCGAACCATCTCTTAACTATGCCCTAATGTTTGGTAAAATTTTCTATTGCACAGTTTCATACTTCCTCTAAATGTAATAGCTCAGCTAACTGAGCTTCCCTACAATCTCGTCCCTCATAAAAATCATTGATGAATTGAAGAGTAGGAATCTTTAGGTGGATGGGGAATATAGGCTCTAGGCCATAGACAAGGTGGAATGGAGAATCACCTAGGGCAGCCTTGTGGCAGGTGCGATCAGCCCAAAGGGGGAAGCGGAGCTGGGTATGTCAGTCATCAGGATTCCTATCTAGTAGCTTCTTGATCACCCTAATCAGGTTTTTGTTCATGGACTCAGCAAGGCCATTGCCCTAAGGGTAGTAATTGGATGAGAATTTAAGGGCTATTCCATAGTCAAATGCCCAACCAGTAAATTTTAATGAAGCGAATGCAGGTCCATTATCACATACCAAAGCATACGGATAGCCAAAGCGATTTAAAATGAAACTTTCTAGAAAATTAGTAACTACTTCAGTTGTGCATTGCTTACATACTATTGCTTCCATCCATCTAGTACAATAATCAATAGTGATAAGAATGTACCTGTGTTCTGCAGATGATGGAGGGCTTACTGGACCGATGAAGTCGAGACCCCATTGCGCAAAAGGCCTTACCTCTAGCATAGGCTGCAGTGGGACAACATCATTCTTTTCCCTGGTGGCGGTGGTCTAGTACGTGTGACATGAACGAATATGACAATGGGCATCCTTGAAGACGGTGGGCCAATAATACCCTGCTCTCAATATTTGATGCACCGTGGAGGAACCAGAACTGTGGCTCGTGCCAATTTTATTATGAAACTCTCTCAAGATGTGTTCTGCTTCTTCCTTGCTAAGGCATCTCAGATAAATGCCTTCATGATTCTTTTTGTACAGAATGGAACCCTGTAACATGTAACCATTACTTTTCAATCTCAGGGCCCTCGTTTGGACTCCTTGTAGGTGCGGTGGGCACTTATGGTTCAGAAAATAGTAGACGACATTCTAGTACCATTCTCCCAGGGAGACATCTTCAAGCTGACACTGCTACACAGTGAGTTCGGGTCTAGCTTATGCTGCTGTTTCGGCAATTGTGTGGGTGAGTGCCTGCCCTCGTACCAGTTTCATCAGTTGGATCTCCATATCATACTCTTGGAGTAGGGTGACCCACTTAGCCCTTCATTCTCCAATTCATTCTGCATGAACAACATTTTTACCACTGAGTCGGGGACAATGGCGAACACCTTGTTACATAGAATGTAGTGTCTAAATTTCTTCACTCCTCTGACAAGAGCGTACGCCTTCTTTTCAATGTTGTGATAGCGCAATTCAATATCCTTGAGGGGAGCACTCATGAAGGTGATCGGATGCTTGTTTCCTTCATCATCTTTCTGGGTCAACATGCTAGCACAAGAATGCTCTGAAGCAAATGAGTAGATGTAGAATGGCTTTAGATAATCTGGGCTAACTAAACAGATGCCTCAGCAATAGCCCATTTGATTTCTTTGAAGGATTGTTTGGCATCTGGCATCCATTCGACTTTGGCGTCCTGTTTGAGCATGGCATTGAGAGGTTTGACAATTTTTGTAAAACCTGTGATGAATTTCTGGACAAAGTTGATCTTTCCAAAGAAAGATTTTAACTCCTTCTTGCTGCCCGGGGGCTGAATTTTGAGTAAGGACTCGATGCACTCAAGATCAATGGAGATTCCTTGCTCTGAAATAATGTGCCAGAGCAATATGCCTTCAGTCATTCTGAAAATGCACTTCTTGGGGTTGAAGGAAACCCCGAACTCTTTGCATCTTTGAAACACCTTGCATAAGTCAGAGACATGATCACCTCGCTTTTTAGAAAATACGGTCAAATCATCCATATAGATGATTATGCACTTGCCAATTAGGTCTTTGAAGGCGATATCCATGGCATGTTAGAAAGTGGCGCCAACATTGATGAGCCTGAAAGGCATTCTTCTGTATGCAAACGTCCCCCACTTAGTGGTGAATGTCATTTTATGATGATCCTCATATTGTACCATTACCTGATTGTATCCAGAGTACCCATCAAGGAAAAACATCATCTGGGAGCCATTGACGATCTACAATACTTCATCTAGTGAGGGTATGGGATAGTTGTCTTTCTCTGAGGTGTGGTTTAGATTACGGAAATCCACACACAATCTAATCTCCCCGTTCTTCTTCCTGACCAGGACCAAGTTGGCCACCCACGTGGAATGCCTGACGGGAAAAATGATTCTTGCTAAGAGTAACCTTTGTACCTCCTTGTAAACGACAGGTTCTAGCAAGGCATTGATAGGGAACTACCGCTGGTGGAATGGCCTCACTTCGGTCTTTTGAGAGATGGTGTGTGTAATGACAGAGGTGTCATATGTTTTTAAATCTTCCAAGCTCCATGCCACCACATCATGGTATCTTCGTAATGCATCCATAATTCCTCTCTTTTCCTTCAGTGTGCACACTTTGTCGATAAAAACATTCTTGGTTACTCGGCTATCCCAAGGTTATGAGCATTGCATTGGTTGCTGATGGCCTCCTTTTTTGTTTACTGATCCTAATCTCTGATCTGATCCAAGTCAAATATGCATTCTAGCTGAACCATGCCTCTAGGGATTGTATTGGTTTTGAGGTTGATAACCCCTTCGATATCCAGCTCGGCCTCCTGTGGATCAGCTTCATCAATTATTTGAGCTGCAAAGACATCAGAACTTGTGATGAACTGAAGGATATGCTTGTGATCATTAAAGACTTGCAGGTGGGTAACATTATCTGGGACTGATGGCGAGGACGTTAGCTCAACAATGAATTTTTTGAGCCCAGATAAAGAAAGGGGTTGTAGAGTGCTGGCCACTTGAGCCAAGGCATCAGTTGTGTGATTCTGAGTATGTGGGATCAATTATATATTGAATGCATCTAAACCCTCCAAAAGATCCCAGACCGTATGCCTGTAGTTTGTGAGTTTCTTATCATGGCAGGAATACAACTTTCTGACCTGCTTGACTACGAGTTGGGAATCCCCAAAGACTTGCAGCACTTTCACATTTTTCTTCAAGGCCATAAGAAGGCCAAGGACTAAAGCTTCATATTCCGCTACGTTATTGGTGCAATAGAACTATAATTGGTGGGCAGCGAGAAATGTCTTACCCGTTGGGCTGATAAGTTCAAATCCAGCTCCAGCTCCTTGTCTGCACTTTGATCCATCAAATCAGAGCGTCCAGCACGCAGAGGATTCCTTATCATTGGGTCTGATTGAACTTTTATTCCCTTTCGGCTGGATGGCTGGCCCTGTGCTCTTAGGGGGTTTGCTGACTCGATACGGAGATCAACAAGAGGCTCTGCTGGTGTTTCCTTTGGAGTTTCCATCTAGGGGGCAGCTGATTTTCTAACACACGCAACTGCTGCTTGGCACAAACAACAATCGAACTCAGAGTGTGCAGCGTTGTGAACCCTGCACGAGTTTGGCAATAAGAGATCCTGGAAATTTATTTGGGCCCCTAGACTGAGCTGATCCCTTACGCACCTTTCTATGAATTCTTGGAAGCCATTGAGTAATCTCGAGTCGTCATCCTTATTCGATTCATCATTGGCTTCTACTAATGTTTCTGTGTCTGGGGGCATTCGTATAGAATCGGTCGAAGGACTACACAACACCAGCAATACTTCATCTACACTTTCTTCTTGAAGCCCAAGCTCATTTTGGTAGGCGAAACAGCATTAATTCCCTAAATCAATTTTGGCAAACAACACCTCGTTGAGGTTATTGTATTCTATGATCATGTACTTCATACGGGGTTCTCGGTCGATACAGATTTGATTTGGCAGCCTCTTCCATGGCAGCCACATGTGAGAAAGGTCTATGGTGGTGTATCTATTTAGTGCCTTAGTGAATTCCCTTCCTAAGATGATCCCATATGCATCAGGAATGTCAGCCACTTGAATATTGATGACCTGTTGTATCCGCGGGTCTACGGCAATCTGCATCGGGATATGGTTTATTTCACCCACGATGTTAATCTTTGTTTTGTCCAACTGGGTGACCTTTCTGTTTGAAGGCGTTGGGGTGATGCCAAGAGCCTTGCAAATAGCCAAGGGCATGACATTGGCAGACACTCCTAAATCGAGCAGGCAGTTATGCAGGTTTTTTCCAAAGATCCTAATGGTGGTCAGGAAAGGGGGAGTTTCTGGTCTCCATTGGAGGATTCCCATAGGCGTGTCCACGTGAGCTATCTGGCCTTTGTTCCTATCACTGCCTGTATCCTTGGTTTGCTTAAATTGTTGGTCCTTGGAGAACTACCTATTAGCCCTTTTCGGCTCCTTTTCACTTTGCTTACTTGATTGATTTTGGGGGGCATCATTTCTTCTCCCGGTATTATCCTATAGCTCTGGTTCTCTCCTAGGCTCTTCAAAGGTAACCCTCTTGGCTGGGGTTTCTTGTGTCATGTTAGAGGATGGAGTCCCATTAAGAACCCTAAATAAGGCATCCCTTATAGTAGGAACCTTGAGTAATTTGAAGGATGACAAGCTTATTTTTACCTTCTTGAACTCTTCTGCTACATATTCACCCATTTTCTCAATTTCTGAGCCAAAAGTCTGGCCTATGGCAGAACTAGAGGTTTGGACCTTCGTTTTTCCAGGAAGATTTTGGGGTTGGCCTTGAGGCTGATTTTGTAGCTGATTTTGTGACTGGTTCTTATTGAGGTATTGGACAGGTATATGAGGAAGCCCAGGGTTATTACTAGCGTTGGGATCAGGTGAGGTGGCAAAATTGTTTGGCAGGGTAGAATTTGTAAAGGGTCCGCCTGCTTGTCTATTCCTAAGAAAATAGGGACTCGACCGTTGATGGAACATGTGGACCTCATCTACAAAAGGTTTTTCTTCATCTACCAGACCATTATCTACTGAATCAAAGAGCTGAGCCAAGGTTTATTCATTACTTACCTCTTGCACTTATCCACCCTCAATAGGAGCATATTCGACTTTGGGCTCGTTGTAGTCACCTCGCAGAAATGGTGATTGATTGACTACTAGACATGAGGAATCGTAGGGTTTAGATGGGACAATGTCCCTGCAGTTGGCATTGTCGACTACATTTTCTACCTCCACCTGAAAAATTTCAGCAGCTGTCTGGAACTCGAGACAATCCAGCTCAAAATGTCTGCTGGTTTTGTGAAGTCAACACCATCCGGACAAGGCTACTTCAACTAGATATACACTGCTAGATGTCTTTTCGTTGCTTGCCGGTTGATCAAAAGGCATGGAGACTCCACCATTATTGGGCCTGGTGTTCCATGTGCGATTCTACCTCTAAGAAGGTCTCCTTTCTACATTTTGATTGGCATTTTTTCCCTCTCATAATTCTGCCCGGAGGAAGCACCTACCTCACGAT
Source organism: Sequoia sempervirens (assembly GCA_007258455.2). Taxonomy (NCBI): domain Eukaryota; kingdom Viridiplantae; phylum Streptophyta; class Pinopsida; order Cupressales; family Cupressaceae; genus Sequoia; species Sequoia sempervirens. The sequence goes on along the minus strand of VDFB02281492.1, from coordinate 437,455,611 downwards.
TGTCTCAACTGTCCCTATTATCCCGGCTATCCCGGTGGAGATTGGCCTGGAAATTATGCTAGGAGGCCTGCAACTGGTTATTCTAGTTCTTCAGGTGTGTCATTTCCGTGGATATTTTCTTGATCATGTCTATCAGCTCCTCTAACTTATCTTTCTCAGTTTCTTTCCCGGGTGATGACGCCAGATTTTGGAGAAAAGCGGGCGGGGTTGCCTGTTGATTCTGATAGGCTGGAGGAAAGTCCAGTCCCGATAGGTACAATGGTGCCTGGGGCGGTTGGGAATATGCCTGATGTGTGGAGCAGCCTGAGAATAGTGGTATTGCTACTGGGGTGGCAGATAAGAAGGCATGGGAGGTGCATAATTCAATGGCTACCCCGGATGCGGCACCATAGGTAATTGAGGCCCCTGGTTCATAAGAGGGGTTTGATGAGCAAATGCCTGATTAAGCCCCTGAATCTGCATTGGGTGGGCTACCAGGCCCAAGGAAGGCAGTGGGCCAAAGATATTTTTCCCCAAGTCCGTGCTGGGGACAATGGCCTCTGCATAGGTAGCCACTAGGGTAGTAAGCGACGGGTGCATCCTTTTCACCAAGGCTGGCATGAGGTTGTCTAGCACTGCATAATAGACCGGAAGGGCTGCCGCATCATTATGAAGGTACGGGTCCTGAAGTCTTGTGTAAGCCTGATGGAAGCGGTCATTGAAGGAGCCAATAGGTTCATTGACCTCCCTCCTGATGGACATGAACTGTTGGTAAAGCTCCGAAGGGCTGACGGGGATCTTGTACTTCTATAAGAAGGCATTCTTCATCAGGTTCCACAAGGTAATGGACCCCGTTGGTAGATTAATGTACCAATAGAAGGCCTCTTCCCCTAATGAATGCGGAAAAAGGTGACATGCAACATCTTCGTGGTCTAATTACATTTCAGTGATCGCTGTCTCGAATATTTTGATATGCTCCTCAGCTGTTCTTTGTAAATCGCTTGGATGAAACTTCAAACAAAAGCTCTCCAGATTCTTGGGCATATCATTGTAGACAGCAAAATGTATCAGCGATGGGTTATGTGCTAACCAAGCCATGGGGGTTGGCGAAGGTGGTGCTTGTTGTTGGAAAACAGGAATTTGAGGCTGTATTTGCAACACAACAGCAATATGGGGCTGCCTTTGAGCTATGGTTGCCTAGACTATGCCTTGGGATGGAAGGGCTAGGGGAGGAGCGAACCCCTGGCTGCCAGAGGTAGGATGTGCAAACGCTGTTTGAGATGGTTGGATGGAAGATGAAGGCCATCTAAATGAAAGTGAGGGTGATATGGAGGTAGATGGAATGGAGGAGGGAGAGATAGTGCTACTTCCTTGAGCCCGCTTTGCCCTCGTGGGAGGCTGTAACTCTTCGAATTCTTCCTTGTTTGATGTTGACCGTAGAACTCTTTGAAATATTTTTGGGGAGAATGATCTGATTCGATCTAGCTTCACTTTATCCTTTAACTTAGTATTTTCACCAAGGCCCTCCTTCTAGCGCCAGTTCTGTTGATGGTGTTTTTATGCACTTTTCAACACAGGTAATGCATAGGTGCATTACCTCTCTTGAAAGACAATCTTTCACAATCGAGTTACATAACACTATCCCAAGGTCTCTCGGATGTCAGGTTATGACAATGCTTAGATACCTCAGTAGTTTGATGTGATTTGCTAGAATTACAAGGTGGTCTTACAGAAAATACAAAGGACACAAAGCATAGAAGTTGGATATTGAAATGGAGTTCTTAGGATAAGGGCTATTATGCATTGGCTGTAGGTTCAAACAGCAATCTTGGGCTCCATTTAGTTGTTGGATTTGGCTTTACAATGCGCAATGAACCTTAGCATAGATCAGTTACTAAAAAAAAAAGGGCGAACCAGAGGAAAAGTTCCTAAGTCCGAAGCTAGCAATGAATAGTGACAATGGAGTTCCTGCAATGGATAATTCCTTAAAACAATATCCCACTTAACTAGAGATTTCATAGTATCATGGAAATTGTGATATCTTCTAAGGGCTGCAAATATTTCATCCTTCATCCACCACATACATACATGAATCAAAGATAAATGTTTAGAGCGGCTTTAAATCAAGTCTAGGCTAACTTTGCAAAGCTATCTACCTTCAGCAAACAGCAAAAAGTATGGACTAAGGGATCATCAACAAGGTAGGAATTTTCACAATCACCCAACAACATTCCTAAGATTTATCCAAATAAAAAAAATAGCTAACTAAACAACAATAAGATCTAAGTAAAACTTCTACTATTGGAGAATGAATCAAATACATGAGAGAAACCAAGAAAATACACCAAGTCAATGTTTTTTCTTATAAATTTCAGTAGCATGTCTTTACAACAACTCAACTCTCTCTTTGCAAATGAGAGGAGTGCCCTATTTATAGTTTTCTAAAAGTTAAATTAATGGCAAAGATTCATTCTCATTGTGTGGCCAAGATTCATTACAAAATAGGGTTTCACCCACCCCCAAATAAATCTCAATTTTAAAATTACACTCCTGTCTCTTCCCTATTTTTTCCTCTTATGTATGACACTATAGCTCTTTCATCATGTAGCTAATTGTTGTTTTCTTTGCTGTAGCTACTCTTTAGGAAGATCTTCGTCTTTGGCTGGGCTGTCCTGCTCCTCCTCAGAAGTTGCGTGTTCTATATATTTGAGGATGACCGCTTGGAGCTTGTCGATTTCAAGGATTTCACATCATAATGCTTGGTAGCTCAATTCCTTAGTGTTCTCTTCCAGCCTTTTCCAATCTTCGTCATACTTCGAGCCTTGGTCCCTGAACAACTCTGATTGGTCAAAGGCACGGGCAACAAAACTTAGGAATTCCATTGTGATTTCTCCAGCTATCTCATCCTTCATCTTCTCCTGGAAGTATGGCTTGATCGTCTCTTGATCCATTTGCATCGTGGGCATATCATAGTCCGTTGTTAGCTTGAGATATCAAGCGCATTCCTCCCAGATCTCTTTGATCCACTCATTGTCTAGATCCACCCTAGCAAGGATTTTCTCCAACCTCTCCTTTCGGTTGTCGAGGTCTCTGCGCCACACGTCCACTAGCCAATGATCTTTTTTTAGCTCTAGTTTCTCCTCCCACGTGGCCTCAGGAATTTTAAGGATAGCCTCGATTCTTGGGAAGGTGGAGTCATAGGTGGTGGAAAAATTGGTGCAGAGCCTCTTTGTGCTCTCGAGGGACTACATCAGGTCCAAGAACTTGTTGGCTATCTGCACAGCCCTGCTGATTCCCATGTTTCTGACATATGTGACCTGTTGGAGCCAATCCTTGATGGTTTTCTCCAAGTTCTTTTTTCTCTCCAGTTTGTCTATTTACTCTTTGGAAAGCAACTGAGGCGCAGTCGTATACGTGGTGGGCAGGTCATCCACTGAGGACCATTGCTGTATGTAGTCACCTAACGCTGCAACCTATGCCTTAAGCTCATCCTTGGAGACTTTGTCCTGCTTTATCAGGTCCACCACCGTGGCCACCGACTCCTCTAGGTGTTTGACCTATAGCTCTCTAGTTGTTGTCCCCAAGTCAATGGTGGAGATGTTATAGCTCACCCCTGCCTAGCCAATAGTAGGCGTTACAATTTGTGCTGCTCGGGAACCAGAAGCGTCCATTGTTATTCTAGATCAGAGCTTGGGCTTCTTCTCCTTCTTTGTCATGATCTGGGACCAAGCCAAGATGGCTTCCAACCTTGCCCTTGGGTCCTTCAGCATAGGGGTCATCTTTTCAAGCTGCTTTTCCAGCCATTCGGGCATAGCAGACTTATCCTTGGGTGACTCACGGCTACTCTTGCCCTTCTTAGTCAGAGGTAAGACTTCCGCCTCTTTTCCCTTTTGGGGTTCTTCTTTGTCTTTGGTAGCATCCTCTTCTTCATCAGAGTCATAAACGAATATGAGGCGTTTGATAGGTAGCTTGGTGGATAACTGCTGGATGGGAGTTTCTTCTCTCGCTGCCTCTTCTTCTTTCTTCTCTTTAGTAGTCTCGGCCTCAAGGCTCTTAGCAACATGGGTCTCAGCCTCTGTCAAATCTTTTATCTGCTGCTCTTCTGGTGGCTGCCCTTCCTCACCATGTGGTGACTCTTCTGTTTCCTCCCCAACATCCTTTAGCTACTGCGCCATCTCCTCCTCAAGGTCCTCATCGAAAGTTTGGATGATATCCTTAGCACCCAAGTCGTCCTCCTCATCTCCACTCCCGGAAGAGCCCATCTCTTCCCCCTCATAACCACCCTGTCGATGGTTCGGTGCTCATACTCGGGGTGCTCATGATACTCATCAGCCTCCTCCTTTATAGACTTTGAGGCTTCCTGCTCTCGCTCCTCCAAATCCTTTGAGATAAGCATTGTAGCTTCCATAACTGGTGGCCTTGTCGGCAGTTGTGAAGGTTGAGTCATTGCAAGAACTTGGGCAAGGGCTGCTTTGAGAGTTGGATTCATCAATATTTGGGAGATCTTAGGGGGAAGGTTCGGCATGTGCTTTGTAAAACCCTCAGGCATAGTGGCAAGGGGAACAGGTGATGTTATTGTTGCCAGAGGGAGCGATATGATCGGTGACATAGCAGCAAAAGAGGAAATGGGAGTGGTCATGCCAGAAGAGGAGTCAATGTTAACTATCGACTCGGCCGGGGGTCAAGGAGCAAGATGGATAGAAATGTCCACCGCCGGCGGGGAAGCGAAAAACGTAGCTAGAGAGGTGGGCGGTGCCACAAGAGGGGTAGGGAGAGGCAAGGGAGGCTACAATTCTATCGTAACCACTGTTTGCTTGAGCCTTTTAGGAGATGAGCCTCCTGTTTCTTTCTTTTCCTGCTCCTTAGGATCTGCAGACTGCGCGGTCTTCAATCCCTTTCTCTTCTGGGACCTGGTGACTTGAGGAGACTTGGGGGTCTCACCAGTCGATGTGGTGGTAGCAACATCCTCCGAGGCACTTGGCTCGCTCTTGAGCCCTTCATAGGTTAGGACTACCCCTTGTAGTTTCAGATGCGCCACTTGTCCATCGATCTACTCCTTGGTGCGAGTTATGATCGGCTGGGTGATGGTGTCCAGGTCATCGACCTCTTGTTCATCCCATTCGATTGATGGTACCGGAAAGTTGGCAACCGCAGGGTACCTTGGGTGCATAATGGTGGACTCGTCCTCCTCAACCTGGTCCAGTACCAGGAACGGTTACACCCTTCTTAGGAATACTACCGTCATGTGCATGTAGTGCCTTGCGCACACCTCCTTGTCATCCTGGTAGTCAGCCCAGAAATCTTCAATGTGGTATTGGTGGGCATACGCTAGCCCCAACACTTTCCTTACGTGGCCATGTGGATCCATCCACGGGCGGGTAGTGTACCAGTCGAAATTGTAATCCTTGAGCTCCTTCGCAGAGTTACTAGCACATTGGGAAGTCTGTAATCAATACATGCCCTAGCCGAGGGTCATGGGGTAGGGGATCCTTGCTACGTGCTTATTGCCGAAGATTGCCTGGATGTGCTGGAGTTGCCAAGAGAGCTCCAAGAGGATGATCTTGTTATTTGGGTACCGAGGCAACCTGTTCGGCCTTTTCGTGAAACCTTGGGCCTAGATGTATGTAAACTTGGGAAATTGGATAAAAAGAAAGTCGTATTGATTTAGGAGCGCTTGGGCGCTATGGGAGACCCTCCTCTCGAAGTCTCCAAAAATCAACCTGATGATGTTGCCTATGAAGGCGTCATTGACTCTGTAGTAATCCTTCTTAAAATTATGATATTGGAGCTGTGGTTATTTCTCGTAGGCCTTAAGTCCTCATTTTTGCCCCTGATCGGGTGCTATAAATAGCCTGCTATATTGCCTTTGATCTGCCAAGGAGTAGATGAGGTAGGAGATCATGTAGAATTTAGAACTCTTCTTCACGTTTACAAACTGCTCATGGAAGCAGTCACTAATAATGCCTCCCTAGTAGAATGAGACCTTAGTCGTGATGTCCTCATTTCCCCTCAAGATCTACTCCATATAGTATGTCATCCACTCCTTGAAGTAGGTGGCCATTGGGAGACCCATGACCCTGCTTAATAAGGTTACCAAATCGTGGTAATCCTCGTGGAAATCACTACAGAAGAGTTCTTGGGGAACCTTCGCAGCGCTGCCCCAATTTTCTTTAAGCCAATGGAGGTTGATTGACTTCTTGCACCCTGATGGATTAGCATCCCACACTGCTTGGAATTCGTCTAATGTGGGGACCTCCATCTATTGGAACGTGGGGATGTGGAATGTCTTAGTGATCCCTTCCGGCGACATGTCTGCAAGGATGTTCCCCTCCTTATCCACAATTGTTCTGGTGTCTGGTTGATAGGCTTCTCGGAAAGCCATTACTAATTTGGGCGCCACGAGAAATGGAGGGAAATCGGTGGCCTTGGCTAATCCACTTTGTCGTATTAATTTGGCGTTCTTCGTTGTCGGGTTGACCCTAACCCTTTGAGTGAATTCATCAATATTCACTTGGCCAATATTAGTATCTGAAATTTCTTTCTAGTTGGTTGTGATCTTGGAGTGAAGTGACTCACCCTAGAACTGATATTTCATTTGGTATTTGTCTTCCTTTCCCCGAGGTGTCCTTCCTGACTTCTGTCCCTTGTCCTTTTCGGTGGATGCCCCTGAAGTTCTTGCAACTGATTCCATATATTCTGCAAGCAAGGGCAAGGTCAGCATAATAAAATATCAAAAGCATTCATGTTAGTTCATTTCTCGAAAATAACATCTAAATAATCAATCAAGTATATCATAAATCTTACCTCTAGACGTTATTGATCTTTATTTCAGGGCATTTGGACAATCCGGCACCAGAGGGCCGAACTTCCCTAGCAAGAATGCTTTCTGGAAGGGAAAACGTAGCCAAAAGCTCTTGGAGACCCTCCTTGGCCAATTTTTCATGTTTCGAGAAGTTCATGATGAAGAGAGCCAAAAATTAGCATGTGGGTCGAGGTCAGATTCTAATTTTAGGATCGTTTGGATGGATTTAAGGGGCACCAGAGGTTTCTAGGTGGGAAGCTATCGAGAGATGGCCGTTGGTGATAGCGGAAAGTAGGCAGAAATCTGGTGGCGGAAGTCTAAGGGCCGGGGTCCGGGGGGCCAAAGGATGGCTAGTAGGTGTTTATCATTTAGGCTTGGCGGCATTTGGCGTGGCGGGGACCAAAGGCCGGGGCGCCGGTCTGCAAAAGTTCACCTTTCAAGTTCAGCGCAAATTGGTATACCGGGGCCCGAAGGTCGGAGCACCAGAGGGCCTTGGCTATTAGCAACAGCGGGCGAGAGATGGACTTCCGAGGATGGAAGTCCGGCAACTGGCGCCCGGAGAGCAGAAGGCACAGTGGGTGGGGCAAAATTTGGAACAGTGGGCGCAGACCAGAATCCTAGGACTTTGGCCCTAGTGCGTTGGCGGCAGTGAGGAGTTTCAGTAGGAACAAACGGCAGATTGGTGGTCAGGGTTCGGCGACCGGGCGGACGGGGCAAAGATTTCGCCGGCAAGAGATCAATGGACTTCCATGGACGGAAGTCTAGAAGCTGGGGCTGGGGGACGTGAAATTCACGGTTCGAAAAAATAATGCCGACGGTGGAGCGGAGGGCGGGGTCCGAGGGTCGGGCAGCATTGAGGATGCGAAAGGCTTTGCCATTTCAAACGGTGAAAAATAAGGCATGGAGGCCCGACATCCAGGGCCCAAAGGCAAAAATGAAGGACCGACGCATCCGCGGAGCTCGGAAGGTTGGATGCCAAGTGACGTTCGCCAAACGAAGGAGGTGAACCTCGTGGGGAACTCCAGAGAGGGAACTCCGGGGTTCCGGGCCCAGGGACGACCAAAGGACTCAGGTTAGATTTCAAGTTCTCACACGCGGAGCAGAGACCGTGATCCGGCAGCTGGGGAGGCAGGTCAGTTTGGGAATTCAAGCACAGCGAAGTTTAAACGGAGGTCCGAAGAAGGAAACCTGACCAACCGGGCCCGGCGAGGAGGATTGTCGTCAGCGGATGACAAGTTTTTCAATTTTGATGGAGAAGACGGGTTTCGGGCCCAGGGAGGAAGTTTTCCCTACGCGAAGAATAGTCGCGCCACGGAAGACTCCTGAATGAGCAAGAGGTCATTTCATGAGGTTTTGCCGATTTTCAAGATGTGGGTTTGGTGCACAATCTAGTTTTCTACCTCTTTATGCCTCCCTAACAATTTTTTCATTGATTTAAAACTTCAAAAATCATGAAAAAGATGTGCGGGAGGTCAACCGATGGCCTACCTCAAAACACGCTAGGCGGGGGACGTGAGATCCACACACAGTCAATGGACTGATGCTGAGGGCAATGATCATGATGTAGTCAAAGGCTGTGGGCTCCAGATGATGGGTTATGCAATTCACTCCAATCCTGCAGAATGATAATGACTACCCGGATTGGGCCTTTTATACCCAAACCGCCATGAATGACTACAATAAATACTCATACGGCTGCGGAAAAAATTGGTGAGTTTGGAATTAAGTCGGCGGCGGCGGTGATGACGCCGGGACCCGGCAGCTAGGAAGACATGGCATGACGGCCGCCATTTGATTTTATCCAATTTTGAACGGTGACGGGAAGGAGCAGCTCGGGGCCCGGAGGGCAGGGAGCCGGTAGAAATCCACCGTCAGGGGCGGCGAAACCGTGATGGAACTCCCGACGACCGGGCCCGAAAGGTCCCGCCATAGACAGTGGGCGAGATTACACCATGGGCGGCAAAGACGATGGTGGGACCAGGGGGCGGTTTACCGCAGGAGGTTCACCGTCGTGGACGGAAAAACCAAGATGGAAGTCTGAAAGTGGACTTCCGGGGTCCGGGGCCCGCAGGGGCAGGTGCTGCCCCAAAAATTTTGCAACAAGTTTCAGACGGCGAGTGGTAGGGTGGACTCCGGGGTCAAGAAAGACACTCGGCGAATGCCGTGAGGGGCGGCATTTCCAGAGGGGAAACCCGAAAGGGGAACCTCGGATTCTCGGGCCCGGAGGGGCCCAGAGCCATTTCATGGCGAAAATGCCAAAGGGATTCCCCAAGGCCCCGAAAGACAGCAAAAAAACAAAATCAGAGGCATGATCGATTTATGATGGGACTTTGGAGCAACATTGACCATCCGAAACATCAAAAAAGAGGGGCACGCAAAATGAGGCAGCCCCAAAAGGACCTGATAAGGCAAAAGAAAAGAGGGTCCCCATTCTGAACGGGGCATGTGTGCTAAGGGCACAACACCACTTTCATTAGTGACAACTAGATTGTCGAGTCACTCCTTTACCAATTAAATAGAGGCATTTACTAAGAACAAACTAGATGATTAAGAAGCAAAAAGATGTGTGATGTTTTGAATTTCCTAAATGGGTAGGCCCTATGTCAGTTGACCTTTAACATCATGTTCTCCTCAAACCCACGCCTATAGGTCTAGGATAGACAGAACAAAGGTTCAATTTTTTGGACTACAAATGAGCTTTTAGTAATTAAATTGTTAAAAATAAGAAAAAATGCAACACATAAATAGACAATATATATATTTCCTATAAAATACAATTCTAGGTGTCAAGTAATCTTGTTTTTAGGAAGGCAAGCTAAGAGACATAACAAGCTTCCTTGGCCGGTCTTTCCCTCTCATCCACTTGGTAATAAAAGATGATGTATCATCTCTTTGATGAATGTCCATACCTTGTTCCAAAGCTCCCTTCTTGGTACAGGCAGAGAAGATATAGGCAAAAGGTTGTGGAATTTGACTTTACACCTACCAATTGTTTTTGCTTGAAATTTTCTAAAGCCTTCTGAACAAGTCCATTTTTTACATATCCTACAATCATTGTAGTCCATGAGAGGACATCTTTTTCAAGTATTATGACTAGGGAAGTTGTGACTATAATATTTGACAAAGTTCCTCTATCCTTTATGCTTCGATAAATGTCCATACTATTCTAAAGCTCTCATTTTGGCATGGGCAGGGAGGATACCAACAAAGGTTATGAAATTTGGCTTTAAACCTAACAATTGCATTTTCTTGGAAATTTTTGACGCCTTTTCAACAAATCTATTTTGTGGATATCTTGCAATCATTGCAGTCTAGAAGAACACATCTCTTTGATTTACTTTATCCAACACTTCACTTGCCTTGTCTATGCTTCAACATTTTGCATACATATCTACTAGGGAAACTGCAACTACATCTAGCAAAATTCATCTATCCTTTATGCTTTTATGCATGTCCATATCATGTTTCAAAGCCATAATTTTTGCACAGGCAGGGAGAATAGTAGCAAAGTTTGTGGAGTCTAGATTCCACATATAGCTTTTGTGAGGCATTCCACAAGGTTCTCCCTAAGACTTATGGATATAATTCCAGCCAAGGGGAATGATTATGTACCCCTCAAACATCCATTGAAATTCCAACCAATATCATCCTCATTTAAAGCAATATTTAGTGGAAATTGCATAGTTGGTAATAGCAACAAATAAATTTCTCATTTAAAGCAATATTTGTAAACTTTTAGAAGTGCAGTAATGTATTCTATTCCCTTTTAAAGAAGAAAATATAAGTTTAGATGACTTTTCCCTAGATAACATGCTATTCAATAAAAAACCCATAAATAGATAAAAAATTGTTTGACAAAGCAGTATTGATGTGGGTGGCCACTATGCCAAGTCAATTGATCTTGTGTGCTGCACAAATGTATGAAAAAAAAACCCAATTTTTTCCTAATATACCTTCCATGCCTCTTCGACATACCCATTGCACAGCAATGTGCACTTGCTAGTTTTTATTATTCTAAAATGATTGAATATAAAGGTTTTCCTTGGTGGTCGATATTTATAAATATATATTGATTTATAGTTAAGCATTATTTATAATATTTAATAGGTATTTTTATATTGTTTAATCAATAGAAATAATATTTTTTAAAGTATTAATTATTTGGTAGTGTTTTAGATGTTATTAAATTTTAAGAATTTTATCATTTATTTATAGATTTGTTACTTGATAAGATTAATAGACTTGATAAGTAGTCTGCTTTTACAGGAGTTTTAAAACTAAGCATTTCTAATTCTTGTAAGAGTAATCTTGGTGCAATTAGGATCGATGGCCTTAGAAATGATAGTATGGGATTGGTTCACTTTTTTCATCTTTTCTTGTAGCTTTTGATGCTAGTAATTTTATGTAGGCATGTTCTTTCCACATAGCTTTGGAAGAAGATCTTGTGAGTTGCACTCAAAATAAGTTATTTATGAAATGGATTCCATTACTTTAGTTTCCCTTTTGTGTAAAGAGATTTTTAATTACTCTTTTCGGTTACTAGATTCTTTTGTAGCTCGAATTCTCTTTCTCAAAAACTTTGATTCCATCTCAATTGCTTAAATTCCTTGATAATGAAATATTGTTGAAAATTCTCTAGCCAATTAGGCTTTCATAAAAGATAAAATTTATTTCAGCAAAATTCCTTATACCCTAACGAAGCTACATATTTTCTCTGTTTTCTTCACTCTTACACCCCACCTTAGATCCATAAAATTACTGTTCACCTTACAGTGATTATTTTGATGAATCATGAGATTATGAAACCTTGAAAATTATATATTATGATGGAATTATGCAATGTCCTGTTATTGGTTTCAATAGAATGATGAGGGTTACTTGATACTATGAATTTGATGAAATACTATGAGATGATTTTAATTCTTTAAAGCAAATGATTAATGAAAATGCTATGATATGATCTTGATGTAATGGTTTTGTCTAATTACCATTTGTTTTCCTGAGTGGAAATGCAGAAACAATTGGAGCACCTCCAGAAAGAGAGGGGGAGTATCACCTCGGAGAAGGGTTAAGAGTCACAAGCAATGCCATCTAAGTCTCTTGTCACCTTGAAGATTAGGGGTTTGGATACCATTATTTCTGTATAAAACTAGGGTTTCTAGATTGTGTCTTGGGTAAGTTTTACCTTATCCCTATATAACCTAGATTTCTTTGTGATGGATTCAATTGCTTATTTACTATGTTATAGATTAAGCATCTTGTGTATTTTATGCAAAGGTATACTTTTATACATCAATGCATGTATGTGCTTATATAATATATAAATGTACATGTCTACATTGAATACATGTTAGTAAGTATATATATATATATAAAAGTGTATGCACATCATGATACTAGACCAATCAAAGAAATATGTTGTATAATATATGAAGATTATAATTAATTGCTAACTAGCGATAACATACATATAAAAGTGTGAGAACAATTAAATGTTTTTGCGGGTGTCAATATTTGTGAAATGTTGGTTAATGCCAATAAGGTGGCATAGTATATTTTAACCGTCACCTTGAGTTTCACCACCATATAATTACTGAAAAGTCATAGTACTTTGTTGAAGTATGGGAGTCATTGGGAAATGCTCATTGGTTAAATTAGTCACGGAGTCTATTGTTTTAGCTCGATTCGTAAATGGGGAGCACATTTTGTATTTGAAATGGAATTATATCCATTTATTTTGCCAATGTAAGCCTTGGAAGTTGCGACATAATGTTATTTATGGCAGAAGTGTTATAATATTTTAAATTGCTAATGCAAACCGTTTAAGGCCGCGACCATCATGCCACGAAGGCAGCGTAAATATCATTCGGGAGGTAAATCAAGCTTAATCATGTAAAGCTCATTGTTTTCAGCACGACCGAGGGAGATAACTATTTTCGGTAACCAACTCTTGCAGGAGAAAAATTGATAGTATTATAGGATGACGGGAAAAAAAACGACAGCACTCTAATGGAGGGAGGATGAAAACTGATTTTTAAATTCTAAGATTATCGTTGCCAAGTCGGAGCATAGGAAAATTAGAGAAGTCATCTCACAGAGTGCAAGGATTGAAGGATATCTAATATATGAATTTGTTAAAGGGATTATCATTTGGGTTGATGGTGCGAGCCTAATGAAGAAGGCATGATGTATGTTGCAGTGAAAATAATAATAGCAGCCTCCACAAGACAGAGTTTCAGTTTAAGTTTTTATCTCATTCATTGTGAACTTTTTGGATAGATGCTAATGGTACCAGGTTGGTGTAAACATTTGGGACAGAAGAGGGGCTCTGTAAGCTCCTAAAAAATTTCAGCTATAGAAGCACCTCTTAATGACCATGGTCGCGCATTCCATTCAGCTGCGCGCATGAGATGCCATAATGTCAGTTTAAAACAGCTCCCATAATAATAATAATCTGAAATATACTTGGCAACAAGAACTTGACACCATCTTGAATGATCAGAACACTTGTGGGCTTGTAACTGAAAGAATGTCATTTCTACCTCTAATGGGTAGTCTATGAGGATAGAAACAACAAGTTCAGTTTAGAAAGAGTAGATGGCTAATATTCTTTAGGCAATTGGTTGAGAGCTAAGTAAGCAAGCTATATCCAAATAATCAACTGAAAGGGAAGTAACTTTTTCCATTTTTGGTAATGAAATAATCAATCCTAGATATTATAATTTTATATATATATAATATGCTCTTTAGTACAATAAACTAATATTATGCAATTTATTTCAAATCCTTCTCATGCAAATATCTTTATTTATAACTTTGAAATGCCCATGTTCGGATAGTTTCATTTTTCCTTGGATAGTTACTAGAAAAGTTAGGTCCCATGAAAAATACCAATGGGTAATATGAGCTTCTCTTGAATTTTGAAGAATTGGTCTTATTTAATTTAAGTCTTTTGTAGAAAGTAAGGATTTGCGAAAGAAGTTCCTAAATGGACCCGTGCTAAGAAGATATCAAAGCATAGTCTCATTGTGAGTAAGAAACCAAGTTGTGAGGCTGAGAGCATAGGAGTATTGTGTTGATTATGGGAGATAATGCTTTCTAGTTTGAGGATTAGCTTACTATGTTTCCTCTTTTACAAAGATTATGTGAATAGAAATGTTATCAAGTAGGAAAGTTATCTTATGCTTTATTTTGAAAGATTAAACCCATCAAGAGTTGTATTATGTTTGAAACCACCTCAAATGGGGTATAATGTGTACGGTATCCTTTTATTGCAGTATGACCAGTGGAGTCAAGTTATTGCTTTTGTTGGCAAGGGATGCTTGAGATTTAATTATGAAAGGAGATAGCAGGTTTGAGTCATCTTATGTGAGAACCTACTTATGACCATGTGTATAAAATAATGATGGCATAAGTGTTGTCAATAGTATTATGAAGCCTAAGAATAGGTAAGATGGTAAAATACTTTGAATTAGATTAGGGCATAAATTAGAGGTAGTATCTTAGGGCCTAGTTGTTGTAGATACATAACAAGGGGATTTAATGATTGAGGTATCTTACCAAACTAGTCATATCATAAACTTGGTAGGGAAGCACTTATGTTATATAGACTTATTGTAAAGTGGGCCAGTTGGTCTATGATTATGTTTCTCCTTGGTCAACAAGATTTCATTTAAATGCATGAAGGACTAAAACCTAAAGGAAGTTATATTCTTAGTAGAGATGTAACCTTTATGGTTTTAACTAGTTTATGTAATATTCATACTACATTAATGACCATGAAGATCAAGAATATATCATTTCACGACAAGAATTACTCAAGTTCTATCACGAGAGTAGTCGCTCTCAAGGGTTAGAGTTAAGACTCGAGAAAATAGTTGTAGCCAAGACCTAGGAAGTTACGTGAAAGTAACTCAGGTAATCAAGTCATAAATAACCAACAACCCATATGAGTTACTCACTTTGTAAATCTTCACTTCTTAAGGAAGGAATCTATAATGAAGCTAAATCACAAAACATAGAGACTATAATAAGAAGGGATTTTCAACTTTAGATGAATATCTATTAGTAATTATGATTAAACATTTTTTCAATAAATAAAGAAAGTAAAGAAAATTTATTGGAGTAATGAGCATGGTTAGGTGCTATAGTGGTAGGATTGCTTACATAGCAAAATGATAGAGTCCTTGTTACCTTTTGATGAATGAATTGTACTTTGAATTATTTTTTTGAAATGTAAACATGTTGTGTGAGACCAAACCTTTCTAGGGTTTTGTACATAGACGAATACCACTCAACAAAGGGTATTATATAAAGGAGTTGTCTTCTCTATCTATTACTAGCCAGGTAAAGTTAGTTGTGCATATTGGTAAGGAAATTCTAGGTAAAATGCTAAGGGGAGAAAATTCCTCTTGTATTTTGCTTATCTTGAACCAATGGAAGTTTCCAAGACCTATTAGTTAAACCAAGTAGCTTAGGGGTTTGAGAAAGACCTACCATCTTATCAACTTAGACAATTTATATCTAGTAAGATAAGTTATGTTGATTTATACTCTACTTTGTTTTTTATTGGGTGGAACAGTTAGTTCCAGAATACCCTAGGTTAGGAAGGGTATTCGAAGTCAAGTAGGGTGGGTGAACAAACCACTTCACTCTTAGTAGTGATCATATTCATAATATAAATATTATGGCCATAGTGAGTACAGTTGTCACTACATGCACTTGTCGAGTCACTATGACCCTGATACTTAGCTGCCAAAGATGTCGTGCATAGTTGGAAGGTATCCATAGTTGTGCAAGAGCATTAGTTAAGTAGGTTAAAATAGCAAAGATCATATGTAATATTTAAGAAGGTTCCTAACTAATCCCTTCATTGAAGGGAGGGCCACTTCAAGTTAGGAAGATGTCTGAGGGACTCCTTAAGTCCATGGTTGGAGGTAAAGTGCACGGGTGATGCCCTCCCTCGTGGAAATGACATGCCAAGTCTTGGAAGATAGAATAATCTAGATATAGGATCTTTGACCTTGTTCCTGTAAGTTACTATTTTAGCTAAAATAGATGTAATCATTTAATTGAAATATAAAAGTGATAGATGTTTACTCTTTTTAGTTATAAAGATTTTATAAATGTTTTGTTATATCATTATGGTAATAGTTATGTAGAAGCATGTTCCATATTCAAAGAAAAAAAATTATACCTCATTTCATCTATGTTTATAGTTTTTTACCGTTTGGCAAGTAATTCATGGTAACTCTTTGTAAGAAGGAGTAGGACGTTACATTCACAATGATAAGTGTTGATCATTATTATTTATTTATATATCTTAAGTTATATTATTATTTGGATTCTAGGTGGTTGTAGATCCATGGGAAACATCCTTTATTTTTCCTCTTATTTTATCTAAACACTATTGTTTCATAGAAATATTTATGTAATATTTCTAATTTTTTTTATTAATATAAGTTTAAATCATTTTCTTGGGACAATGCTAATAATTATCTGTACCTATTTTTCATTTAATAATATTTTTAAGTGTGTTGTTAATTTTAAAAAACTCACAAGCTTAATAAATTTAAGATATTTTTAATTATTTTGTAAGAAAGAGATGAGTTGAAAGGGTATGTAGAGGATCATCATGGAAAAAACAGACCCTTAAGTGGCAAAAATTTGAAAAGAATTAGAGTTAGGCAACTTGAATTAAATTTTTGAATAAGTTATCTATATTATTTCAAAAATATGTAAGAATATAATTTGTAGAAAATTGAATGTAGTTTCTAAACTACTAAGTTTGTTTAAAAAGAAAATCTATTTGGTGAAAATTTGATGTAGTCTAGTACTTAAATTTCTGGGGAAATGTGACAATTAGGTGTCTATCTGACCACCCTAACCACAAAAAAATGATAATATTTTTTTATAATATTTTATATATAAGTAGAGGACTCATGTCCAGATGTGATGCATATTTTTTGTAACTTTTTTCCAAGTAATAATTAATTATGAACTTTTTATTACAACTTTTAAAAACTATAAAAACCATTATGCTTGACCGCCTCAACTTGGTCAAAACTTCATGAAATTCATTTTTTTTATAACCTATAGTATGCAAAGCATAGAATGTAACATATGTTTTGGATTCAAAAAACATGTATTGTTTGAAAGCTATAGATGTTTTTCAATCAACCTATCAATTAGGATTTTAGTCATAATTCAAATAGAAAATGAATAATAATTATTTATTAAATTCAAAGTAACGCATAATTTATATTGGTGGAAAGCTGAGAATCTCCTGTAAAACCCTTTTTATTTCATCAATTTTGGGTAAAAAAAATGTCATTATCCATATACCCTACACATACCCATCATATTGCCACTTTTTGGCCCATCATGGTCCTGCACATACCCAAAAGGTAAATTATATCTATTCACACTATTGATTTTCATGTTGGATAATGGAAAGATACTAAATCATAGATTGATAACCTTCCAAAAAGTGAAACAGTGAACACAATAGGATGTTTAACATATAGAATGAAGATTGTATAAATACAATAATAATCCTTATATATATAGGCAAGGATGGGGAGGTGAGAAGGTAGGAGTGACTCTAACCACCCCTCCATAGGCACAATGCTTCTAAGTTCACATGAAATGTGTGTAAACAAGTAGCAAGTATGTATGCAATAGGTGTCTTAAGCAATTAGGACACAAGTCATGATCATATGAAGTGAGACGAATGTTGGAAATGAAGGAAAGGAAAGAGTAAGATTCAAATATGATAATGGTAATGCAACTTCATCAAATTTGAAATCAAAGGGGAGACATATTTTTGCAATAGTGTCATCCAAATCTGTAATCTAGGACTCTACAAAAAAATATGTGATGTTTGATAGGTATACATTCCAAAATGCTCATTCTAAAAATACAATAATAATTTCTTGATGCAAAGAATTAATGGAACTCATGCATGAATAAATATTGGATTAAAATATAGCAATAGATGATTCAAGTTTTGAAATATTGAATAGATGTTACAAGAATTGATGTGAAAAAGAAGGATGAAATTCATCCCCATGTTGATTAATCCTATAACATATGAACTTCATTTTGGAATTTCTATATATGGAATTTTTTTCATTTGGAAAATCATGAAGAATCCCTTCCAAATTATTCTTGGATTTGGATTAAAGATGAAATCAAGGACCACTTTATTACTAGCCTATTGGGGAGAGCTAGAATGGTAGACAAGATATTTAATGTAATGTTGATGTGGTATGTGTTGTGGATGATTGATGATGTTATTTGAGTGAGTAAGTTTTAAATGGAATGATCTAGTTATGAAAACTATGTGAATGCAATGATTTGTTATGATTTCTAATAAACTAGATGCAAATAGATAAATTTAAGTTCTAGAAATGAGAATGAGAAGGGAATACACATATACATCTTGTATGTAAATGAAAGTTTTATCTTGTTGGTCTAGGATGTAGTATTCCCTAGACTACCCTCTTTTTTTCTTGGATTTGAAAGTGTAACCTTCAACATGCTAGTTTTTAGCTTCTAATATCTAGGTTTTGTTGTTGAAACTTTGTTTGTTGGTAAGAAAATGCAAATTTCATGACTTGTAAACTTGTAGGGTTAGGTGAATGAATGAACAAGCAACCTTCAATCTTCCTTCAACCCGCTTCATATCTACAACCCAACAAAATTAGATGAGAAGATTTAGTTTGTGCCATTTAGGGGATTTCTTATGTCAAAACCCATGTCGGTATTTCCACCACCATAATGGATGACTATGATAAAATATAATGTATCATTTGATGGATATATGCTAATTAAAAAATAAATAATGAATTGAATTTTTTTTACAACTCACCACTCACATTTGATCTCCTTTTGATTGACTAAAGTCACACTCATCACCTTCAAGGATCAATTATTTCTTGATTTGATTTGATTTGATGACCTACGAGTGTTAGTATACATAAAATAAAAGCATACATAATATATGAAAAAATTACATAACACATGACATGATGCTTGAATGATGAAATATGAAAATAATCTTGATAATTATTCTCTTGATTATTGTTGAATTCTTTTAGGACACTTTATTTTTTCAATTGATGTTGCTTGCTTCTAGGTGTGCTTAGGATTAAAATGGTGAAAATAATTTGTATTTATATGAAATTATTCGAATTTTCTAAAAGAAAATTTTGTTTCGATTATATTAAAACTGGAAGGGCCACTAGCCATTACAAACTAGCCATAGAGGCAAACCAAGTACTCATGAGTAGTGAGAAAAAAAAGAAGAAGTAAATGTAAACTAGATTTTAAATAGTTTGACCAGCAGGAAGAAACAACAAAAAGAAACTACAAAACTAGGACCAACACAAAACCACTAAACACCTATAGGTCTCTAAAAATCTTGAGACCAATGATCGCATTCGACTCCTAGGACAAGAACACAAGAACTTGAGCTTCTACTCGAAAGTCACAGGCCCTTGAAGAATGGCCTAGCTATCCTTGGTAACATCATGGACCGAGGTTTCTGCCTTCTTACCCTTCTTCTTCTGCACTTGACCATCATCCTTCCCTTCTACCAATTACTTCCC
Organism: Sequoia sempervirens; assembly: GCA_007258455.2. Classification (NCBI taxonomy): domain Eukaryota; kingdom Viridiplantae; phylum Streptophyta; class Pinopsida; order Cupressales; family Cupressaceae; genus Sequoia; species Sequoia sempervirens. The sequence continues at coordinate 437,436,219 of VDFB02281492.1, read as the reverse complement.
TTGGCTCTTCCTTATGTCGTCTTGAAATTTTTGAAAAATCAAATATTGTTAAGCAATATATAAAATTGAAAATTAAAATAATAGATCACTAATAGTGACATTAAAATTTGTGGAAAAATTAAGTGCTCTAGCATACAATGTGTTGTAGACTAGATTCCTACTTTATAGGAATCAAAAGTTTTGGGTGAAAAATATTAAATTCTTAGTTTGATTTCCAATGTTTTATTTTCCAATAATATTTATAAAAAATGTGCAATTAATGTATAATAGGTCCAATCACATAGGAGGGAGAAAAATATAGTATGAAACTGTCAAGGGTGATAATTTTTGAGACTACAATTACCCCCAGTTTAGTGGCAATATGAACTTATACCAAGACTCAAAATAAAGTATGGATATTACAAAAGGGATTTAATTATCGAATATTGATGAGATACTAGGATCATGTTGAATCTATGGGATGAACTATCCCCTAAGATTCAAGATCCTATGGTAAGACAACATGAGGAAAAAGGAACACACATGTATGAAATGTGATGTGGAATGAAAAACACAAAGCATACATGATTAAAACACAAAAAAAAATATAACATGAACATAAACATAAAGTAAAACAATGCAAACATATAGAAAATAGATAAAAGGCATAAATAAAAAAGCATAAACACAAGTTTAGTATTAAAATGATTTTACTTGGTAAGGAAAAAGTACCTCAATCTTAATTTTTTCTTAAACACAAAAAAAAACCTCAAATGTATATTATAAAAATATAGTGTTATCCTTAGGGATAAAAAATAATGTAATGCTAAACCACTCATGAGCTACATAGATCCATTGGCTAGCAAGATAAGTTGGGTGTCCATGAAATATGATGGGTTTTGAAAAGATATCATGCTCAATTATTCTATTTATCTCATAAAACAAGGCTATATCATCAATCAAGTTGCATTATGTTAGGTGGCCATGTTAATATGTGCTCAATTTCATGAACTAGCAAGTGAATTATGCTAAATCCATGGAATTTCTTAAAAATCATGCCTTAAATGGAGAACATAAAGTTTAATGTCATAGGGGACAATTTAACATCACATAGGAAATTATAATCACCTTAAGTGTTCTATAAATTTTAACATCACATGGGACCATTTAACATCACAAGGGATGAAAATCACCTCAAGGTGTTAAAAATATTAACATCATAGGGGATGAAAATTAAAAGGCCATAGCTTAGGGGGTGTTCCAAATAACTCCTTGAAAAGGGGTGTATGTCAATATATCAAAAATTTTCAAAGGACACTACTCAATACATGATAGGTCACACCATAGGGAATATCCCACATGACACCACTGCTAAGAGTGGAAAAATCAATGAATGAAGGGTCACACCTTAAATAGTACCAAGCATAGTAATACAATAAAAGGGACATAACATGCCATGAAAATTCAAATTTTAAGGGGTATCATGCCTAATACAAGCACAAAGAGGAAAATCAACATATATTAAAAATTACATACTTAAGTGAACATCCATGTGATATTACTACCATAGAAGAATTAATGTGAGAAATGGGATTACACTTTTAGGGGGATGTGTGATATCATTACTAAAAAGGGACCATTTCTATTCAATAATTGTAATACGTGAGGTAAAATACCCCCCTTAAAATTTAAGTGTACTTTCTACACTAATATTTTAAAGAGATAATGAAATATTTAAAGGGTTCCTTATACAAAGGAATATGTACTTTATAGGAGACAAATTACCTCTTTCCCCCAGTGTAAGAGAAAATTTGAGCTTATATGGATTGTATTACATTTCTCCTTAGTAATAAGATATGATTGCACAAAAAATATTGTGTTCTAATGTATGGTAATGATTACCTAATGATACTATAACTATCACATAGCAAGTAGAAAATTTGTAGATATTTAATTTATCATCTAATCATTTTCATCCTCACAAGGATCCACACCATCTAATATATATTTTCTAGTACAAAATACATTATTATCATGAAAAAAATCTATTATACACACAAAAGATTATTTTTTATTCTTATATTGAACATCTTTTCTTTCATGCATAGGAGGTAATTTAATGAATTCCAATTGTAAAATTGTTCTTAATATGTGTTTAGTTTCAAGAAATGGATGTGGAGAAGGTAGGAGACCCCTTCTAATAGTAACATAAGGTTTATGAGGTTTAGAGGGTGGTGTGAATATTTTATGTAAAGGTGGAGGACCTTAATAAACAATTCTTTTTTTTATTTTTAGATGGTATTTGTTCAAAGAGGGTGTGGATTTCATGTTCATTCTTTATTTCACAACCTTGTTTAGAAAGAACCTTAAATCCTTAACCATAAAATTTCTCTAAGATAATGGGAATGTCACTCACTTTGTTTTTATAGGGGTAAGTGCAAGAATTTGTGACACAGTTGTGGCTCTTAAGATGCCATTTTTTCCCCAAAATCAGAAAAATCTGATTTGCATGAGAAAATGAAGATAGTTACGCTTAAAATTTCAAGATGCAGTAAGAAAAAAAGTTGAAGTGCTCTGAGTCTAGTTTCTAAGCTACAAATTATTTTTTAAATTAATGAATATTAAGCATCTCAAAAAGGATGGGACCCAAAATAGGTCCTATTTTTATAAAGAAAAACAACATAGCACCTGAGGGATTCCCCCTTTTTGATTAACCTTTTTCATATAATTTCAAAAATATGAACACTGAGAAATTACCTAACAACATGTAGTTTATCCTCATTCTTCTAGATAAATTTTTTAATGAATATATAATATTTTATGAATTTTTAAAGTGGACACATGCTAAAAAGCTAAAACTTGAGAGTGTCCCCCCCTAAATTTTTTGAACAGTAATCAAAAATTGAATTTTTTTCATCATGTGTAGAATGGAGTCTACTTTTAAAAACTGTAATATTTTTCACATTCCAATGGATGAGTAAAAATCTATCCTAAGACTAGCACATGTTTGTTTTTAACCAAAAATGGAGGCATTTACAATAGATGTAATGGATGAAAACCTTAACTGAATCAAAATGATTTTTTTTTATATAGTTAGATAGCTAAGAGAGAGGTTAATGCATCACAACTTTTTTATAAACTTGCATTGAAACACATGAAAACATGAAAGTGAGCATAAACAAAAATTTGACGAAATTTGCAAAATCCTGTCAATTCACTCGTCCATAGCAAGTCATTTGGTGAGTGCCAAATTTGGCACTCACCAAATGACACATCACATTTTGCGACCACTTTGATAATTCTAAGGTGTACAGTTTATGATCGTAGATGGATAGTTGAGGTTTTACCTTTCATATGCTCTGTGCTTCCTTTCCCTAACTGGATAACTCTCTATCCCTCTAAAGTATCTCTCTCTCATGTCTCACTCCCTCCCATGCTACCAAGACTACTCTCTCTCACTCCAATCCCCTCTCTCAGGGCTCGTTCTCTCCCGCCCTACCTAGATAAATCTATCTCACTCCAACCCCTTTTCTCACACTCCCTCTCTCTCCCCCTCTAGTCATTTTATCTCTCTCACTCCATATCCCTCTCCTAGATCATTATCTTTCTCTCTATGTCTCTCTCTAACTGTTTTAGCCTCCCACCCTCTCCTCCTCTCTCCCTGTCTGGATGACGATTGATTTCGACATGATTTTGCCTTGATGATTTATTTTTTTGATTTTTGATTTTTTTTCGAGAAACATTATTCCGTCCGATTTCTTTTGACCTCTTTTTATTTATTCAATCCATTTTCCCGAGATTGACCGACTTTATTTGGTTCTATCCACTGACGAATCCTGAGATCGACTTTCCTTGTAGGAAACTAGACCTTGTTTCCAAGTATTATCTCTCAAAAACTATATCAAATCCACTAACAACTCATATTTTCAAGGACCCATTAACCCCACACAAAACATTCCTCAAAATACCATCAGGTCTCTTTGGACCATCTTCACTCAAACTAGCCTTTAGCACTAGAAAGGGCACCAATTAGCCCATTTTTCCAAAGGAATGCACCTCCTATCTAACCACCAACTCAAGATTCCACTTGAAAGACTACAAAATACCTACAAAACTTTAGATATTTTAACCCTATTGTCAAAACTCTCTTTCCATGACCCTCTTTCTAAAAACCCTTATTCTTCACCAAACAAATAAGGGTTTATTGAAAACCCCATCTCCCAACCTCATAAAAAATTGAAACCACTTAAAACCTTCCTATTTCTTCCTATAAAAACTTAATCCACACTCAAATTACACTACCGACAAGAATATCTCATACTTACTTCATAAAACCTCCCAAATTCACCCTTTTTCACACTTGGTTCAACTAGGGTTACATACCATATCTTAATTTTGACCCCTCCTATCCTTCCAGACCTTCATAACATAGAATTATCTACTAGATATCACTAAAAAAACCTTATTCTAGCCCTTTTCCAAACAATCTTTTCAATTTTCCACTTCTACCCTTGTTTCTATTTCCTAAAATCTAAACTTTCAACAGGGTGGTGTGAAGAAACTCTTACCAATACTTTTCCAACCTTAGATATTGACTCCTACACCTACTCCTAGTCTAATTAGGCCTATTTCACCAAGAGATAGCATGTACAAAAAGATGGAATGTCCTATTAATGCATTCTAACCCTCAAAACATTAAACCCCTATTTTTCAAACCACTCAAAGAAAATTGAATGCCAAATCCACTAAACACAACAAAATAAAATAAAATAAACTTTAAAGTGAAGCTAACACATATGAATACTAGTCGAGATGAAATTTAGTTTAATGGAATCTTGTATAGAGTCGTACCAGGCCTACAAACCATGAAAATACATAAAAAATGGTTGTTAAACAAAGATATTTTATGGAATTTCTTCTTCCAATCTCCCAACAACCAATAAATTCATGTTGATAACATATTTATAACTCATCAAACCGCTCATAATTACTAGAAAAACCTTAGAACTTCCCATGACCATTGGGCTTCCCTCTAACTTTAAAATTTTCACTTTTTTATAATATTTGATATGACAACATTTAGCAATTTCACAACATTTTATCTAATGACCCCACAATGACTCAAAATACCACCAAAACATTAAAAAATTCCCTAATATGGACTTATTAGACATTATCATGACTAAAAAAACCTACTAGAATCAAATTCATAAAATGGAGCATCAAGGTGCTTTGCACCATTCACCTGGCCATGAAATCTTTCCAAATCCCTTGGAAGTTTTCAAATTTTAACTTGCAATAACTCTTTGATCACCCCTTGATGTTCCTCTTTATTCCTAAAATTGCTCCATCTTGATCATCATCTTTACCTTGGGCTTGGAATTTTCCATACAATATAGTCTTCTTATTTCCTTGTCAACTTGAACCTACATCTCCATTCTCTGATTTGTGTATGTAACCAGCTTCATCCATTTTTTTGCACCTTGTTCTTTCTCTTCATTCATTGAAAAACAATCCACACTTGGTCTTTCCTCCTTCATCTTAACCCTTGGATTGACTCCCATCAACATAATCATCAAAATAAGGAAGTAATAAAGGACTTCCTTCATTCTTCACCTCTTACCTCTTCTCTTCACAACCATCTTAAGGTTCTTCATCTTCTGAACCCCTATGCACTTCGATTTTCCAACCTTTGTCATGGCAGAATACAACTAGCTACCAATCATTTTTATCATCCAAGGACAACTCTCTATCCTTACCACAACAATATCACTCTTCTCCACTTCAATTGGAGATTCCACAAACACTTCTCCTTTGGCCTTCTCTTGGCCTATCTCTATCAACTTTCTATCTTCACCACTTGGGGGAACTACAACCTTTTTCCTATTCTCAACCTTCACAATTATCTTCCCTAATATTTTCCATTCCCCTTGGCTCATTGTATTCTATACCTTCTTGTCCTACACTAGACTCTCTACTATCACCATCACCATCACTGTATTATCAGATTCTTCAACTTCTTGTCCCATCAATGCATAATGAACTTCACCATCCATCTCCTTTTCTTGACTATCCTCACTTTGTATCTGATATTTTACCTTAAGTACCTCTATCATACAAATTTTAGGAACATAATTTGACTTTCCATTATCCTTTTACTTCACTTCATCCTCAACCATCTCAAACTCTTTCTCTTTCCATTTTCTTTGGCTCTCTTAACCTTTTATTCTTAGATGAGCTCTACTTCTCTCATCATTGTATTTGCAGACATACAAACCTTGGTCCTAGCAATTCTTGACTGATCCTTATCCTCATTTACCCGTAAGGGACACAAAACTACCCCCACCATGATCTTTTCACTCTTTTCAAGCCCTTCTTGGCTTAGCTCAATCCATTTACTCTCGTTTCTTACACCATTTACCTCTGCCTTCACTTTCTCTATCTCTAGGACCTCTTTGCCATTAGGCCTTCCAACTTTTATATCAGACATCTATTTCCTTTCACCTTCTTTTCCAATTAGTGCACTACATACCTCTTCAAGATCTCATCTTCTCCTCATTAGGATCTTTATCCAAAGGATTTCTTCCTCACAAACCTTTATATCAGATCTACACACCTCTAATGTGATAGTATTTGACTGTCCTGCACCATCTTTTTCCTTCACTTGATGAAATCCGGTCCCTCTCTTGTCTTCATCATGCTTTACAAACTTGTCTTGATTCTTCATAGAGAATTCTTTCTTTATCTTTTCTCTCTCAAATTTCTCCATCAACTCGTCATCCTCTTTGCTCTTTGACATTCCATCCTTGAAAATACTTGTCTTAGCACTTTCATTTTTGTTAGTGGCTACACCATCATTGTACTTGCTTAACTCATTCCTTATAAACTCTTTCCTACCTTGCATAATCACTCTTGACTTCTTTCTTTCTCCATGATCTTTTTCCACCAATGGAATCAAGGTAAGAGAAACTCCACCATTTTAAATTTTATTACTATTATTCCTTCTATCATAAAAAGAAAATATTTCATATAGCCATGGAATCCCTAACAATAGATGGCATATACTCATAGGTACAACATCATACAAGATTCTATATTTATATCCACCTATTTGGAATTCAACCCAAGATTGTATCTTAACCAAAAGTGTTTGTTCACCATTCAACCAAGGAACATAATAGGGTGCCTCATGAGAAATCCTTGCTAAATGAAACTTATCAACCATTTCCTAAGATACCATATTATCTAGGCTAATAGAATCTACCATTACAATACATAGCTTACCTTGACACTTGTAGGTGGCTTTGAAAAGTGCCTATCTTTGTAGCATCTCCTTCTCTTGAGTCATTTCTCTAACCAAGGAATTCATCTTGTCATCTTTTCCAATGAAAATCTTCCTTCCTCAGATCAATTTTTGCTCGAATACCAACTAATGCAATGATAGGGAGGTCATCAACCTAATAAACACAATTTGAGTCCTTTCAATCACCTTTGCACTCTTCAAAACCCTCTCTAGGGTTAACTTCTTTGTTATCACCATGTGTGCCTTATAGGAAACAAGACCTTGTTTTTAGGTCTTATCTCTCAAACACTCGATCAAATCCACTAACCACTCATATTTTTAGGGACCCATTAACCCCACACAAAACATACCTCAAAATATTATTATGCCTCTTTGGACCATCTTCACTCAAATTTGACTTTAGCATTGAAAAGGGCACCAATTAACACATTTTTCCAAAGGAACAAACCTCCTATCTGACCAAAAACTCAAGATTCCACTTGAAAGAGTTCAAAATACCTACCAAACTTCAAATTTTCAAACCCTGTTGTCAAAAATTTATTTCCATGAACCTCTTTCTAAAAATTGTCATTCTTCACCAAACAAATAAGGGTATATTGAAAAACCCATCTCCCAACCTCATAAAAAATTGAAACTTAGTACCTTCATATTTATACTTGTAAAAACTTAATTCACCCTCAAATTATGCTTCCCCAAAAAATATCTCACACTTCATAAAAACTCCCAAATTCACCCTTTTTCACAGTTGGTTCAACTAGGGTTACATACCATATCTTACTGTTGACCCATCCTATCCTTGAAAACCTTCATAAAACCAAATTATCCACTAGAAATCACTGAAACAACCTTATTCTAACCATTTTACAAATAATATTTTTAACTTTCCACTTCTAGCCTTATTTTTGTGGCCTAAAGTCTAAACTTTCAATAGGGCAGCATGAAGAAATTCTTACAAAGACTTTTCCAACCTTAGATATTGACTCCTAAACATACTCCTTGTCTAATCAAATCCATTCCCCTAAGAGACAACATGTAAAAAAAATTGGAATGGCCTACTAATGCATTCTAACCCTCAAAACCTTAAACCCCTAATTTTAAGATCGCTCAAATAAAATTGAATGCCAAATCCAGTAAACACAACAAAATATAATCAAATCAACTTTAAAGTGAAGCTAGCACATATGAATACCAGCCCAAATACAATTTATATTAATGTAATCCTATATGGAGCCATACAAAGCTTGCAAACCATGAAATTACATAGAAAATGATCGTTAAACAAAGATATTCTATTGAATATATTCTTCCCATCCTCCAACAACCAGTAACTTTGAGTTTTTAAAATATTTATAACTCATCCAACCTCTCAAAACACCTATAAATACTTTACAACTTCCCATTACCATTGGGATTCCCTCTAACTTCCAAATTTGCATTTTTTTACAATATTTGATATGAAAACATTTCGTAACTTTGCAACATTCTACTGAATGACCCCACAATGATTCAAAAGACCACAAAAACATTACAAAATGGCCTAAAATTTTATTATTAGACATTATCATGAATAAAACAACCTACTAAACTCAAATTCATAAAATGGAACAACAAGTTGCACTGCACCACCCTCCTATCCCCTCTCTCTCTATCTCCCTCTAACTCACGTATCTCTCTCCCACACCATGCATCTCTCTCTTACTCTCTCCCTCACACCCCTCCCTCCCACCCACTCCATCTCTCTCCCTCTCTCTTAGGTATCTCCTTCCCACCCCCTTCCTCCCTCTCTCTCTCTTAGGTATCTCCCTCTCTCCCTCTCTTAGGTATCTCCCTCTTTATATCTCTATATCTCTCTCACTCCATCCCTCTCTCAATCACTTCCTCTCCCTCCCACTCCCTCCCTCTCTCTCTCTCTCTCAAGTATCTCCCTTCCAACCCATAACTCTCTCTCTCTCAAGTATGTCCCCCCACCCACCCTCTCACTCTCAGGGTTTAGGTTAAGGGTAAAGAGTGGAGGGATATATTGTATAAGGGTTTAGGGTTTAAGGGTTAAGGCTAGAGGTTTTATGGTTTATATTTTATAGTTTAGGGTTTATGGTTTACAAGGGTAGAGGGTTTAAGGGTTTAGAGTTTAAGGAGTTAAGAGTAGATGGTAGAGGGTTGAAGTGGATATTTTAGGGTTTAGGGGTTGAGGTCTTGGGTAGAGGGTAGAGGGTTGAGGTAGAGAGAGGATTAGGGTTTAGGGTTTAGGGTAAGAGTGTAGAGGGTTAAGGAGTAAGAAGGATAGAGTGTAGGGATTAAGGAGTAGAGGGTAGATGATTTAAGGGTTAGAGGGTAGAGGGTTTGAGGAGTTTAGGGTTTAAGGGTGGAGGGTTTAAGGGTAGAGGGTTTAGGGTTTATGGGTTGAGTGATTAAGGGTTGAGGGTTGAGGATTAAGAGTACTGAGTTTAGTTTTTATTTAAAAGTGTTTAAGGGTTGAGAATTAGGGTTTATGATTTAGAATTGATGGTTTAGGATTTAGGTTTGAGGGTTGAATGGTTTGGGGTTAGTTATATAGTTCGAGGATTAGGGAGAGTTTAGTTGTTTTGAGGGTTTAGGGTTTAGGGGTAGAGGTTTGAGGATAAAGGGTTGAGGTAGAGAGAGAGGGTAGATGGTTAAGGGTAGAGGGTAGATGGTTTAAGGGTTTATGATTTAATGGTTAAGGGAAGAGTGTTTAGGGTTTAGGGTTTAAGGGTAGAGGGTTTAAATTTTTAGGGTTTAAGGTTTAAAGGTTAAGGGTAGAGGGTTTAAAGGTTTAGGGTTTAAGGGTTAAGGGTAGAGGGTTGAGGGTTTTAGGGTTTCACGTTGAGGGTTGGAGAGTTGAGGGTTGATGTTTTAGGATTTAGTCCCTCCTGATTGAGGTTTGAAGGGTTTAAGGTTTGAGGGTATAGGGCCAAGGGATTAGGGTAGAGATTTTAGTTGGGTTTAAGGGATTAGGGTATGTGCAAGACCATGATGGGCCAAAAAGTGGCAATATGATGGGTATGTGGTTTACGAATTTTTTTTACCCAAAATTGATGAAACAAAAAGGGTTTTTAAATGATATTCTCATCTTTCCACCAATATAAATTATTCTTTACTTTGAATTAAATAAGTAATTATAATTCATTTTCTATTCAAATTATGAATAAAGTCCTGATTGATAGACTAATAGAAAACCATATATAGCTTTCAAATGGTATCACATTTTTTGAATCCAAAACATGCATCACATTCTATGATTCACATATTATAGGATTAAAAAAGAAAATTTGAATTTCATGAAGTTTTGACAAAAGTTAAGGTGGTCAGATGGATAATTTTTTTATATTTTTTAAAAGTTGTAATTAAAAATTCATTAATTATTTACTTGAAACAAATTATAAAAAATATGCATCACATCAGGATATGATTCATACTTATATATGAAATCTTATAAAAAATATTATCATTTTATTATGGTTAGGGTGTTGAGACATACACCTAATTCTTATTGTTTCCCTAAAATTTAAGTACTACTCCATTGAAATTTTAAATTTTAACCAAATAGATTTTTTTTTAAACAAACCTACTAGTTTAGAAACTACATTCAATTTTCTACAAATTCTATTCTTACATATTTTTAAAATAATATAGATAACTTATTCAAATTTTTAAGTCAAGCTACCTAACTTTGATTTTTCTAATTGTTTTTCCATTCAAGGGGCTTGGTTTTTTCATGATGATGCACATAACCCTTTAGCATTTAGGTTTAAGTGAGACAATTTATTTTTTACAATTTACAGTTTAAGGATAGAGGGTTTAAGGGTTAAGGGAAGAGGGTAGAGGGTAGAGGGTTTAAGGTTGAGGATTTTAGGATTTAAGAGTTGTGGGTTGAGGGTAGAGGGTTTAGGGTTTAGGGTTGAGTGTAGAGGGTAGAGGGTAGAGGGTTTAGGGTTTAAGGGTTGAGGGTTGAGGGATTAAGGTAGAGAGTTTAGTCGAGTTTAAGGTTTTAGGGGTTGAGGGATTAGGGTTGAGGGTAGATGGTTTAAGGGTTTATAGTTAAGTGTTTAGGTTTCCCATCCCTTTATGTCCCACTCCCTCTCTTAGGTCTTCCCCCCACCCTAACTGAATAACTCTCTCTCCCTGTAAAGTCTCTCTCTTTCTCTCAAGTCTCACTCCCTCCAACCCTACCTAGAAAAATCTATTTCACTCCAACCCCTTCTCCTACACTTCCTCTCTATCTCCCCCTTTTTAAATTTTGTATCTCTTAGGCCTCATCCCTCCCAACCCCTCTCCCATTGTCAGGACTTTCCTCCCATAGTAACTGGACAACTCTTTATCCCTCTCAAATCTCTCTCTCTCTCTCAGGTATCACTCCCTACCAAATTACCTAGATTAATCGTCGCTCACTCCTATCTCTTCTCTCTCTATCTTAAGTCTCACTCCCTTCCTCTCTATATTTGTAAAAATTTCAAAGAAGTTGGTGCTTGCCAAACTTGGCCAAAGAGTCTCCAAACTTGGCCAAAGCTGGCACTCTCCAAACTTGGCGAGTGCCAAAGCTGGCACTCTCCAAACTTGGCAAGTGCCAACTATGTTTTTACATTGAAATGGTAAAATAGGGATTGAACCCATGATTTAGGCCCACATGCTTATGTATTTATCTAGTTCAACACTTTATCTGACTCATAAATTCCTTTTTTATGGAGTCAATTTCCTAAATTGTATCAATCTGTGCTTGATACATCACCTTTTCTCTACCAAATTCCATGCTAGACAATGTAGAAGAAGACGTTTTAAAGTTTCTACATCATTTTACATTATCTCGGGTAATATATTCATTTGGAAATATTGAAATGTTTTTTTAGTTTTTTTTTTTTTGACAATATAAACTAAATTATTTTCATGATTTTATTAATCATAACAATTGGACATAGAATTCAACATTGAATTAGATGGGATTTGCATATATTAGTCTATTTCCAACATGTCTAGTGGTATTCACTCTATTTCATTTTAGGTAGATGTTTATATTGAATTTTTTTATTTTTATTTTTTGACAATTCATTTGATGATTTTATTAATGTTCATTGTTACACACATAATTCAACATTAAATTAGATCGATGCTGCATGTAAAAGTCTAATTTTTAGGAGCTTCAAGATAAAAGATGGAAAAAATGACATGATAGAATCAAATTCATTGTTAGTGATGGTTGTGGGAAAAAAATTATTTTCAACTAATTTGGAAAAATTAAGAGCTTTCATCAATGTTAATGCAAGTTTCCATTATTTTTTTTGTGCCATAAAAATTTCACCTTCATCATGTGCTTAGATAAATTCAAGTGACATGTCATTATTGTTAATGCAGGTTTCCATTCATTCATACCATTTACTTTTCTAAGAAATAAAAAAGTGAAAATTTTGTGCAATTAAAAATGCTTATTATCTTCCTAAGTTACCTCATTTCCAAAGAAATAGTGAATAACTCATAGATATAACATCAAAAACCATTCTTTGAATTCATGTTCTTCATCGATTGGTTGACAATCATAATGTGGTTTTGACAACAATAAGCACAAGATTCTCTAGTTTCCAAAGGTGGCAGCAACTTATACCCTGGGTTTGAAACTTCTTTGCTCCTAAGCACTTGTCCACACTCCAAATAATCCCCTCAAACCCAAGTCTTAACATTGATCAATGCTTACATGAAGCAATTTTTGTACAAATCCCTCAAAGTACAAGTTTTTACACAATATAGTTGCAAAAAGAAACAATTTGTCCTCAATAACTCACACAAAATTATTATTTAACAACCCTCCTTTTGTTAGCACATCCATATAGGCCTATAGAAAATTAGTACCAATTTTCATATATTTTCACTAGACACATCAAAATTTATGGGTTTTTTTGAAGCTCGCTATAAACCCTAGGTTAGGGAAGACAATGTTGGATAAGATATGGAATATTTGATAAGTCACATTAGTTATGAAATGTAAAGTAATGATTTGAGTCTTAAAGATATGCTTGGTGTGTTTCATCAAATTCAATGTAATCAGTGGTATGGATATGTTTGAAAAAATGCATTACTTACTTTTATTGTAGTATGGAGGTAGATGTATGTATGAAAATGGTTGCAGCATAGACTTGTTTGATAATTCCAAACAGCTCGCTGCCTTCTTTCATAAAATGATTTGGTGTGTTTCATAAAATGCAATGTAATCAGTGATATCAATATGTTTCATAACATGCATTACTTACTTTTGTTCTATGTGTGTTTGTGAACATGCAACATTCAAATTCATTGAAAGGAAATGAACCAAAGGCTCTAACATTGAAAGAATGTGATGTTAAAAATGCAAGGAGAAGAGAATAAAAAATTGTAGCTCGTGAAGCAGAGGAATTGTAGCCCATACAACCAAAAATTCTTGTGTAATACAAGAGAGATGTCCAATTGGAACACCAAAGGGAACAAATTAGCAAAGTTCATGGAAGGAAACAAATGGATCCTAAATTTGGGGGCACATCATTAACCATAGGTGAAGTTCAATGCACATCTCTAGTTGAAGACACACCAACAACAACATGTCGTTTTCCAAGTACATAAGAAATCAAATCTATAGTTGAAGACACACCATCAAAAGCATTTGGTTTTGAAATTAGAACAAAAAACACATCTATATTGGAAGACACTCCATAAACAAAATCTCAAGTTGGAGGTACAACATCGTTTACATGTCAATCTCAATGTATGTCATCAATTGCATCTCCGATTGAAGGTACATGATCTATCCTCAATGTTGTTGATATTTCTAATGTTGACACAAATTTACATTTGAGAAATCCTAGAGTTTTGCATAGAAAACCTAAATTTTTGATTGATATTGATTCCAATGTTTTGAAATGGATGCCTAATAAGATTCCAAAACATCTATATCAAAGATACGCACAAAGGATATGGATTTTTTTTTTTAGAAGCTAAGTGAGTGTGGAAGATGCCAAATATTTGTTGAAATGATGAGGAAGCTCAAATTTAGGCCCACCATTAAGGCTCTTGGGAAAATATTTTCAAATGACTCAAGTGAAAATTCTATTGTAATGAACTTGATGAGTGCATACAAGATCATGGGTTCTACCTCACGTACGAAGGATACTTGTACCACATGATGTGTGATGACAACAACACTATTAAGTATTCAAACAAGGAACAAGGTGAACCTTAAAAAGACAAGTGAGTCTTTGAAAATAAGAATATCCTCTAATGAGATCCAAAGGAAGGCGTGAAAGAGTGGAGTATCAAAATAGTAATGAGTTATGGGAATTCTTGGGTGGAGTTCCACAAAAAGATAAAAGAATTGCTCAAGCCTTGAGATCAATAATAGTAGATTATTGGAAGGATAACACAAGGACCTCTCCCAATCAAAGAGATGTTGTAAGAAGGAGAATTGGTAGTCAAATTCATGAGCCACATCCAAAGCATTATTTGGATACCACTGAAACACAATTTTTTTTCTGATTTTGTATAGAAGTTTCATGAAATTAAAATATGTATAAGGTATTTTGAAATGCTAAATCATTTTTATGTCAAAATAAATCACACACACATTTCTTTTTGTAGAGTACATATTGTTTTTCTAATCCTCAAGGGAATTCTTATCTTCCATTTTGTGTGAAATAGTGCATGGTCAATTTTTTTACAAGAAGTCATGTTTGGATGGCACATGCAATCATTGTGCTGGAATGCAACATTTTCCAATTTTCCAGCACATGGATAGTACACACAAAGTTGGAGATGGAATTGTGGAATTTGGATAATACAAGATACTGCCTATATTCTAAAAGATGGGAAAGAAGAAAAGAAGTGTGAATTGGGGAATGATAAGATTCCAGTGTATCAATTTATGGGAATTTTTCATGATCAAGTGGTCTATGAGTATGCAAGGAATACACATAGAGCTCAATCATTGGACTCATAGTTCAATTTATGCAAGGACATGTTTCTTCTTCATAGCATCATTTTAGGTGTCAACTTCATAGAGAACTACACACTATAGCCACAAAACAAGGTGCAATCACAATACTACAAGTCCATGCAGGTTGATACATTTTTGCACATAACATTCATTCATGCAAATGATAGTATATAAGATAACATGCAAGTATTGACAGAGTAATAGTTTTACATCAGTGATGATCACACACATTCTATAGAGTTTGTGCAAGGTTTCTTTCAGATGTTCTATGTTGATCTTGCTAGTAGGGACATATCATTTAGTCAACATATCATATGGTTAGATAATTGTACATCTCAATTCAAGAAATCCAGAATGTTTTACTAGTTGAGAAAGATGCATAGGATCAATTGTGTTCTCCATATGTGGAACTTCTTAGAGGCTAAGCATAGAAAGGGGGAGCATGATGGAGGAGGCGCATGTATCAAAAGATCCTTAGCATGAGAAGAGTTAAAGTACAAAGAAAATGTAAAGTTGAAAGATGAAAGATCAATTGTCAAGTGGTAAAATCATGCAGTGGGTCCAAGTAGTGAAGGTAATTCTATAGTTCATAGATTTTTTCATTTAGTAGATGATACTAACATTGAAAAATATGAGGATTTTTGTACACTAGAAAGATCAAGTAAGCTACACTCTTTTAGAAGCTCCAATGTAGGTACATGGACTATCCATATGTAGAAGGTGGCATGCTTTTTTTTTGCATGTACACTTCAAGCATGGAATGATTATGAGTGAATAGAGTGGGTTGACAGATGGTCTATAAGAATTCGAACCCCACTTGACACTTATAAGCTCCCAACGGCTCTAGAAATCATGGATATGCAATCATCCATTGACTTTGGTCATGTATCAGACCTACTAGAACCAGGTAATATATCTTACTTTTAGGTTGTTGGAAATATGTGCCTCAATCATCATAGGCTGAAACCTCTCCTAGGGACAAGTCAGTGTGACATTTTCTATGTCTGGCCGATGAGCATTTTGGAACATGTTTTGAACAAGTCGTTGTGACCTTGGAGGAGTCTCACCGAATGGTTACTCTTTGGAGCCTTCGCTGTGACATACTACATTTGGGGTGACCTCTTATCGCATGGAGATCTTTGGATGATAGGCCATTCTATCACTTGTCATTGAGACCCTTGGCCAAAAGGCTTAGTTTGGGAAGAAGTCTGGGTGATGTATTAAAGTCTCACCGATAGTATGTTACATTGTGTGGTCTTCGGTATAATTCATGGCGACTAATGGTCTTAGTGTAACATAGTTGTTTTGGTAAGAAGTCCTAGTGACTTTGGTGTAACATATATGTGTTCGATAAGAACTCTCAATGAAGGTGTTAAGTCTTTTCGAATATTCTTTGGAGCTCGGTATGACTTGTATTTATTCACTGTGAGTTCTCAACGATATTAATAAAATTTTTCCAACTGGTGATTGGAGTTCGGCATAACATGTGACTTCGGTATAACCTTTGGTGACTCGGTGTGAGGTCTTGGTGAAGAACGATACTCTTTCTGAATGGTAAACTTACATCTATGAGACTTTTGGACCTCGCTATGATCTCCTAGCGAAAGCAATAGGTCTTTCCAACTACTTGGTACTTTGGTGTAACACATGAAAACTCGATAGAACATCTTGGTGATAATGATAACTATTGGCGACATCAATATGAAGCCTTTGGGAATTGGGGAGACACTTCTTGTGTCTCACCGACATGCCAATACAATGTGAACCTTGTTGATTGTTTGACCATCCTATGTGGAGTCTCGTGGACCAATAGGAGAAGTTGAATTTGAACATTTGGAAGTTTGTTCATTGTGATAGTTCTGTGAGGAAGCTCGATGGACATGGAATGACATGGTTATACTCTGTGATTGCAGATTATGATTATTTGGTTGCATTGATAGATTGTTGAGTGGTTATATGATCAGTAAATGTATCTAATCTGAAAATACTATAATTTGAAGGTTCCTATACAAGATTATTCATGGTGAATGCTGCTGTAAATAGACATCAAAAAGATAGGTCTGAAACTTGTATGTAATTCTTATTATTGCAATACAAGCGATTTCTCTTGGTGTGGGGCATTTTTCTCCCGTAAGGGTTTTCCCACATATATCTGGTGTTCATATGTGTTTGTCTAATTCTCTATTTCTGATATTTAGTTCAAAGTGCATCTTAATTTGACTGTAATTGAAAAATTAAAAGTGTCTTTGCATTCTTCCCTAAGGTTTTGATGTTAGGAGAGTTGTTTTTTGCATCTAGCTTTCCTTACAAGTGGTATCACATCCTAGTCAGTTGTGTTATCCTTGTGGGTGAATTGGATTTTTTGTGTCAATTATGTTCAGTGGGAGTCTTGTAGAGTTTGTTATTTCTAATTATAGGCTGAGATGGCTAGCACGTCTAGAAAGATTGAAATAGAGAAATACAATGGCAGTAACTTTGAGTTGTGGAAACTCAAGATGGAATATCTTCTAGTTGATCATGATCTATGGCTTGCAGTGTTTGGAACTAAACCTACAAGCATGAAGCAAGAATATTGGAACCTTGTAGATAGGAAGTCTAAGGGATGATAAGGCTCTATTTGATAGACTCCGTTCTTCTCAATGTGCATGAAGAGAAGACTACATCTACCTTGTGGAAAAGACTGGCATCTATTTATCAGGGGAAATCTTTGGTGAATAAACTATTCCTAAGGAAGAAGTTGTACTCTTTGAGAATGCAAGAAGGTGGGTTTGTAGCTAATCATTTGAACACATTCAACATGTTGATTGCATAGTTATCATCTGTTGGTGTAAAGATTGAAGAAGAGGATCACTGTATGCTATTATTGTGTTCTTTTCCAGATTCTTGGGATCATCTAGTGATGGCCATTGGGAGTACAACATCCAGTTTCAAGATGGAAGATGTTGGTTCTTTTCTTTCAAAAGAGATGAGAAGGAAACTTCTGCGATGGTCAAGGAAGCTCTTGCTGTCAGAGGAGGATCGAAAGAGAAAGGCAAGAAGAAGGACAAGAAATCAATATTGAAATCAAAGGGGAGATCAAAGTCTCCTGGCAAGAAGTCCAAGGTGAAGTGTTGGAACTATGGGCAACTTGGTCATGTCCAAAAGGATTGTAAAGTGGAGAAGAAGAAGAAGTATTCTGACAATGATTCTTCTCATAGTGATACAGATGTCTTCATTGCAACCTTGGCTACATAGGCATTAGATGATGCCTGGATGATTGATTTTGGAGCATCTTTCCACATGACATCTAATAGAGAATGGTTCACAAAGTATGAAGACTACGATGATGGAAAGGTGTACTTAGCAAGTGATTCAACTTTGGAAATTTTTGGCCATGGAAGAGTCAAAATTCAATTCCCTAATGGAAGAGTGAAGGGGATCAATGATGTTATGCACATACTAGGTTTGGCTCAAAATCTATTGTCTATCAATAAGCTGAATGATATTGAAGTACAAGTCTCGTTCTCTAGAAATGGCTGTAAGATGACTAGAGGCTCAATGGTGCTGGCTAGAGGTTCTCGAATTGGTACCCTGTACAAGTTGGATGTACATGTTGTTCATTGCAACAGTGTCTCTATAAAGTCATAGAAAGCTGCTCATGGAGGTAAAGAGGGAAATATCCTTAATTATGTAAACTCTATGGAAGTAAAACTTACTACAGAGAAGACTATGCTCTGGCATCATAGGCTAGGCCACATAAGAGAAGAAGGTTTAAAAACCTTGAAGAATAAAACCTTGGTTGAGGGGCTTGAAGATTATAATATCAAATTTGAATTCTATGAGCATTGCATATATGGAAAGCAACACCGTGTTTCATTTTATTCCAGTCCTCATAAATCTTCTAGTTTGCTAGTTATATTCATTTGGATGTGTTTGGTCTAGTGAATGTTCCTTCTTTGTCTAAATCAAGATACTATGTGTCATTCATTGATGATTATTCAAGAAGAGCATTTATTCATTTTTTGAAAAGTAAATCAAAAGTGTTCAGTCGATTTAAGGAATTTAAGAACTTTGTTGAAAATTAGACTGGAAGAAAATTTAAATGTTTAAGGACTGATAATGGTGGTGAATTTTGTTGTGATGAATTTGAGAGGTATTGTAAAGACCATGGGATTAAAATACATAATACTAAACATTATACTCCACAACAAAATGGAGTTGCAAAAAGGTTCAATAGGATAGTGATGGAGAGAGCACGAAGTATGCTTAGTAGTGCTAGCTCTAAGGAGAAGTTCTAGGCTGAGGCTACTAATACTACATGCTACTTGATTAATCGGTCTTTGAACTCTACTCTTGTTAAGAAAACACCTTTGGAAGTGTGGTCTGGTAAGAAGCCCTCTCTTAGACATATTTGAGTCTTTGGCTATGAGGCATATGCATATGTGCCAGATGTGAACATATCTAAATTGGAGAACAAGGTTTTCAAATGTATTTTTATTGGCTATAGTTCTGGCATAAAGGGATACAAGCTTTGGAATCTTGATATAGAGAAGGTTGTATACAACAGAAGTGTAATTTTTCATGAGTTGAAACCTTCCACTTTGGATCTGCAGTCAAAGACAAAGTCAGAAAAAAATAAGAATGTAGCTCTAATTCCTCCTACACCAAAGAAAGAGGAATTGAAAATTCAAAATGTAACTGAAACTGAGGAGAGCTCAAGCAGTTCTGAAAGTTCAGAAGAAGAACAACAACCTCAGCCTCAGCCAATGATGAGGTCAACCCAAGAAAGAAAACAACCTAATAGGTATGGGTTCTCTTTGATTGATTCTACTTGTGCTTATGCCTTAATTTCTAGCACTGATGAGCCTAGGACTGTAAAAGAGGCATTTAGAATGTCTAATTCTAACTCTTGGTTAGAATCCATGGAAGAAGAGATGGCATCATTAGAAATGAATGATACTTGGATTCTGGTGCCCTTGCCTTAAGGCAAAAAACCTATGGGCTGCAAATGGGTATTTAAGAAGAAGATTGGTTTGGATGGTAGTGTAGAAAAGTACAAGGTGAGATTGGTTGCAAAGGGTTATTTCCAGGCCAAGGGAATTGATTATGGGGAGATATTTTCTCCTGTAGCAAAGATGACATCTATTAGATTCCTTTTGTCACTTGCAACAGCGTATGCCTTAGAGGTTGAACAGATGGATGTGAAGACAACGTTTTTTCATGGTGCTCTTCAAGAAGAAATCTATATGTCCCAGCCTAAGCACTTTGTTGAAAAAGGTAAAGAAAAACTGGTATGAAAATTAAAGAAGTCTCTGTATGGGTTAACGCAGTCACCTAGAATGTGGTACTAGAAATTTGATACTTTTGTATTGTCTTTGTGATTTGTGAGATCAAAATCTGATCACTATGTATATTATAAAGCTGAAATTGATCAAGTTCTTATTATTTCTCTCTATGTTGATGATATGTTGTTCATAGGAAATAGTAAGCTAATGATATCTGATCTTAAATCTTGAAGTTGTCTGCTAAGTTTGAAATGAAGGATCTTGGTGTAGCAAGGTATATTCTAGGGATGGAGATAACCAGGGACAGAAAGAATATAAAGCTTTGGATTAGTTAGAGTAAGTATATCATAACTATTCTTGAGAGATTTTGTATGAATGATTGCAAACAACTAGTGGTTCCAGTCTTGCAGGGAACAAAGCTATCTGTTGAAGATTGTCCAAAATCTCCTACTGAGATGGAGGACATGATCAGTGTACCCTATACTAGTGTTGTTGGTAGTCTCATGTATGCGATGGTCTGTACAAGGCTAGATATTGCCCAATCAGTAGGAGTTCTTAGTTGGTTTATGGCTAATCCTGGAAGGACAGATTAGGATGCTATAATGAGATATTTCAAATATTTGAAGGGCACTTTAGATTTTACTTTGTGTTACCAAGGGAATTTGGTTGAATCATAAAGGACTCAGTATTCAAGGCTATGTGGATTCTAATTGGGAAGGGGACATTGATAGTAGGAGGTCCACCAATGGATACATTTTCATGTTAAATGGTGGTGTAGTGAGTTGGATGAGTAAGCGATAGGCTGTAGTTGCTTTGTCCACTATAGAGGTTGAATACATGGCAGCTACGCATCCTTGTAAAGAAGCAGTTTGGTTGAAACTTTTGTGTTCTAACATTGGTTTTGATGCAAGGAAAATAACTATTTTCTATGACAGTCAGAGTGCAATTTTTTGGGCAAGGAATCCTACTTTCCATGCTAGGATGAAACATATAGATGTACAATATCACTTTGTACGAGATATGGTGGAGGATGGAAAGGTTAGTTTGAAAAAAAATGATACTTTGGAGAATGTTGTAGATGAATTAATGAAGCTAGTGAGCACACAAAAGTTCAGGTGGTGTGCTAGTTCTATGGGCCTTAGTGCCCATGATTTTCAGTAAGTTATGTTGTGCTCTACAGGTGCCTATGTGATCTTCATCAAGTGGGAGATTGTTGGAAATATGTGCCTCAATAATCACAAGCTGAAACCTCTCCTGGAGCGAAGTCAGTGTGACATTTTCTATGTCTGGCCAATGAGCAGTTTCAAACATCATGTTTTGAATAGGTCACTATGACCTTGGAGGAGTCTCACCAAATGGTTACTCTTTGGAGCCTTCACTATGACATACTGCATTCAGGGTGACCTCTTATCACAAGGAAATCTTTGGCTAATAGGCCATTCTATTGCTTGTCATTGAGAACCTTGGCTGAAAGGCTTAGTTTGGGAAGAAGTTTGGGTGATGTATTAAAGTCTTGCCGACAGTATGTTACATTGTGTGGTCTTCGGTATAATTCATGGTGACTAATAGTCTCAGTGTAACATGGTGGTTTCAGTAAGAAGTCCCAATGACTTTGGTGAGTCTTGCTAATGATGAGAAGTCTTCATTGTAACATATATGTATTTGATAAGAACTCTTGACGAAGGTGTTAAGTCTTTCTGACTATTCTTTGGAGCTTAGTATGACTTGTATGTATTTGTTGTGAGTTCTCAACGATATTAATAAGTCTTTCCAATTGGTGATTAGGCTTAGCATAACATGTGACTTTGGTATAACCTTTGGTGACTCAGCATGAGGTCCTGGCAAAGAACGATACTCTTTCCAAATGGTAAACTTACATCTATGAGACTTTTGGACCTTGCTATGATCTCCTAGCAAAAGCGATAGGTCTTGTCGACTACTTGGTGCTTTGGTGTAACATATGAAAGCTTGATAGAACATCTTGGTGATAATGATAACTCTTGGTGACATTGATATGAAGCCTTTGGGCATCGGGGAGACTCTTCTTGTGTCTCACTGACATGCTGATACAATGTGAACCTTGTTGACTATTTGACCATCCTATGTGGAGTCTCATGGACCAATAGGAGAAGCTGAATCTGAATAGTTGGAAGTTTTTTCATTGTGACGGTTCTATGAGGAAGCTCGACAGACATGGTTATACTGTATGATTGCAGGTTGTGATTGGTTGGTTACATCGACAGATTGTTGAGTGGTTGTATGATAAATAAATGTATCTAATCTAAAAATACTGTAACTTGAAGGTTCCTATACAAGATTATTCATGTTGAATGCTGCAATAAAAAAACATCAGAAAGATAAGTCTAAATTTTTTATGTAATTCTTATTACTGCAATACAAGTGATTTCTCTTAGTGTGGTGGGTTTTTCTCTTGTAAGGTTTTTCCAACGTATATCTAGTGTTCATATGTGTTTTTCTAATTCTCTGTTTCTAATATTTAGTTCAAATTGCATCATAATTTGATTGTAATTGAAAAATTAAAAGTGTCTACATTCTTCCCTAAGGTTTTGACCTTAGGAGAGTTATTTTCGACATCTAGCTTTCCTTACATAGGTTTTATTTTGATGTTCATTAAATACATGTAACATGATGAACATATAAATGTACGACATGTTTATGTGGTGATTTTAGGTGAAGACAATAATGAGGGTACAAATTATTACTTGTTTCATTGTATCGAGGCCAAAAAGAAATTGAAGGCCCCAGTTATAGATGGAGAAAACATAGAATATCCTACAGTTTAGTGATTGTTATTGGAACATGGCTTAGAAGGTACCCAGTGAAGAATGTTGTAGTTTGGTTGTTTGAGGACTTCGACATGCATTAGAAGATCCTTCACTACTCATACCTTTCCATCCAAGGCAATGTCCATTTGATCAAATATAAGGGAAAACCTACAAACAAGAACATGTGGAAAGTGCATGAATCTGACCATGAGGCAATAGTTGACAAAATAAAGAGTAGAGTATACTCAGATGGTCCCCAAAAATAATTTTTAAGTATGCACATTGAATTTGTAAAGTCATGTTATTGATCACTATTTTCTTTCAAGCATTTAAGTTTGATTGTAGAAGGGTTTGCAAAATTACATTATTTTAATTTGCAAAAATATAATTATATGCTTCTCTCTATTGACTACCTTTAATTTGGTATTCTCTATTGGTGTTTTATTTTATACACATTTAGGATTGTAATTGATTCATTTGTGACTATAGGTTATACTTAATATTGTTAACTTAAGAAAAGAACAACATCGGTTACCAGTGCAAGTGTTCAATGGTATGAGAAAGAAGTGAAAAGTGGTCCACATCACCATTGTAGGACCTTCAATTGATCTACTTATAGCATGCATGAAGGTGATAATAGATCTAGTTAGAAGGTGTATGTCTGACATTATTCAGTTATTGGTCTTTTAATGATCCTTATGTGAGTCCATGTCTAAAATTGTTAGGCTTTTGTAGGTTTTTTGTGGACCAAATTCTAGTGAGAGTACACAACCACAAAGAGGCTACTACCCATGTGTTTCCAAGGGAGGAGGGGATGTACATGTTTTGATGCATTTTGGAATGCAAATAACTAGGCAACCTAAGGTGGATTAGAGAAAGCAAACTAGGAAATAGCTCCTTTTTTTCTTCTTATACAATATATTTCATGATCTAGGTTGAAAATGGGATGATTATTTCCCTACATGTATTGCTACAAGTATTGAGAAATGGGAGGATTTTCATGATGCTCCATCACTAGTGTATTTTTTGATATTAAAAAATTATGAGAAATTAATACATGAAAATGTGTATATTCCTTAATATATGCTTGAATTAAATGTGTATATTACATTTATAGTTAGTTGTAATGGTTTATGTTTTACATTTAAATTTTTCTTGAAGGAAAAGCTTGTGGATTTATGAAAAAATATGAAACAATACCTTATATTGTACAAATTCATATTTTCTTGCTCTTCTCTAAACTATATAACACCTTCCTGATGCAGAGGAAGGACAATCAACATGAAATCATACTGAAAAGGAAAATCAGTCTTGCATGTTCTTCATAGCTGCTCCTAAATGCACTTTTAGTAGACCTAGCAATGAACCTACTTGGACATCTTGATTCAACACAATCTCAAGATAGTGTGAACATCATGGTAGAATTTTCTAAGGGACTCGAAAGGTTGTAACAAATTTTTTGTGGAGAATCAACTATGCAACAATTCATGTGGCTTACAAGATTTTTGTTGTTCAAAGTAAGAAAGGAAAAATTAATGGCATTAAGCCAAATCAATAAATATTTATTCAAAACTATCAACCACTAACCTAGAGGCATTCATACAAAATTTCAAATGTGTTTCCTTTAGGTATTCACTACTAAGACTCATTCAAAGAACCAACTTGCTTGGACACTAGCACCTTGCTTATGACTACAAAAATAGTCCTCTTTGGATAGTCATAAAATGATTGGTATTAAACCTTCAAAAATTCTCTAAAACCCCAAGGTACAAGTCTACAAGACCTCTCCACATATTCCAAACACCTTCACCAACCACAAATAACCCATACCACTCCTTATTTCACTCAAACTTACCTCCACTACTACTATAGGGTCAGATACACTCACAAATTAGAAATTTATATCAAAGAAATATCTTTCATGTGTGCATTGCAATAATACAAACCTTTTCCAAGTCCAAGATCATGTAAAAAAAAAGTTTGGGTGAGATTTCAACATTTTTGAACTCTAAAAATTAAAGATATTACATTTTTAATACTTGTTTCTACCCTAGCTAGGGTTTTAACCCATTTTTAGTACAATCTCAATAAATTTAACAAAACTAAATGAAATTTGATAAAACAAAAAAAATGCAGTAGGTTCATGGGGATGTCAAATACAATTTATTTTAAATCAATCCATGGACCATAGTACAGTCCATTTAAGACGCCAAAATTTTCTACAACCCAAAAAAATCACCAATTTTTTTTCAATTCATTCCAAATTTGAAAAAAAATACAACCATGCTTCCATTTTATCATTATAGCATATTCATGCTTTTTCCATCCATTTACAATTGATTCCAATGATTAGGAACTACTTTCTTGATTACATGTAACCATTGCCTGATTTTTGACAACTTGCGAAAAATGCATGACAATTTTTTGTAACTTTTAAATCAATGACCCTCTAGGCACACTAAAGTGGATTACATGATTTCAAATTGTCATGAATGATCTTAGGAACTCCTAAACATACCAAAAAAATTCTAACCACACCAAAAAACTCCTAAAACTAAAATTAGCAATGAAAGGGAATCCATCATTGCTAAGCTTATCTACTTATAGGTTTTTTGTGTTTGGCTTTGGGTATGTACAGGATCATGATGGGCCAAAAAGTGGTGATATGTAAGTGATATGATGGAACATGTGGTTGATGACATTTTTTTACCTAAAATTGATGAAATGAAAAGGCTTTTTAAAGGAGATTCTCAGCTTTCCACCAATATAAATTATGATTTTCTTTGAATTTAATAAATAATTATTATTCATTTTCTATTTGAATTATGACTAAATTCCTAATTGATAGGTTGATTGAAAAACATCTATAGCTTTCACACATCACATTTTTTGAACCCAAAATATGCATCACATTCTATTCTTTGCATACTATAGGATTAAAAAAAAAATAAAATTCATGTTTTGACCAAGTTAAGGTGGTCAAACATACAAGTTTTAATATTTTTAAAAATTTGTAATAAAATAATCATAATTAATTATTTACTTTGAAAAAAATTACAAAAAAATATGTATCACATCGGGACACGAGTCCTCTACTTATACCTAAAATATTATAAAAAAATATTATTATTTTATTTTGGTTAGGGTGGTCAGACAGACACCTACTTATTTTTTCTTTTAAATTTAAGTACTACTACATCAAATTTTCACCAAATAGATTTATTTATTTTTTAAATAAACCTAGTAGTTTAGAAACTGCATTCAATTTTCTACAGATTCTATTTTTACATATTTTTGAAATAATATAGATAACTTATTCAAATTTTTATGTCAAGTTTCCTAACTCTGATTTTTCTAAATTTTTTGCCACTTAAGGGCCTACTTTTTCTATGATGATCCTCGACATAACCTTTCCAAAATCTACTCTAATATTGGATGAGTTTTAGAGTCACTTTCATCATGATCTATCTCTTTACGTAATCTCAGTCACCCTTCAAGGGCTTCATTGAAAATCAATGCACAAGACATCTTAGTAAACCTTGTGACCATTGACAACCTAGCCTAGTAGGCATCCAAGGAAGGAAAAAAACACCAACAAGGGAAAAACAACATGAAAAGTGGGGGAAATAATGTATCAATACCCTGTGATGTACCTTTGACAACTACCAAACATTATTCAACCAAAAAATCTCTCCAAACAGTCACTTGGCATTTGGTGCTTATGCTAACTTTGGCAACATAGTCAAATGGACAATAACATGAATAAAGGATGGAACATCATGAGCACATACACTGGGTTTTTTCAGGTTATTAAAATCATATCACGATGATTCTCAACCCTTTTTAGACTCATACTTCTAGGATACAACATTCTAAGACATAAATCTGTTGGGAAATATGGAGATCCTCTCAGAAAGAAACACCTAACATTAGTGGTGCGTTCAGTAGCTTTAATTTCATGAAATTACCTCAAAGACACATACTACTATGCCATAAAGTGGAATGAGACATAGTTCATTTCCTAGATTGATCCTTTTGAGAGAAAATCATGCAAAAGGACTAGTTTCAACAACACTATTAATAGATTTAGCAGAAAAAACCAACAATCATGAAAGATGAAATAGAAGACATGAACACACATATATACATGGGGAAAACCCCTTCAAGTAAGAAAATCCACATTACAAAATCTTAGATCGCCATTGTATTATTCAGAAAAAAATATCAAGCTCACAGCCTTTACAGAGTTTACATCTTGTTCGATTCTAGAGAATATCTGACAACATAACCCTACTTTGATCTCATATGTAGAGAGACATGTCTTTCAGGTACACATCCTCATGACTTGACCATGAGCCTTTTGGCTTTCTATCACACAACTGCTAAACATTCACCTCCTATGAGATTCATCTCTCTCAGCTACCCAACATTTCATCTACATCCACTGACTATTCAACTATCACACCCCATTAGGATTTCCACCTCAAGTCGCATACCATCATCCAGTATCCAATTCTAGCCATTGGATAAGCAATCAAGCAAATATCCAATGTCAAAATTAGGGTTATCCACCTAACACCATGCCACCATGCAAGTCACTACTCCATCAAAATCACCAAGACTTCAGTTACTGAGTGTCAAAGAGACATAAGGAAATATAACACTTAACTCATATTTTCACATTGACAAGCATCTAGCTCACCAACCATTTAGTCATTAGAGTGTGAAAGAGACACTTGACAATCTCTCCTTCAACACCCAATGTCACATCAACAAGGTCATGTAGCTCATTGTACCATTGGTCCATCGAAGAGACATGCATGTAAAAGAGTCTTTCACTAAATTATCAATGACACCATGAAGTAACACCGACATCAAGTCCCTAACTTCCACCTGCATGTCAAAGACACATCTCACAATGTCTCAGTAATACCATTGAGTCACACTTATGTTCACTGAGCACAAGGGCCCACATCCCATTTTTCTTCCATTTCATCACCACATGTTGGCCTTCGATCATGATCCACCATCATTATTGGGTCCCAAGTGGTTCCCACATCCATTGACATCCAAGTCACCATATCATTAAAAAATTGATCTTCAAAACCTCATATCAGAGGTTGTAAAGTTCCTAGAATCTATGTATTGTTGGTAAAGGGATCACGCTATCACTCAAAACTCAAAATTCTTAACCTCATTTAAGAGGTTGTAAAGTTCTCAAAACCCATGACACATAGAAAAAAAAGGGATTGCTATGTGACTGAAAAATTGAACTTGAGAACTAATATCATAGGTTACTAATCTCCCAAAACTAGCAACATGCCAACAATGAAGAGAACCACTAAGTTGCTAAGTCAAGACATTATGAAACATTATAACCCTATGAATTTAGTTAGAAAAACTTTTAAACTAGTTATTTAATTCAGGTTGATGAAGGAGGAAAACACATTTTCTCTAGGAAGTCGATCAAGCTAGTAAATTTGAGTCACATTTTTCAACATTATCCCACTTGATGAAGAACTTAATGGATCCTTCTAAAGAAAACTCATGAATCTTAAAAAATGATTTCATGCTCAAACCAAGATACCTACAATGACATCCATGATGTCCACCATCTCAGGAAAAAGTTCCAACCATCCTCAATAGGAAAATAAATGAGCCAAGGTGTACATACACTAATCTCAAGAACACAAGAATCAAATCCTATAGACAACAAGGGATTCAACACTCCCACAACTCCACTATGCTCAAAAGATATACAAAAGTAATACCAACTTCAAAGCACTAGACCAAAACACATCCGTGAAGTCATTCTCTAGAAAAGAGAGAGAACATCAGCTAGCACAACAACTAGAAATTTGACTACTCCCATCCAACTGATCAACCCACACAACTAAAAATAGCACCCAATGCAACAAGTGCTAATAATTCCAATCACACATACCTCCAAGGTATCAAATTAAATAAACTCATTCCACTTATATAGTCAACCAGTAGAAGAAGACCAAACATATCTAGGAACTCCCACTACATGGGTAATGCCAAATCTTAAAAAATCAAGGCATAACAAGTCTACCAATAGGATCATACAATAAGTGTACACCACGTCATGTAGTCTCAAGGAATCATCCACAATGATATGCACAATCTGTAAACTGATAAGAACAACTCTCACCACAAGTTGACATAGCTCTCCCAATTTCTCCACACCTAGCAAAGGAAAGATAGAAAGAACAACCTCGTAACAATGGAATGTGAAACCAAACATCTAGGAAGAGAACCAAGACAAAGGAGAGAAAATTTGCACAACATCTACCTATAGAAAATCCTTCTACATACACCTCTAAATTCCAACTGTGTCACCTTATTCTCCATGTATCTATGAGCACCTGCAACCAATCATCTTATGCTAAACTCAAAATGCATTAATCCATTATCATGAAGTTCTCAAACATATGACCAACACACCCAAAACATAGATAATTACCTGACCATTCTCAAAACATCATGATTTGCACATCCTCTTTAGGAGATCTCATGATCCAGGTGAACTTACAATGGTCTCAAGAGCAATGCATCATGCCAAAGCTCTAATGCACAAAAAAGAGTTTATCATGACATGAAATAAACAAAATCTAAACCAACATCACCCATCAAGCACCTCCAACACCTAAACCAAAGAATCTAAGAATCCTCCATGGATACAAGATGTTGCACATCTTCAAATAGTGTCCATGAAAAGTTGAATGAACTCTTCTACAACAACAAGATCTAAGAATTCCTCCCAGTAACATCTACAACACTAAAGAAAATCATTCACCACCAAGTGATGAATCCAAAATCATTGATAAAGCTCCCACTAAACCATGACTCCTGAGCTCTCCAAGCATCATGACCAAACATTTGCTAAACTAAAAATACTTCAAGTCCACACAACAATATGTCCATCTGAAAATAATACGAAGTAGCACCAAGATCTTCAAACCAGGTAGACAATATAATCATTGTGTATCCAAGCTATCCATGAAATTGTGATATTCATGTTATAGGTCCCCTTAATAGAATATTCAAGTACTCAACACCATCCATCCTCACATCTCAATGCAACTAAACCAATGCACAAGTGACCATAGACAAGGTCATCTAACAAGTCTTCACTAACATTGAATCAACCTTGTGGACAAAGATAGTCCACTTTTGAGTTATCTCACTAGAGCTAATGGGTAGCTAATCCACCAATCACATAACTCAAAGATCAATCACACTGATCATACAAACCCATCATCACACTGGAAACAACACTGAAATCTCAAAGAGAATAGCCACATAGACAAAATGACTCAAACACCAAATCAAGCTCAGATTTGATTTCCCAATCATGTCCATAATGAGCACCATACTTTAAGAACCCAAGAAGAAAAACCACAATAATGTTGAGTGCCAAATCACATACCAAAATTCTCATGTAGAGAAATAATTACACCTTCTCTAACCATGCCAAAATATAACCATCTCATCTAGTCACACCCCAAAATCCAAGGTCTATAAAATAGCTTAACAACTCCACATAACCACAAGTTTTTCTTAACTATGTAAAACCTGCAAAAACCATAGAGCCATGCAAGTACAAACCATCATTAAAAGGAAAAATTAGTATACGAGCTCTAGGCCTATTCCAAACCAATTCTAGAACCACTAGCATGCACATGCATATGAAAGAGCCAAGCTATTAAAAAAATTTAGACCACCCAGAGATCAACTTCATAGCCTGCATGCAATCAAGGTAACAAAGAACAATGTCTTCAATATCAGGTCAAATAACCTAGCACAAGACCAATAATCCATGGTTGAATAACAACCCAAGCATCTCCATACCATCAGGGATCCTCTCACATAGACACCTAGTATAAACTACACTTTGTTGCAACACAACCATAAGCATAAACTCACACCCCTTGCATTAGGATCATTCAGTGCCAACTAAGAACTTTAGATCACAACATTCTAGTATGAACAATTCCAATTTCTCCATCTTGACCATATTCCATGGATGTTGCATGTTGTCTTAGAAACTTAGATAGAAAAGAAATAATTTCTACTCACCAAAGGATCAATCCATTAGTCGATTCCTTAAGATTTCCTCAAGCCTGACAGACTAAGAAATATTCATAGAAGGAATACCCAAAACCAACAACACATCTTAGAAGAAGGATTTGATACCGCTTGTTGGGAAATATGGAGGTCATCTCAAAAAGAAACATTCAAGATCATTAGTTCCTTCGATAACTATAATTTCTTCAGATTACTTAAAAGACACATACTACTATGTCGTAAAGAAAAAGTAGACAGAGTTCATTTCCCACATTGATCCTTTTTAGAGAAACTCATGCAAAAAAAATAGTTTCAACAACACCATTAATAGATTCAACAAATAAAACCAACAACCATGAAATATTACATAGTAAAAAATCTGGACAAGTCTTGTCTATTTGTCTAAAAGTAGCAATTTTGAAAGAGCTACTAGACAATAAATCCTATTCATGGTTAGGTTGATGGAAGAATCATTGGAAAAGATATAACAAGAATAAATTAACAATAAATTAATCATCTATGCAAAACACCCATGTGAAAAGGAGTATAACACCACAAACTTGATTAAAAATTCCACATGCATTGGATTATACTAAATAGTATAGATTAAGAGAGGAATTGTAAAAGTGGTATTAGAATAATACAAACAAGTGAAATGAAGGAAAATGGATATCATCACAACAAATGGATACAATGACTAAGGAAAATATATTTTCAAGTCTTTAAAAACATCAATGCATGTCTACTTGCACATGTATATATATGTATGTATGGATAAATATATGTATGTATATTTTACTAATAAGTTTGTTACAATTTCCCCATTTTTCTATAGTACTCAGTGATAGATAATGTAGCTATTGTTATACAATTTCTTTATTTGTTAGCACACTACAAATAAGGTGGGCATCGAAGGAAAATTAAAACCATGGTAGCTCAATGGATGTGCAAATCTATGATGGAAAAGGGAAGAATAAATTACGTAGGAATTTAGAATCTAGATAGTGTCCTCTTTACAAGGATTTGAAATGAAATCAATAAGAGGGATTTGAAAGGGATATTTGTAAAAAATGCACGTATAGCACCAAAGATGCACAAATTGTATATATGTGTGTACATATGTGTCAACATTCCATGCATATATAAAAAAATTATTCATTTAGTTTGAGTAGAAGGATTTTAACATACACAGTTTTGCAAGCAGAAATAACTTGATTCATTTAGATTAGATCTAAAATGAAATACCTTCTCTTGTTCCAGTGGATGGATCTTGTAACACCTACCCTTCATGCTGCCTCTTTTAGAGCTGCAAAATCATTATTTCCATTCCTTGACCTCATCTCTGTAAGCTTTTCCTACAACAAAAAAAACTTGTGCTTATAATAGCATTCAATAAAATATTAAAAGCACATCAAAGGTATACCTAAAATTAACAATGCATTATGTTCTACCTTTCTAAGAGATAAATATCTTATATCCATTGATTGTTGAACTCTATTTTAGTCAAGTACATGTATAAATCTATGCATGATTCTTTATATAAAGCAACAAATATATAGAGGGTATAGAGCCATGGAGGGAGGAGAAAATTGATCGTATAAAAGAGGAAAATATAAATATATTAAAATAACATTTTTTATGATTAGATCCATTGGTGTCTTTCTGACACCAATTATAGAATACATGGACTACATTTTTTCTTGTTGATCTACCTTTGTATTGAGTGTGACATAATACAACTACAAAGCAACATTTTGTATTTTTATATGAGAATACATGTGTAAAATTAGGTAAGCAAGGAATGGTTAAAGGGAATTGTGGAATGGACCACTGGAAGAACAACAACAGAGGTGCCATAGGCTATAGAAGGGGGGAAGATGTGGAGTTCTCCAAACCAGCACACAAGGGAGGTGCATATCATTTTCTTGGGCAGGTCTACTATGAAACAAACACCAAAGTTTGTCATTTCACAAGGCAAGCAAAATAGTTCATATCATTATAGTACAAGAATGAATATTACCGACTGGCATATGAGCAAACACCTACCATTTTGTGTGTGTTGAGTGGGGCACTATGAGGAAACCATGAAGGTAGTAAAATCCATGGCCATTTTGGACATGCTCAAGGAAGCCAAGAAAAATACCATGGAATTTTATCATGTATCATAGAAAAGAAATTCAATGCATAGAACACTATATATTTATGAATGAAATATATAGGAACAGTGAAAGAGGGAAACAATAGGAAAAGAATTTTGTAGTAAAATATTTCTAGAAATTTGAACCAAGTAGAGCTAATAGAAAAGATAAGAGGAAAACATTTAAATTTGTTGAAGGAAAACACAAAGGAAAAATGTGAGAAGTCAATGTATAAAGCCTATTAGAATAGGAAAAATAAAATTGGGGAAGGCTTTCAAACTTATTAATCAAATGGAAGACAATTTTTTTTGAGAGTGCATTCACAACATGTGCATATAAAGGTTTATGTATTAGAATGTTGCAAAGATGTTATTTAGCTATAGATTTATTTTTTCTAGTTATTGTTTGTTGTAATCTCTTTGAATTTTAGATAGCTAGAGTTGTTTGTATTTTCATATCTATTAATGTGTAACAACTATAACTGTATGTTTACATGACTATATGTTCAAATTAGTTGAAAGAGAATTTTAGGTATGCTAGCGCAAATAGTTGACTTTATGAAATTTTAAAACACTTAAACAAAGATGGGAAAATGGAATATACAAAAGAGTGTATTTCTTTGAATGGCAGATAGTAAAAGTATCACTAAAAAAATATTAGATGAAGTCATAAATTTAATAGAACAGAATAAAAAAAACATGGAATTGGCTTGTACAAGTTGTGTTGTCTAGTTATTTATGTGTGGTATCTTTGTGCATCTTTGGAACTATACCCATTTTACAAAAAATATTAATTGGTATGTTTTTTAAAGATACAACTTAGAAAAGGTTTGAAGAGGAAAGGGCACACAAGCTGAGGTAGATGCAAGAATAATTATCCTAGAGCCCTTCTCTTTGTTGGCCTATCGATTGGAACCGGGATTAGTTGGCAAGGCTTGCAATTGCTCAAGGCGTGTTTCTTCACTACAGTGATGAGTAGTGTACTTGTTGGTGCCAAGCCTAGTGTATCTCTCAAATGAGAAAGGTGGATCAATATGAACTCTTTCAATTGCTTTTACATGTGAAATAGTTGTATAAGTAAACCCTTGCCTCTCTTTTGTACCTATGTTTATTGTTGCTCTATCCAATGTTAAGCCCTATGCTTTATGTATTGTGATTCCCCATACCATAGTGAGTGGAATTTGTGTTTGAATCCCCTAACTTATAGTTGTGATGGGGATGTGTCTTGTATTTTTTGGGTCCCATGGTAGCCCAATTTAATTTTGGAAGCAAACAACAACATAGTCAGGTAGATTTGGCGGTTTAGAATCTAAACTATAGGAAATAGCCATAGCAACACCAAGGGATCCATTGACTAGGCCAGCTTGAATCCACAAATTTGTCCTTAGTATCACCTATTCACCAACACAAAGTAGCAATTTTGGGAGAAGTTGGTCATCCTATCCATGATCAAATGGTTGTTATTGAGCCATCTGAGCAATGCTAATGGCTATTAGTAGATTTAACTATTTGATCATTTTTTTGTTGTGGAATGTGACTAAGTAATTTGTTGCAAAAAAGGGTGTAGCAACATCAAATTGTTGTCTTTTTATGGCTGAGAGCATTTTATTTTTTTGTTTCATAAGGTCTTCCCAATCATCATGGACAACCTCAACATTTCTTATATGAAGAAAGATTTCATGAAACTTTCATTGCGAAGGGCTATCTCTTTTTTGAAAAAATATAGTGTTCAAGGTTATTGAGATCGTGAAAGTGTGCCACAAAGCTACAAATGATGAGGATGAAGCATAAATAGGTGTATCCATGATAGGTGGCAACTAAGCAAGATCACCAACAAGGATCATAGAAACACCACCAAATGGCTCTATATGCTTATCTAGGAACACTTGGCATAATCGTCTATCTATTTTCAATGGATATTTTGGGCCTAGAAAGCACATTTCATCGATCAATATATACTTAAATTTTTATTGGAATAATGTTAATTTCTTCCCTTACAAAGGACTTATATCCTTTATGGGAATGTGAAGCACTATATGCATTATAGAGGAACATATGTTGTACGCAGCGAAACCTATAGTAGCCAATGTGAGCAAGTAGATA
This sequence comes from Sequoia sempervirens, assembly GCA_007258455.2. NCBI lineage: Eukaryota > Viridiplantae > Streptophyta > Pinopsida > Cupressales > Cupressaceae > Sequoia > Sequoia sempervirens. Next base: position 437,400,590 of record VDFB02281492.1, on the reverse strand, counting down.
TTCATTCTCAGAAAGAGGTATTCATTTCTTGTCGAATACAATTTATGAGGAAGGTTTTTCCTATACTATCTATCCCTTGAATTATTATGTGGAGAGGGGCTTTAGGTAAATCTTGCATACGGTGGGTTCAAATAATTTCAAGGGCCAACTGCTACTTCAATGAAAGTTGATGGGTTGACATATACAGGAAAGAATTGAACCCTAGCTTGCTCATATTGTTCCTTCATTGATGAGATGAACTGCAAAGCAATATTATGGAGTTTTTTAGGAACATGGTTTGCATTCCATGGATGGTTCATATCAAAATCCCACCTACCCAATAGTTGAAGTTGATTTATAGTAAAGTTAGTAGTAGCACCAAGATGAGAGAAAACTTCCCATTCATATTCATCCATAGAAGGATGATGGTTCAAATCATCAGTATTATTATCATCCTGTTATTCAATTGTGGATGTAACTGGAACTTTATTAACATGGCAAGGATGATAACCAACCATTTTTAAAAGTTTCCAATTTTATATTATTTGTTCTCTCCAAAGTCCTATATCTATTTGTATGTGTTGGAAAGGTTTGTATAACATAATTTTAGTCCAAAAAAATGTTTCAGATATCTCAGTATCTTCAACAGTAGTATTGAATAATGGATAGACAAGGACAACTACAGGGTGGATCCTTGGTTTCCATTTATCCTTTTTGCATTGTTGTGAGTGTGTATATAGCTGGACTGAGTCAATAAGGGATAAAGCAGCTAGCTCTAGAGGCCTTTGCATATAGTAATGAATATATTTTGTTGGAAACTCTTCATTAGTATCATCTTTGTTTATACGAAACTATGTCTTTTTATAAACATACAATCAAACGTATCATTAGCTTGAAGTAAGAAGAGACAATTTATGTAACATATGACACATCTCTTATGCAGAGATGTCATGTTCCACAAGAATATTCATCATTAATTTTTGGTATGAAACCAGTGCTTTATCCTCAACTATATTTGTATTTACAACTCTTTTCAACATATCTAGATAATTTTTTATTTTTTTCTCATATTTAGCTACATATTTATAAATATAATTCAAAACAATTTTCCTAGAAACAATTGGTTGCCAATCAACATTGGTATGCCAAATTGCAAACATAGTTGGGATGTGAATATTTAAGTGATCATCATTTCTTGCTGGTTTGTAGTATTTTTTAGAGTTAGCATTAGATGTCAATGTAGAGGTAAGCTACTCATGTCATGGTACTTTATACCGACATTGCAATTTTCTCTACTTTTCTTCTTAAACAAGTATATTTAGAGCATTTTGTGTTCCCTTGAACTGTGTTTAGAAAATTTATAATCTATGATTGGATCATTGGTTAGGATCTAGTTCATGGTAAGTAAGCACATGTTTTCTTTAGAGCAATGATATGTTCTAAGAAATCTTTGTGTAGGAAAATGTGGATTCCAAGTTGAAACATATTTGTCAAAAAAGTTCCTTGCTATGGTAAGATCATGGTCATTGGACCAATCAAGAGTATCCATGTCAGGAACTTCTAAAATCCATAGAAAACCATGCACATGTGTAGAGCCATGATGCTTCCATTCATATCTATAGCAATAATCTTTTAAATGCAAAATATTTTTGATCACCTCTTCACCAAAAATTTAGAATCTATGATTAAAATATAAGGATGCTATATGTGGATTTTGAACAACACTATCTATTAGCATATTTTTTGATGGATCCATTGCCAAACAAGATGCAACAGAGAAAATTTTTTGTAGGTTGGTCCATTTTTTTGTCTGCACAACTCAAAGTGAAAAAGAGGTTGGGTGTACTAAGTTGTTAGATCATAGAGGTTAGCTGGCCCTAACAAGAATTCTAGAAATAGTGGGTCCCATGCAACGATGCCCCATATTGTATCAACTAATCAGCTAGTTGGTGGTTGGGGGCAGCTTGAAGTTGTTGCCTCAAAATAGTGAATGACCTAGGGATTCTATCCTCCACATCCACTCTTACAAAAATAGAGACAGTTTGTTGGTTGTGCTGTCTCATAATCAAGTTGTAGAGAAAATATCTAAACCTAACATATTTTTCCAAACCCGTGGTCAAAATATCTCATTAGGTGGAGGGAATATTCATGCAAGTGAATTTTAATATTTCTTAGTTGCAAGGGAAGCACTACTCCAATGGGGAACAATGTTGGAAAGGCCATTCAAAATAATCCTTCAGTGTTGTATTCATTAATAGGAGAAGAGCTAACTTCAGGCCAAGATAAGATATTTTGGTCTATTTTTCCAATTTTCAAGACATCTTTTATTGCTTGTAGATCTCGTCTACTATTTGGTAAGCAAGAAATAAATGATGAAAAGTTTGAAGAGCCATTTTATTCTTTTCTAGGATTTGTTGAGTTGGTTGATGGCATTAGCTCTTCATCTAAAACTTGCTCTATTGTATGCAACAAACTAGACACATCAACAACAACATCAAGTAACATATTAAGAGCCCCAACATCAATCTCAACACCATTATAGTATTTGTCATATTGGATTTTTTATTTCATTGCATCAGTGACATGATGTTTATTAACATAAAAATCATAATTGTCACCTTCAATAGTGGTCCTTCGAACAATAATGACCTCAAGGTCTTGCAATTAGCGTGGTAGAATTTTTGTGATGCTTGAGATATCTTGAGGGAATCTTATTGTGGGACCACTATATTTAAATTGACCTCCTCTAGTGTGGATGACCTATAAAACTAGAGGAACCCTAGCAATAACCATCTCTTCAACTTGTGTTAAATTTTTGAGTAACAATGGTCGTGGGCCTTGATCCATTCCATTTGTGGATTTGAACCAATGGACACCTTTTTTAGAATAACACTTTACACATATGGCTTCTAGCTCTAACATTCCAGTGCACATCCCCATGTAGCTTTCCCTACATATTTGGAAAACAAAAAGATTGGAGAGTGCATCTATATGATGTCAAAATTGCATCACCACAACACGATAGATAATGTTGAATATTTCTTTAAGGTATTGTTCATGTGTTGGTATAATAGGGGAGCTTCTCTGAGATTGTATTTTCCATTGGAATTTCATGTTGTGAGGGAGCACTATTACCACTTTTATGCACAGATGTGCTTGTTGGAGCTATTCTTTCCTATAAGTATTTTTTACGATGCTTCATGGATATTTCCTCTCTATGCTTCCTATAGTAAAAATAGTTTCATTGTTGTTTCCCCTTTCTAAATTTAGAAATTGATTGGGTTGTGCAACTTGTCTATTCCCATATAGCCTAAGAGTATACATACAAGCTCAAGTACACTAAGATATATGAATATACATACATACCCATACATACATTCAAAGTGGCCCAATTATACATTAACATATAACAAAATATATATGTCTATCCATTTGTATATGAATCAATGTCTATGAATGACCAAAAAAGGAATAACATAGGTTGAACATTAGGAAATAATAAATTCTAGTTGAATATACATAGAGGACTTGGGAACATCGAGAGAAGGAGGGCTGAATAGTAAGGTTGTGCTCATGTGAGGCTCAATGTATCTTGTCGTTGCTACACAATGGGGGGAAAGAAAAGAAAAGTAAATACGAGCGGACAGAGTAAATGCAATATTGAATGTTACAGTCTCACAAACTATGATTTGACTACAATGCATTGTCAAAGCAATCATTGTGGCATTATTTTCATAGTTATTGGGAAATTTGTTGTGTACATATCTAATCTATGATATTGTAGTATTTCTCTTTGCATATACATACAAATACACATATACATATGCATCCATGCATACACATACATTCATGTACATATATAACCATATACATAAATATACTTATACATATACATATATACATATATACATACATATATATATACACATAGACATATATACACATATACATACATATACATATACATATAAAATATTGATTGTTGTAGTGTCAAAAACTATACTTTCACTAGGTTGCATTGTCAAAAGAGCCATTGTGCCATTTACTTCATAGAAAAAGTGAAAAATCTATTGTCCTCATATCTGATCTATCATATTGTAGTATTTGTTTTTGCATGCCCATAGTCATACACATATGCATATACACATGCATATACATATACATACACATATACATATACATATATACATAAATTCATACATATACATGTATATACGCATATACATACATATACATATACATATACATATACATACACATACATATATGTGTATATACATACATATATACATATACATCAAAGCAATCCTTTTAGATGCAAGAAAATAGGAATGCATAACTAGTTTGAGATGTATATGCTTTTTCAATATTTTCCATTTAGATGTACACCTAGAAGCGAAGAGAAATGGAAAAAATAATAGCATATTTGCAACAAGTACAAGATAAAACAAAACCATACTTACAAGACCAGGATCTGAAGGATGGGAAACCACACCCTTAGAGCCAAACTTCATGGAGAAACCAACAGGGGTGGGCAAGAAATCAATATTGGGGGCCTTTGCACAACCATACACAAAGCCTACTTCTATAGACATAGTTCTATGATCTTATTTTCAGTGACACAATGTTTTAATTTGATTTCACTAATTGATTACTCTATTTCACAATTTTAAAAAATGATCAGTGTATTGTAGAATCCAAATGTACTAATTGGTACACAAATTACAAATATCAATTTATAACCATTCCAATTTTAATACTATTTAAAGAAGGTGAGATACAATAAGAACAATAGAAATCCACTTTAAATGTTATGCAAACACTAGGGAATAGATACATCAAGAATAATAAAAATCATAAATGCATATGTGTATAGCCTCATATGTATCTCTCTATCTTTCAGGATGGATATATGTGTGTGCATGAAGGCTTTTATTTTTTCTATGATCCAAGGAAGACAATTCTTACAACAAAATAAATTTAAAGCAACACCGTTATGGTGCTTATGGCAATATAAATTAATCAATATATTTTATTACCTTTATAAGAAAAGAAACAACCATTACAAAAGAATCAAACATATGTTGTGCTTTAGTCTTTATCTAATAGTTCTTTTACAATTTTCCTATAGAATATATGTGTGTATATATGTGTACAAATAATTAAGTACATATATGCATTGAAGTTATCCTTTATGAACACATTTACAAAAACACACATATAAGCAAATATATGTATCCATATGTACATATGTATATATGTGTCTATATACATAGGACTATATCTAAATACTTGGATATAATATATTTTTCCATCGCCATATAAATCTTGAGCTTGGAATTTATGGAGACAAGAAACATCAAAATTGTTTTCCCTCTTAATTAACCAATTGGGAAGGCTACAAATTCAAACCTTTTTGGTTGCTTATACCATATTGTCTACTCTAAAGTTTTGAATTAGTATAGGTAGCCAAAGGGTTGAATTTGAAGCATTCTCAACCAACCAGTTGAGGGAAAATTCAATTTGGATACTTACTTGCATTTTGGGAACCTTACATATTTTTATGTAAAAGAAATCTTGTTGATTTATTTGAAGTCATAGGAAGAAAACAAAATTTGAAACATATTCATAAAAGATTCAACCTATATCCTTTATAGGAAAATATCAAATAAAAATAAAGAATTGTATAATAGGTATCAGATACATCCTTTATTGGTTTCTCAATAGAAAATTCAAGCAACATTATTTTCCACTAAATATTATAAATAAAATTGAAAAATTCCAAAACAACTATTAAAATAAAAGCTAAAAATCATATCTAGATCACAAATGAGTGGGAACCCACACTAAACATTGTCATAGAAGGAAAGTAGGCTGTGTAAAACTTATTTTTTCAGTTCAAATTTGAAGCTAAATTTTTTGGTACAAAACCCATATTCAATAGACTTCATAAATCCAATCAGCACCAATAATTTGCACAACTTCCCCACAATGGCTCAAGCTTAATAAAAAATTCAAGCTACATCAATTGGCAATAATTTTTGCAATCAAATAGAGAATTTTCAAAAGATCTATTGCATAACAAATCCTCTTGCTAGCCAAGACAATGGGGATCTCGCTTCAAAGTTCAAACAAATGAATTGAACAAATGAAAGAGATATTAGAAACAATAACACTTAGCAGCTGCCAAAATAATTTTATATCCATCATGTTCATAATCTCAAAATGGTCCTATGTTAATGTGTCCACCAACATAGATGCAAACAAATAACCAAAATAATAAATCTAGGGAAATAAAAAATACTAACTATAAGCATATGTATTCAGAAAACTTGAACAAGGTTCCACTACAATTTCCCCTATGGTAACAGGTAGAAGGTGAAAAAAGCACAAGGAAAAACCCAGTCACATTGTCAGTAAGCACCTATTAGAAAATATGCATATTATGTGATTGCTCCAAATTGTGGATGGGTTGATGTATTATATGTATGTATATATATACGTGTTCATGTGTATAGATATCTATATATGAATAAATATATGTATATATGTTTTACTAATAGCTCAATTAAAATAGCCCAATTTTTGCATAATACAAAATGGTACATAATGTAGCTTTTTTTATATAGAGACATATAGCAAGAAGACATTAACAATAAATTAATTATTTGTGAAAAAAAACCATGTATAAAAGAGTATCCTAGCAACAACTTCAATCAAAATATCCTATGAGAATAAATTTTTATACATCTATTTATATATGTATATATGGATACACACATGTATGTATGTTTTACTACCAGTTAAGTTACAATTTCCCTATTTCTCTATATACTTGAATTCTAGATGGGTAACAGTACAAAGCTCTATCACACTTTTATAAAGGAAATGGCCAACACAAATCTAACTTTTAAATTTGAATCACTAGAAAGTGGTATATATGTTTTCAATTTTAAAATTATGTAAACTAATAAAATGTGTATTTTTTAATATATTTTATGTTTGTTATTTTTTGAAAAAATTTAAAAATTATTTGAATATAGTTTTTTATAAATTAACACTATTATTTAGTTGCTGATAAAATGTTGAAAAATGACGTTACCCTAGACTTCAAGCTTTATATAGTAATTTTTCTATTTTCACCTTCAATTTTTTTGTGTATATTTGTAAATTGAAACTTTAGGGCATGGAAATATTTTCTTTCAATTTTAATAAATATATATATATTTTAAATAAATATTTAAATGTGCATGTATTAAAACACTATTTTTTTCACTCGACGCTAACTTTTATTTTAAATTTTTATCTAAAATAGAAAAACATTATACTATCTTAATCTAGATTCTTTTATCTAGGGCATCATCTTTTAGTTTTCATTTTTAATAAGTTTAAGTATTTTTCTTGACATGGTAATCAACCTAGTATTTTTGTGTTGAAAAGATACTTTTAGTAAAAAAATAAAAATAAATTATAAATTATAATTAAACTATTGAAATAAATATATATTTGAAAACTACACTTATGGATCTACAAAAGGGTATTTTTTACATTTTTAAAAAAATGTTATTTATATGAGTAGGAGTTGTTGAAACATTAAATATTTCAAATAATTTCATTTTTTAGTAAATTAGCCTCAAAGTGGTGCTACGTATGCATTTATCTAATAATTTTAGTTGGAAAAGTTGTGTGTATGTTTAGCTTATCTAGAATGAATCTTACTAGATCATATGTTTGACTAAAAATGTTTTTTTAGTTATAAATACTAAAATTCACATGTGTTGATAAGTTGGCCGAAAGTGTGACACAACTTTGTACTTTTACCTAGATAATGCAACTCCTCTTATATAATTACAACTATTTTTTAGGAGACTACAAAGAAGATTCCCACTATATTCAAATGAAAATCATGTGAGCTCAATAATAAAATTGTTTAGCTGTGGAATCAGTAAGACATTTTGCATGGGTAGTTTACATAAATAATTAATTTATTGCTTATCTCTTTCATTCTCTACCATATTGATTAAATTGCATTTTTGAAAGAGCAATTTCCAACAAATAAATGAGCTAAACATAAAATTTGTACTATTTGTTGCATTTGTCATTGTTGGCTTCAATTAGATTGCTATGCAACATATTGGTAGAAGACAAGTAGTCTATGTAACAACTGCTACAAGTATTAGGATGAGACTCATGAATCAAATGTATGTCATTCTTTAGTGTTTTCCTTATAATTTTCTTTCATTTTTCCTATTTCTCTATAATATTTAACCAACCATTGTAGCTCGAGTTTAAAACATATTCATGTATATATGTATGTATATGTGTACATATATGTATAACATATACATACCTATTACCTTAAGAGCAATTGTACTTAAATGTTGGCCTATTGTTTGGTTGTTTGTGTGTATACCCATTTTACAGATTAATAAGAGATTATCATTCTATATGGTTGTAGGAACTACACTAAAGTCTTCCTTATTTGATTTAAAAATATGGCTAGGGCTAGTGATTTATACGCTGTTGGTCTATTGTTTTAAATTTTTTTCTGTATCTTTCATGTTCCAGCCATTACCATTGCAACAATTGTAGTTATATGTGTGTAGGATCTAGCATTGTATGAAAGTATTAACAAATTGGAGGTAAAATTATTTGGGTTTTTGTCTAATATTATTCCAGTAGGTCTTTTACAATTTGTCTATTTGTGGTGATGTAGCTCAATTTTTTTAATGAAGCTTGTGCATTTTTGGAAAACATAATTCTATTAATTTCTACAAATAGAAACACACATATAATCTATGTGGAACTAAAGAGAATCATTGAGATTATGTTCAAAGTAGTTGGTTTTATAGACCTTAAAAACTCCTCTCATGCAAAGAAAAAAGAAATAGTTATCACATAGAAGAATAAGAATACCCCACCTAGTTGTGCATACACAACACTAAATATTGAAACAACATTTTCATCATTTGTGTACATCTTTGGCATTCCATCAATTACCATAGGAGGAATTATAGCTATCTATGTGCAGAGTTTAGGGCTGTATGAAAGCATTGACATATATATATACATGCATTCATACATATATATTGTTGGAGTTATGGATAGACACTAAGGGGGGGGGGAATCAGTGTATAATTTTTTTCAACTTTGACCAAGATTTTAATTCTGATTTCCTTTTCTTTCAACAATAGAGTAGAGTAATCACTTTTGAAAGCACAAGGATATGACAACATTAACTCAGTCTATTAGACAACTTATGAAAATATGGTTTGAGTGAAATATCTTTCATTTTCCAAAATAAATATGGTTGTCATTGATTAACAATCAAGGCATGATGATAGTACAAGTGCAACACATAAGACTGTGCAAATGATGATCAACAATATTGACTCACTTCTTAAAAAATTGATTTGAATGCAGCTTTAAAGACAAGAAAGGTATTGAGACAACAAACACCTTAGCACATTATAACTATTCTTGAGAAATGAATCAAATGAGAACTTTTAAGCTTCCTTCTGAATTAGACTCTTCAACAATGACTTGTGCAAGATATTTGAACTAAATATTTGCAACTATGAAGGAAATAAAATTCAATAAAGTTCAGACTGATAAAAATTATCACAATCAAGAAACATTATGACATCAAAACAAAGAGACCAAGGGACAAAATATTTGTCAAGTGGAAAAACCTCATAGGGTAGAAAACCCACTCCTAAACTGCCTTACTGGCTTAATCTTCAAAAACCACTGTTAACAATACCTTATAGGCTAATTTTTTTAGTAACAACTCAAGGAGCACCAACCTCTCATTTTGAAACACCAATTTCAAGGAGCACCAACCCCTTATTTTGAAACACAAATTTCAAGGAGCACCAACCCCTCAAATAAATTTTAGAACAATAACAATATTAGAGGATCTCTCTGTTTTCTAGTAAGCTCAAGAAACTCAACACTCTTATCTACCTGATAATCTAAGAATCAAACTCTTGTATTATAGAGTTTTGCAATACATCTCTTGATACGGCCAAAATAACTATCTCTCAGAATTATAGGCCAGCAGCACCTTCAGTATGCACAACACTAGTTTTTATATACATTTTAAGTATGTCTATCATTTAGAAAAATCTTCAGAGAATGCGTTTTTCACAAAAAACCTGAAAGTCACTTGCTAACTTTAGAATATGAAGCTGAATCATGATAGTCTATAGATGATGGTAAAAATCAAGAGTAATGCTTATCTAGAGGGCTTTTAATTTTTGTGTTGAATCAAGAGATTTCAAATTGTAACTAATTCATTGAAACGATGACTTCCCACTAAAAGAAAATCATAACCTCTAAATTCTCAGAGAATATTTTACTAGAGATTCGATGCCAACCAAAGATGTCAGCATACAACTATACTTAGAAAATCACATGTCATCGACAAAGATAGAGTTTCTTAAACATTCGCTGAGACATCCAGATAGTCCTGCCGAAGGCAATTAAATTTCCAGACATTTCCCTTAGTTATCACTTTCGCCATGACCCATCAGAGTCAAGGAGAAGTCATAACTAATACATTATGTCACGCTGAGAGCCATGTGTTATATTCTTTCCAATCGCTAATACATAAGCAAGTTTCTCACCGAGATGCCCTTTTGTTTCATTTACTATTGCTATAGCCTTTTGATATCAGAGAGACATTTTGTAGACAAGTCTTTGTTTTACTAAAAGTCATTCTAAGTTGTGACATCCTTCCGTCGGTGAGATGTTATGTAGATTTCATTACGTTTCACTAAAAGGCTTTATCCATTATGATTCTCGGTGACATATCGCTTTCGAGGAGACCTCATATAGATAATAGTTCATTATACTGAAAGTCACCTATCATCTTGTGTGTCACTGAGACAAGTCAAAACTTATGTCAAAAAAAACCTTTTGTATTCCATTGGTGAGACCAGAGGTCACTCACCAAGACCTCACACCGAAAACCCTAAATCTTACTGAGATGTTTACCTTTATGTTGTCGGTCGATATAAGAATTCAAACTCACCAAGACCTCACCCTGATATCGCATAGTTTGGCTAAAGTAACCCTTTGCACAAGTCGGTGAGACACTACAAATTCATTATAACATTTCACCAAAGAAGTAACCTTATGCCGATAAGACATTCAGTGCATCGGTCGGTGAGACAAAAAATCTTCGGTGAGACTATACATTGAATACGTTAATTTTGGCTAAAGTAAAACCCCATATGTGATGTTGGCAAGACAAAACCACTTCATTGAGACCTATTCCAATACCGCCTAGCTCTGCTGATGAACCTCCATATGCACTAGTTGGGGAGACATTTCAAGTTCAATGAGACATTACCCTGATAACAAAACTCTTGCCAATAAGTTCATCCTCGGTCATCGAAACCACATGAATGTGTTGCTGATAGACGTCCACATGCATATGGTCAATGAGACATAACAATTTCACTGTGACCCTTCATCAAAGCCTTAAACTCATGCCAATATATAATTTTTCAATGGCGGTCAGTGTGAAATACCAATTTCACTGTGACCACATACAAATAGTGTAACACTTGTTGAAAGTTTCCTGAATGAAAAAATCAAATCCACATGACATCAAAAATGTCTTGCCGATAGGCAACACAAACATTTCAAAATGGATCGGGGAGACCCTACCATTCTCATGCCGATAAGTGTAAGCTCGAATGAGAAACAACCAAAAACATTAGACAAATGAGATGTCAAAACCAAGGTCACTATAATGCCTTTAAAAATGTGAGTTCAAGGAATGTAATCAAATGGCTTGTAATCATGTGAAATACACTTGTGGTATGCAAGGAGAACCATCCTAACAAAGAAACCATCTGCAAAACTCTGTTAGTCAAAGAAATAGCGTTCATAACATGAACCAGAGATCTCATCACCATGAATTTGATTCATAACAAATAATTGTCTGTAATAGCCAAGAAACATTAAAGAAGTGCCATAATAAAGCATAAAGATCCAAACTAAGATTGATCATCAAAGAGAACTAATTGAAAGGGATTTTGTCATTAAGGACAAACTATAAACACAACTGAGAGGCCAACCAAATACCATAAGAATTGGCTGTAAATAGAGCAATAGTGCAACAAACATATTTGCAGGAGAGCAGTAAGATTGTAACATGCCGATATCATAGAAAAACTAACAATATTTCCTTTTTAAGAATCTTGGTTCATATCATCAATGCCAAAGCAAAGGTACCAATATATTATAATGTAACAAACCAAATTGATACCTAAGATTGAAGACCTATTACTTGAACATACCAACTTCTTTGTCATGTTTGATCAAGGCACATTCAAGATCACCTACTCCACATTCAATTTGATTAATTCAATCTAGCAATACTAGAATTTGAGCACAAACAACCAACCTCTTCTTAGCACAAGTAACCTCAGTCATTGTCCATGCAAATTCATCACCAAACACACTGTCCACCAATTTTGTGCAAACATTATTCATTATGAATTTTACTTCATTGTTCATAGCAATAAATGTTATGAAAAAGACATTATGTGAAGCAAAAATAAGCCACTTCTCTTCCTTCAATACATTGTCTTGTTCACTAGCTAGACACTAGATTCATGAGAACCTTAAGAATTGAGCATCAACCTCACCAAAGAAATATCAATGTACTTCAAACTTGAATTTCAAAAACATATGCAGACCTCCATAATTAGTTGAATAAGAATAAACATAATGAAATAGTGGAATTTCCAAGCCATTTCTTTACATCTTATACCACCAAAAACAAATGCAAGATGTCATACCTCATTCTAGACTCCATAGGGGTAAAATATATTACCATTATAGACTCCCCTTGAGTCTTTACTTCTTCTCAAGACTTGGAAGCAAACACTTGTGCAAGGAGTGCACAAGGATTTTTCTTAGAAGAATCTTTATTGCTCTTCTTGTCATCTTGATTGCTCTTTCTTCTCCACTCCAATGAAGACTTTTTCACTTGTTTTCTTAAAGTACCTATCTTTCTATTGAATCTGCATTACTGTACTTTATGTCCAATGTTATTACATCTAAAACAAATGACTTTGTGATTGTTATGAGAAATAGAAGACTTCCTATAGACATTTCCATCATTGTTCCCTACATTATTATCACTTGTATTTATTCTACAGTCTCTTCTCGAGTGACCAAAATTTTTATAGTTGTAACACACCACATCCTCATTTCTAGGGACATTGGAATGATTCTTATTTGACCATCTTATTCAATCAATTTCCTTATTACCATAGTCATTACAAACATAACAATATCCTTGGAAAGAATGATTATACCTGAATGATTGATCATGCCAAGGATGTGAAGATCTGAAGACATTTTTCTTTTCTCTATGAATACCTTTAGATTTTCTTTTAGTGTCAATGTTATCCTTTGATGCAACAATACTGTAACCAAGATCAACCTTCATTCTTGGTGTTTTCTTGGCTATAAACTTCTTTCCATAAGAAGTAGTAAACATTGTTTCATGTTTAGATTTTTCTGCAGAGCTTTGTCCAACCTCATATCCCACTCCTATAGGATCTTTAGAATGCTTTTTCATGTGACTCTAATAATTTTAATGTGTGTGTTATAGAGGATTGTCCTGGATTTCTAGGCATGATTGGCTAGGGTATTATTCATGCCACAATATAATATTTTCAAATTATATAAGTTTTATCATATTATAGATCAATTAAATATTTTTATATTTTTAGAGTCATATGAATATCGTGTAAATGTTTTTAATTCCTACATTTTGAGTCTTGTTCAAGACTCCTCTTTTGGAAAACTACAAGATGAACTATGTGGTTTATTTAATATCCCTCATTGCTTCTAATGTTTAATAGATCAATAGATCAATTAAAGTGGTGGATCTTGTAATAAAAAATTGAGTGCCCCCCATTGCCAATTGTATGTTCTATTTGTTATTTTCTATAACCATTCCAATCTTAAGAGGTTGGTTTCTCTTTTGAGAAAGTGAACCTTAGTAGAATGGATGACTAAATAAAATCCTTATTTTCATTGATGTTTTCTATATAAAGCTATTTAATTTTTCTCTAAATGAGACATATATGTTTGAGTCTTATAGGATAGGGAAAAATATAATTAAATAATCTTGGTGGATGTGGGTAGCCTCCCTTAATAATTAAATTTTCTATTTACAATTATCAGAAAGGTAAGGTAGATATTACAATAATTATAATTTGTAACCTATGTCAGTTTTCTTCTGTGTTGTAGAGTATTGCCCTAGTTCACTACCTTGCATATCTATAGTTTAATACCATCTCAAGATGTTTTTCAAGTGTTTTGAAATGTTTAAGTAGATAACATAAATAATATATTTGCAAAACAATGTAAAAATTAAAAGTAGTTTTGTGTTGCATGAAAATTGAACATATGGCATACTAGTCATATAGTGGTCTTAGTGGCCTTTTAAAGTATAATATGTTTATTCATTAGATTCTATAACCATTCCAATGTGAAGAGATTCATTTGTCTTTCTAGAAGTGAAGCTTATTTGGGTGGATGATCAAACCCTAGTGAATGCCTAATAAGAGATGTATTTTCCATTTACAAGAAGAGTTATGGATTTCATTTGATAGACTATAAGTTATAATGGAATTTTCATGGTACTGACATTGAAACAAATGTAGGGTTGTGATCTCCCATTTCTCACTTTCAAAGTTTTGGTTGTCACTCACTATAAAATAATCATCTATAGAATTATGAGTAACATATTTTCTTGGATATGTATGATGCTTTGCTATTGAAAGAAAATGTATGTTGAGGGTAAAGTTGTATTGTATAGCTTGAAATTTGATACACTTTTTGATGAAGGAGCATCCATGGTCAAAGGTCTATCCTCATCAACCAAAAAGAAATTATTTAATTTTTAATTTCATAAGGTTTGGTTTAATTATGCAATAGGAAAATAAATTGAAATGTTGAGGCCAAAATACTTTATTAAATAATTGGTCTTTATTTAAATGTTGCATTTTCAGAGTGAGACAAAGTGTAGGAGGTAATTTTGGAGTTTGAAATTCAAAAATGGAAATTTTGGAATAGTTTTTTTTTGAGACTTTCTATTGCATTTAAAATATTATTTTTAAGATTCCAAAATCCCTAAAAAATATGGATGAAGAGAGTGGACACCCAAGATAAGAAAAACAGATTTTTGCTTTAATGCATAAAAGCTAACTAGTGTTTTGGGAAAAATCAATAAAAGACTTCAATATTCAAATAAATGTGAATGAGCACGACTTGGGTCATGATTTTATTGATTTTTATGAGGAATTTACAATATCAATTTGTGGAATATGGTTCAGCAACTTTTTGTTCCATATTTGGAAACATTTAATGATGAATTTTAACACAAATTGAAGAATTTTCAAAATACAATTGGAGGAAAATGAAAGAGCAGATTTGGGATTTCAAAAAATGTTTTAATATACACAAAATTGAGTATTTAATGTATTCAAGGGGGAAGCAAACAATAGCAGCAAGTTTGGAGAAAGAACTTGCAAGTTGCTCCTAAGAGTTGCACAAAGAAAAGTGTAGAAAATCAGCTTGTGAAAAGAAGAGGAATTTTGCAAGGGAAGTTTGGTGAGAGTTGAGGGAAGGAGAAATCAGTTTGGTATGAATGATTTTGCAAGCTTGGAAGTGAAGGAATAGAAAAAAATGTATTTAAGAATCCATGATTGAGTTGTTGCAGATTTTGTATTGAATTTTGCAAGTGTTTGATGATCTTGTTTCATAGTTTTGGTAGAATATTTGAAAGAAAGAAATTATTGTTGTCTTTTAAATTATTTTTCTGTTGTACATCAGTTTTATATTAGTTTTTAGACTATTGTTATCAGCACATGAGGCTGCACCATTTGTATTGTCAATTTGGAGAAGTTATTGTGATGTTTTTTTGGAGATTATGAATGAACAATCAAGTGTTCATGTTGCAGATTTTTAAATCTGACCTGTTGCATTTGCAATGCATTTTATCTTGTTGAGAATAGTTTAATGAAAAGGGGGTATGTGTGTTTTTACTCCTTATTTAGTGGTATCAGATCAGAAGTTCCCGAGTCGGTAACAGAGCATCAAACGTGAGGCAGTTGCAGCAGGACCTGTGAGTGTGGGTTGAAGCTAGCAGATCTTGAGAGTGAAGATCTTGTAAATAGATCACCGAATATGAGGTAGTTTACATGTGAAGAACCTAAGGGTTTTAAAAAAATTGTGTTGTTGAGGATTTGAGAAGCCTAGAAAATGGAAAGGAGAAAGGGAATTATCATTAGATGGATTCTCAAGATTCCTAGACTAGAGGTAATAAAAAGGAGATTCAGAGAAAGAGAAATGATAAGGTTGCAGCAAAAAATAAATGAATTAAGGGATGAGATTGAAAGGAAGAAAAAAGAGGAGAGAATATTTGAAGATAATTTTTATCTTTCTAATGATGTTTTGACTGCAGGAAAGAAAGAAGAAGTAATAGAATGTCATGCATGCGACATTGAGGAAGAAGAAGACTATGAGCATGAAGAGATTGATGAACCTGAAGAGGGATGTTTATTGGAAGACATGGAGGATGAGACTACAGTGATTGCAGTAGTAGAAGAGAGTTCTTTAAAGAACACCTATGAAGTTGAGAAGGATGATTTACTCATTCAAATTGAAAGAGAATGGGATCAAATTATTGCAAGGGAAGAAAAAGTTGCAGCAATGGAAGATACCAAGGTAAAATTTAATTTTGATAAATGTTGTTATGAAGATGAATGTGTGGATAATGAAGTTGCAATAAAAGAGTGTCCTTTGAAGGACATAAAAGAAAGTGAAGGGGATGATTTATTAATGCAGATGACAGTAGTTGAAAAAGAATGGGATGAGTTGATCTCAGGTGAGATGAAGGTTGTAGTAGAATGTGAGGTAAAATCATATTTTGATGTTTTCTTTGATGAAGAATTTGTTGCAGCAATAGATCAATTTGAAAAAGTTGAATTTGAAGAGTGTAGAGTGAAGGTAAATGAAAAGTTTTCTAGTAAATCTTTGTTAAAGAATAGTGGATAGGAAGATGTTTTGATTTGTGAATATGATTCCTTGTTAGGAGGAATGGAAAATGAGTCTCTTGATAATGGTTCTAATGTTGTTTTGGGTAAAAAGAAATCAGATTTCAGCGATGTGTTTTACAAAAGACATTGAAATAATAAAATTTCATGAAGAAGACATGGTGGAAAGAGTGGGAGAAATTAAACCAGCAATAGAGGGTAGAGGAGTAAATATGAAAGAGGGTAATGTTGTGAAGTTGCATAAATTGATGAACAAAGAAATACTAGTGGACAAAGAAGAGAGGTGGATCCAAGACAAGCACAGGTTCTATAAATATTTATGAGTGCAGCTCATGAAATATTTCTTTTCTATCGTGGGTGTCTAATGTAGGAGCATCCATGGTCAAAGGTCTATCCTCATCAACCAAAAAGAAATTATTTAATTTTTAATTTCTTAAGGTTTGGTATAATTATGCAATAGGAAAATAAATTGCAATGTTGAGGCCAAAATACTTTATTAAATAATTGGTCTTTATTTAGAATGTTGCATTTTCAGAGTGAGACAAAGTGTAGGAGGTAATTTTGGAGTTTGAAATTCAAAATTGGAAATTTTGGAATAGGTTTTTTTTTAGAATTTCTATTTCATTTAAAATATTATTTTTGAGATTCAAAAATCCCTAAAAAAAATAGGGATGGAGAGAGTGGACACCTAAGATAAGAAAAATAGATTTTGCTTTAATGCATAAAAGCTAGTGTTTTGGGAAAAATCAATAAAAGACTTCAATATTCAAATCAATGTGAATGAGCATGACTTGGGTCATGATTTTATTTATTTTTATGAGGAATTTAAAATATCAAGTTGTGGAATATGGTTCAAAAACTTTTTGTTCCATATTTGGAAGCATTTAATGATGAATTTTAACACAAATTGAAGAATTTTCAAAATACAATTGGAGGAAAAGGAAAGATCAGATTTTGGATTTCAAAAAATGTTTTAACATACATAAAATTGAGTCTTTAATGTATTCAAGGGGGAAGCAAGCAATAGCAGCAATTTTGGAGAAAGAACTTTCAAGTTGCTCCTGAGAGTTGCACAAAGAAAAGTGTAGAAAATCAGCTTGTGAAAAGAAGAGGAATTTTGCAGGGGAAGTTTGGTGAGAGTTGAGGGAAGGAGAAATCAGTTTGGTATGAATGATTTTGTGGGCTTGGAAGTGAAGGAATAGAAACAAATGGATTTAAGAATCCAAGATTGAGTTGTTGCAGATTTTGTATTGAATTTTGCAAGTGTTTGATGATCTTGATTCACAGTTTTGGTAGAAAATTTGAAAGAAAGAAATTATTGTTGTGTTTTAAATTATTTTGCTATTGTACATCAGTTTTATATTAGTTTTGACACTATTATTATCAGAACATGAGGCTGGACCATTTGTATTGTCAATTTGGAGAAGTTATTGTGATGTTTTTTTGGAGATTATGAATGAACAATCAAGTGTTCATGTTGCAGATTTTTAAATCTGACTTGTTGCATTTTCAATGCATTTTATCTTGTTGAGAATAGTTGTATGAAAAGGGGGTATGTGTGTTTTTCCTCCTGCTTCACTTTTTCCTCATATAAATTTTGATTATGCAAGTGTACATGGTGATGGGAGGTGTTTGTTCCAAGCTATTTCACATAGTTCTTTCTTGAGAAGAGGAGAGGCTACTCCTAATGAGAGCACTCAAAGAAAGCTAGTAGATGGTTTGCGAGCTAGGGTAAGCCATTAGATACAATCATATTTATGTGCTAGAAATAACAACATTTTGTGTATGTTGCATTTATATGGTTGAAATCGCGGGTTAGGTTGGTCCATGAAGGAGGAGATTTTCTCACCATGATCTAACTCTTTTGTGTAAAGTTTGTTTGTTGGAATATGATGTATCCATTTTTTCTTGTGTGCAATGTTGAAATTTTAAATTTAAAATGTCCTCTTAATGAGATGAGTTTTTGTTGTGTGTTGTGGAATTTTTACATGTTATCAATTCCATTGACAATCATTATGCATGAGTAGATGGACCAATAAATACTTTCTACTTTTGGACAATTTTATATTTCACTAATTGTCCTATAATGCATAGACCATTAAGTTATTACTATTTTTTTCTCTGACGTATAGATTATTTCCTCATTGTAATGATGGATCACAGAGCATGATTGAAATGTTGATGCAAAAAAAGCTCAAGATTTTATTTTAGAAGCATGTCACTCATTCTATTTTGTTTATCTTTACTAGGATTGAGATTCCATAAAGTGTGTGTACTATTTCCTCTATATTCTCTCTTTGTGGTCATAGAATATTAGTTGTGTGGTGTGAGTTAATTGTTTAATCATATGCATGAAATAGATAGCACATGTTACATACCAAGAAAGTTTGTAAGTATTATCTTAATGCATTTTTCTTGTAATGTTTTCTTCTTTTTCTGCATGTGAAGTAGAGTTAAAAGCTAATGAAGAATAAAATTGGATTTTTGTTTTATAGGTTGCAGATGAATATGTAAAGAGATGTGACGAGTTTGAATGGTGAGTGCTTGCAATTTGGACATGAAGTTTAAGTAAATATCTCAGCAGCTACATGCTAGATTGTTGTAGATAGAATATTTAATATATTTCTTTTTAGGCACATAAAAGTTGACTTCAATACATATGTTGACTAGATGAAAAACCCACACATTTGGGGTGGAGAACCTGAACTACTTATGGCTTCACATGATCTACATTAACTCATATAAGATTCATAAAGATTTTTAATAGCTTGGTTTTCAATGTGACGAAACTAACAAAAGCTTAGAGTAGAGTTTGAATCTTGAGATAAAATTGGAAGCACTGTGTCATATTTACAATGTTCTGCATTTGGAGGTCTAAGAACATGATAGATTTTTTTTTGATAATATATGAACAATGTATTTTTAATTTCACCAATGATGGATAGTTATAAAAAAATTTAAATAACTACCCTTGTTCACTACCTTGCTTATCTATAGTTTTATAACACTCTCAAGATGCTTTTCAAGCATTTTGAAATGTTCAAGTTGATCACAAAAATAATATATCTGCAAATCAATGTAAAAATTAAAAGTATTTTGGTGTTGCATGAAAATTGATTATATGACATCATAGTCATATAGTAGTCTTAGTACAATTTTCAAGAATAATATGTTTATTTAGTAGATTTTATTACCATTCCAATGTGAAGAGATTAATTTCTCTTTCTAGAAGTAAAGCTTATTTGGGTGGATGATCAAACCCTAGTGAATTCCTCATAAGTGATGTATTTTCCACTTACAAGAAAAGTTATGGATTTCATTTAATAGACTATAAGTTATAATGGCATTTTCATGGTATTGAGTTTGAAATATATGGAGGGTTGTGATCTCCCATTTCTCACTTTCAAAATTTTGGTTGTCCCTTCTTGTAAAATCATCATCTACAAAATTATCTGTTACATATTTTCATGGATATGTATGATGCTTTTCTATTGGAAGAAAATGTATGTTGAGGGTAAAGTTGTATTGTATAGCTTGAAATTTGATACATTTTTTTCTTATATAAATTTTGATTATGTAGGTGTACCTAGTGATGGGAGGTAATTTTTTTGAGCTATTACACATGGTTCTTGCTTGACAAGAGGAGAAGCTGCTCTAGATGAGAGCACTGAGAGAAAGCTAGAAAATGATTTGTGAGATAGAGTAAGCCATTTGATAAAATCTTCTTTGTGTGCTAGAAATAAGAATATTTTTTTTATGTTGCATTTATATCCTCGCAATTGGAGGTTATTTTGGTTCATGAAGGAGGATGTTTTCTCACAATGATCTAACTCTTTTGTGTAAATTTTATATGTTGGAATATGATATATCTATTTCTTCTTGAGTGCAGTGTTGAAGTGTTCAACTTAAAATGTACTCTCAATGAGATGAGTGTTTTTTGTGTGTTATGGCACTTTTACATGTTATCAATTCCATTCAAAATCATTGTGCATGAGTAGATGGCCCAATAAATACTTTCTACTTTCTGATAGTTTGATACTTCACTAATTGTTCTCTAATACATAGACCATTAAGTTATTACTATTCTGTTTAGTGACCCATAGATTATTTTCTTATTGTAATGATGGATTACAGAGCATGATTGAAATGTTGATGCAAAAAAAACTCAAAAATTTATTTCAGAAGCATGCCACTCTTTCTATTTTGTTTATCTTCTCTAGGATTGAGATTCCATAAAGTGCATGTATTATTTCCTCTAGATTCTCCCTTTGAGGTCATAGAATCTTAGTTTTGGGGTTTGATTTAATTTTTTACTCATATGCATCAAATAGCTAGTGCATGTTATGTACCAAGAAAGCTTGTAAGTCTTATCTTCGTGCATTTTTCTTGTAAAATTTTATTCTTTTCTCCATATGAAGTAGAGTTAAAAATTGATGAAGAATAAAATTGGTATTTTTTTTATAGGTTGTAGATGAATTGGAAAAGAGGTGTGAAGAGTTTGAACGGTGATTTCTTGCAATTTTCACACTAAATTTTAAGCAAATATCTCAACAACTGCATACTAGATTGTTATAAATGGAATGTGTAATATATTTCTTTGTGGGTACATAGAAGGTGACTTCAACACATATACATGAACAGATAAAAAAGTCACACATTTGGGGTGGAGAACCTAAAATAATTACGGCTTCACATGTTCTCTAGGAAGTCACATCAAATTCATAAAGATGTTTAATAGCTTGGTTTTCATTTGGAAGGAACTAACAAAAGCTTAGAGTAGAGTTTGAATCCTGAGATAAAAATGGAAGCATTGTGCGATATTTATAATTTTTTTCATTTGGAGGTCTAAGAGAATGATATATTTTTATTTGATAATGAATGAACAATGGATTTTTAATGTGACCAATGATGGATAGTTAAATAACAAACATTACAAAAAAAAAATGTTTTGAATGGATGCGGGGTGCCAATAATTGTGTATATGCATGATAGGAATTATGATGGTCTTATAGCTATTGCAGAGTATGGTCAAGACTATGGGAAATGAAATCCAATCAGGGTTTTTTTTTCTAGATATTTCCATTTTGATGCCTTCTAGATTCATGATGACTTAATTTAGTCAAGCTCAATAAATTGGAGGACTATAGTTCTTAGATAAGCAATCTTAATAAATTTGAGTTTTCCAAGTTAGAAGACAAGACCTTCTAACCTATACAAGTATTGATTCATTTTGAATTTTGAGAAACTACATTGAGGTTGACTAAATTATGGAATTTTCGTGGTATTGAGGTTGAAACACATAGAAGTTTGTGATCTCCCATTTCTTTCTTTCAAAGTTTTGATTTTCCCTACATGTAAATTCATCATCGGGGAAATTATCAGTAACATATTTTCTTGGATATGTATGATGCTTTTCTAATGGAAGAAAATGTATATTGAGGGTAAAGCTATATTGTATATCTTGCAATTTGATACATTTTTTATCATATAAATTTTGATTATGTAGGTGTACCTAGTAATGGGAGGTGTTTGTTTCAAGTTGTTCCACATGGTTCTTGCTTAAGAAAAGGAGAAGATTCTCTAGACTAGATCACTTAGATAAAGCCAATAGATGATTTGAGAGCTAGAGTAATCCATTAGATACAATCTTCTCCATGTGCTAGAAATAACCATATTTTGTGTATGCTACATTTGTATGGTTGAAATTGTAGGTTAGGTTGGTCCATGAAGGAGGAGATTTTATCACCATGATCTAAGTCTTTTGTGTAAATTTTTTTTGTTGGAATATGATATATCAATTTTTTTCTTGAGTGCTATGTTGAAATCTTCAATTTAAAATGTCCCCTTAATGAGATGAGTGTTTGTTGTGTGTTATGGCACTTTTACATGTTATCAATTCCATTCACAATCATTGTGCATGAGTAGATGGACCATTAAATACTTTCTACTTTTTCATAGTTTCATAGTTCACTAATTCTTCTCTAATACATAAAAAATGAGCCACTTCAAATAGATTCATTGCTTCTATTGTTATAACAAAAATTCTTGATCTATTGTTTTAAATTTTGACATTTGGTAGTTATAGTGGATCCCTCTTGGTTGACAGAGGGGATATTATACTATACTCATAGTATTGTCACCTAGAAAGAATT
Organism: Sequoia sempervirens; assembly: GCA_007258455.2. Lineage (NCBI taxonomy): Eukaryota > Viridiplantae > Streptophyta > Pinopsida > Cupressales > Cupressaceae > Sequoia > Sequoia sempervirens. Next base: position 437,377,369 of record VDFB02281492.1, on the reverse strand, counting down.
ACAGTAAAGTGAATATGAAAAAACCAAAACATTGCAAGTTGTATAGTACAATGGCAGATCCCAAAGGAGGGATGGTATTCTACATTAATTCTATCCTGTTATATTTGTCATGATCCCACATTGAAAGAAATTATGAGAAACAAATGGGGAAAAGGAGTGGTCATCCCCCTTTTTTAATTCCTTCTATGCATGTACAAATCCCTACCATTTGGACTTCTCCTCCACCTATTGGTTTATCATTGCATGTCATTGCATGCAACTGCTAGTTATAAATTTATATAGATTTATAGTTCCGTATATATAAGTATATATACACATAATTTTTAATAGGAATTTCTATATTATTTCATTAATAGAATTAATTTTTCTATAATTATTATTGTTTGATAGTATTTTGAATGTGTTAGTTCACAACATTAATAGAGTTGATAAGTAGTCTCCTTTACTTTAAGATGTTTTAAAAATAAACATTGGCAGTTCCTCTAAGACTGATCTTGGTGCAATTAGGATTGGTGGTCTTAGAAATGATAGTATTGGTTTGGTTCACTTTTTCACCCTTTTCTATAGCTTTATGTGCTAATGATATAATGTAATCATGTTCTTTCCATATATTTTCAAAGGAAAAGCTTACGAATTGGTTTGGAAATAAATTACTTGTGATATGGATTCCATTGTTTTAGTATCCCTTTTAAATAAAGGGAGATTTAAACACCCTTTATCATGAGTGGATTCTTTCTTGTTTCAAATTCTCTATCTTTGTCACAAACTTTTATTCCATCTCTATTGCTTATATTCCTTGGTAATGGAATATTATTTCAAAATCACTAGCCAAATATGATTTTGTGGCTCATCAAAGATGGAATTCACTTGATCAATATTCTTTATCCCCTAACCAAGCTACACATTTTTTCCATATTCTTCACAAAAAGATAAGTGTCGATGATTATTTTTATATCTTAAGTTATATTTGTTGTTTGGGCTCTCGGTGGTTGTAGATCTATTGGAATTTTTTTATTTTTTTTGTATTTTATGTGACAATTATTATTTCTTATAAATATTTTTGTAATATTTCTAGAGTTCTTTATTAATATAATTTTATCCTTTTCTTGTTACAATGACTATAATGGCTTTTACCTATTATTCAATCAATAATAAATTTTTTAAAGTTTGTTGTTAACTTTAAATAAATCACAAACCTTGTAATTTAAGATACTTTCAATCATTATATAAGGAATACATTATTTCAAAGCTAAATTCTATCTATTAGCACTATTGATTTTCATGTTAGGGAATGCAAAAATTCAAAAGAATGGATTGATAACTTTCCATAAGTGAAATGATAAAAACAATAGAATATTTATCATATAATATAAAGACTATATAAATTTTATGATGATAATTATATATATGTTACCAAAAATTTCTTCATCCAAATTTTTTTTTTCTCTCCAAAGTTTAGCTAAGTCTTATGTTGGTGGCATTTCAACCAGTTATTGTAACCATGTTGGTCATTGCCTGAGTGTTTAAAACACCTTCATTCTCTACCATAGTGGTCAACTTCAAGTGTTGTATTATATTTTTGTTTTTTGGTGTTTTTCAGAGTTATTTGAACTTTGGTAAGTCTTGATTTGGTCATTTCTTGAGTTATTTCAACATTTCCTTGAGTTTATGTAAATTTAGCGATATTTCATCAAGTTAGAAAAACTCTTTCTTTTTCTAGCACAATGATAATAGAGGTTTCAAATATATCACAAAATAGTTATAAAAGTGTGGGAATTATTTCACATTAGTTATAGAACTCATGAAAGTCTCACCCAGAGTTACATGAACTACCCATTTCATTAATAAGGTAGTCGTTTCCTTTCAAAAATTTAAAAGGTTGGTTATAAAAAAATAGTGATTTCAAAGGTTACATGTGCCAACATGACAAGGGGGTATAATTAATTTCTCATCTACTTACACATTTATTGTCAATGGTTAAAAGTAATTTTAAGGTAGTAAGAAGACCATCATTCAAATATGACACTGGGAGATATAGAGGAAGGAAATCATATTGGCACAAACATTTTTTCTTGATTTTTACATCCTTTGGAGGTATTCCTATCCCTTCTTATTTTAATAGCTATATCTAATTGTAGTTTAGATTCCAATATTTTTAGCATCACAATCTATCTAAGTGAAATTATACAAAAACCTTATGGTTCTATGGACAATGACGTAAAAATATAAGAGTTATGAATATATTTCTAGGTTAGCTTGTAGCATGCAAGAAATAAGGGATGCCAAATTAGGGTAGATAATTTTGGATGAATTTAGGGAGAATTATAGAAAACCAAATTTTGGTAATTGAATGTATTGGACATTATGATTCTTAGACTCATGAAATTAGGACGTAAGATAATAGATTAGTGGTTAAAAGTTAGAGAACTAATTTTACCTCATGTTCAAAGATTCCCAAAAGGAAAAATTTATTGGCCTTCGACTTCACCAATTTGAAAATTAAATTCTTAACTAAGAAGGGCCTCTATCATAATGAAATGGTAAATAATTGGCTAGCAGAACCTAGGAGAGGCAACTCCTAGTTGTTGAGGAATTTACAAAGGAATCATTTTTTTTAGGAAATATCATATATTATTATGTTATTGCATAGGCTGAGAAGGAATGAGGGAACACATGGATTTCAAGATTGAATGAATTTCTTAATCCAAATTATACTTGAATCAGACCAATTTTTTGATTGGGCATAGGTTATCAGTGAAAAAATACATAGCTCACTTGTTTTCTTTATAGTCAATAGGTCCTTTCATATGTCTTCATATTTGATCTATGCCATAGCAAGTACTAGGTCCTAGCCAGATTAGAGGTCAAGAACCCTTCCCTATGATGAGGTGGAAATTTTTAGATATTATGAAAAGCTATAGTTAGGTAAGATCTTCCTTCATCACAAAAGGATTTTTGATGCATTTACCATGAGAATGACTTGGGAATTATAGGGGAAGATTGAAATGAGGCTTACTCCAAAAGTTGTGTAGTTTATTGGCATATATGGAAGCCACTTCATTCAATTTCAAAGGTTCTCTTATATTCAAGTTGGTGGTTTTAGTGGTTTTCCTCTAAACCTCCCTAGCTATGGAGAAGATAAATTTGTACCGATTGAAGTGTGTCGACAACTTGGTGATAAAATATGCCAAGAGAAAAAGAGGGTAAATGTTCAATTTCCCAAATATTTAGCCCTTACACCTATAATTCCATGTCATATGCTTTGAATACTAAAGGGAAATTCTTAAATATACTATATAATTTTATAATGAATGTTTTCCTTTGATAGTAAAGATTATATGAAAAATAACTGAACATTAGGTCTTCGTTTCTATCATCTACCTGACCTCAGAGATTAGTTGGCTAATTTTTTTGATAAATTTGAGGTGAGAAGGAGTTGTATGAGGTTTTCCATAAGATAAATAATCACATTTCTTTTAGATTGGGATAACCAAGGTATTGAAGATGATGGATCAGATTTATTGGATTCAATCTTCATAAAAACATATATCTTCTTGACCTATTGCTAACATGGATTGGATTTGCATCACCAAAAATTGTATACTTTTCTTGATATGGGAACAATTGATAACAAATTGGACTTAATAAGGCCTTTATTTGGTGTTGTGAGGTGTTCTACATATCCACACTAGGTCTTGGACCTTTGCAAACTAAATAAAATGCATTTATTGATGTCTTGCAAAGGTTTTGTAACACATATTAACACTTTTCATCAATATTTACACCTTTATTATCCTTTAATGGCCCCTTTATACACTTACAATCCTTACTTAAGTGTCTTGTTGAAGAAAGACCTAATAAAAATTATTTAAATTATCAAAATTCCTAGTATCCAATTAAAAATTCCCAAGCAGACTAAGTTTCCATTGGTGACGATTTAGTCCCATTTGGCTCAAAAATCAAGATAAATTTAAATGTCTTTCAAGTTTTTATTCCGTAAGACCTAAGGTCGGCCTGTGATGAGGTATTTTCAAGAATTAGGGAATAATTGTGTATAAATATAGGGTTTTCCCTTATTTGACCTAATTTCATTCACTCCTCTTTCTTTCATCATTCACTTTCATCATTCTTCTCAAGCAAGCTAGGAGATCAAGATAGCTCTCTAATGCATTCAAAGTCTAAATCAACATCCATTGTTGTAGAAAATAAAGATCAATCATCATGGTAAGGTACTAACTCCATTCTTTCATTCTTCACTACATTATTTCTCCATTTTGGTTTAATTACCTAAAAGGGGTTTGATAAAGGTAAACCCCCATGCCCTAACATCCAACATTTATTTCTCTCTTTGTTGTTTTGCAAGTTATTTTCATATTTATCAAAAGAATAGGATTAGAAATGATGTAAAATACTTGTAAAATCCCTTTAAAGTTGTCAAAACCCTAAAAGAGTCTTGGAGAACACCTATAGGCCGAGTTCTATACTTCTAGAATCAAGAAATTACCAAGAATAGAAGTGCAGGTCGAGGTCTACATATTCCCTTTTCAAATCTTCAGAAAAGTCAAAGTGGACACTTCTCCTAGTTGTGGCAACTTAGTCCTATTGTCTAATTTTTCCAAAGATCTTTGAATATTCAGAAACCCATTTGGCTGAAATAGGCCTCAATGTAGTTTTCCATAATTTTCCTAAAACTGGACTATGTCACTTAGTTTGGCACAAGCGTCTTGGCAGGCTTAAAATAAATATTTCCATAATTTTAGAGTTTCGTCAAGTTTGCAACACACATCTAGGTGCACACCTTTTGTTTCACGGTATTCTATTTAGTTTTGTTTGCATTTCTAGGTCATTTATCAAATGTTTGCATATCACAATGTATTTTCTAACACTTCACACTTCTTAGATTTGGCCTCAATAAGTCATCTTTCTTTTAGCTTATTGCACTTAAACTTCATATTTAAACACATTGCATCCATTTTACATTAGTTTTGAGTGTAGAAATTAGCATTTTGGCCCCAATTCCTCTCCTTTTAGGTGAAAACCCTAAAAGTGTTAGAGGAACTCTTGGGTAACCAAAATCATTGTCGACATTTTGGTGAAAATGACATTAGAATACTTTTTTTTTTCTAATTTGGATTCCATCCTTCACCTAGAATTAAATTGCATTGCATGTTGCATTAGTTAAGTTGCATTCTAGGGTTTCAAATCTTGCATTAGTGAAAGTGCATATAGGTTGCATTTCTGCTTCTTAAATCATTGAAATTTTCCAAAATTATACATTAGTATCTTACGTATGAATCATAGGATATAGAAAACATCAAAATCAATGAAAAAAATATGAAAATTCTCAAAGAAATCCCTACTAGGACTAATTCGTTATTGGTAGCATGAGGGAAGCCAACTGAGAGGGGTGGGTGAATTAGTTGTCACAAAATTTCAAACTTATTCAACTTATTAACCATATTCTTAGATCTAATCAATAATCATGAAAGCATAAATGGACAACACATCAAAAACACACATACATTTGCCAAGATTTTTACATGGAAACCCTATTAGGGGAAAAACAATGGTGGAGGTCAGTCCACAAGATTATAGCTTTTTAAAGGTATAAGAAAATATAAATGGTAAATGCACATGCATTCAGACACACTCCCTAGAGCTCACTGCTCAATTAAAAAGGAAGACACACTGTCTTATAGAAAGATTTTGATTACATCCATTAGACTTGAATTGAGAAAAATAACATTTGCTAATGCCTAATTACAATCTAGTTAAGCTCATGAACACTTCTTCACTCTTCTTCACTCATTTTCACACTCTACTCTACTTTCATATGATCTGAAGAATATTCACACATAGGAATCACACACTTTACACTCAATTCTCCACTCACATGCCTTAAAATGATAAAAAAAAAACTTATATATATCAACAACAAGAAATTACATTGCTACAAGTTGACTTCAACAAAATAATAAAATGAATATAAACTATCAGACCAAAACAATAAAGGTTATTCATGCGAATCAACCAAGGTTAGAGACAACTTAGTGAAGACCCAAAATAACATCCTCAAACATGAACCACTTCAATTAACTACTCCTCGAAGATCCACAATGTGCTACAAACACCTTGTTGGCCAAGAACAAGAAAAACATGAACATGCAAGAGAAAATATTGGATTATGAGCACAACGATCAATGTGGACATGAAACATAGATAGAGAAACACCTAGAAAAATCCATAAACATCTAGAATCACCTTTGAAGCATCCACATCAACTAAAATTATTAAAATAACATCATCTTCATCTAGGAACACCAACTGAAATAAGAAAAAAACTTTCAGAATACAAATCTTCATAACTTGATCAAATCTTTACATAAATATTTGAAACTCAACATGGATAAACTAGATATAATTTAAAAGAAACCCTTTAGTCCACAACCTTTGAACCATAATGTACTAAAATTCACTTCACCACTGACAACCTGCAACTCCTTTTTTAACAATTTTCTCAATATCCTCGACCTATACAACTTCAAACGCATTCATTCTAATAGTGTTGACATCAATGAAAACCACATATTAGCAACACAACCACAACATCCAACAATATCCCCCTTTGTAATTGATGACAACACATGATGTGAATAAAGCCATAAATGCAACAACACTTATCCCCCATTAGGTTTTGAATCTTCTCTCCTCAACTCATCCACATAACTCTTCTCCTCACAAGGTTTTTCTCTCCCAATTTTTTTTTTCACATACTCTTCTCCCCCTTTGACATCAATGAAAAAGATCTCTTTTACACATGCTTTGAACTACATATCTGAACATTTGAACATCTGACTACTCCCCCTCAGTAACTGTTAAATAAATATTTGAGCAGCTCCCTTTGAGTTTATCTTTCGTATTTTGTGTGCGTCATCTTATGTATCACCGAGTTTACTCGACTTTTTATCAAAGTATTGATCTATCACTTTGTGCATCCACACTTTGTAGATTTGGGTATTTGTATTCCTTTTAGAACTTGAAATTTTTGTTGTGTTTCCATGTGTCGTGGCTACAGGATGCATCTGCTTGTTTTTTCCCATGAGGACTCATTAGGTTGTGAAATGCTTCCACAAGTTTTTCATTCCTAAAAAGTGTTGGTGGACCCCACATCTTGCTACATGGCAATCATTCACAAAACTTTCAATGCGAGGATGAAATAGCAACCGCAAGCAGCAAAGTGCTGCCATGCATCTTTTATGCCTAGTTGATGGAGTGTTCCCTCTACTGTGATAAGGTTCTCATCCCATTTGATACGTATTGCATTTTTGAAAATCCTCCGCAGTTATGTGAGAGGGGTTCATAAAGGCAACGAAGGGCTGCCACATGCCTAACGACTGATCTATGACATGGGTGATAAGTTGGATGAATGAAATAAAGCTATTGGTTGCTGCTTGTCATAATCATTTGCAGCAATGGATGACACTTGTATGATTGAGCTTGGTTGGGACCACCACCATCATTATAGAGGATGCACCTGTGCCCAGAATGACTAAATGTTATTTTCTGGCATGATGCTATTGTAATGGCCTTGGGAATATTCTAATTCAGGAATCATTGCAAAGGATCATGAAATCTTTTCTATTGCTATTCTCCAAAGCAGTGGGAGGTTTTCTTGCTATATATACTTTCTCTATTGATGAGAAAGGGTCCAGAGTTTGGATAAAAACATGCTAGTTTTAGCAAAAGATGCCAGGCCTCTATTATTATTTTACTGAAGTTGAAAAAATTTCACACTATGCCAATTGTTTGGCCTTTTTGTTTTTCATGCTTTTGGTTAAATTGTGAACTGTGTTTTATACTATCTTGACACTTCATTCGAAGAACTTATATATATGTTGGATACAAGTTTTCTTACCTAAATCATGTCTGAGGACTCTTCTTAGTAGCGAGAATGTATGCAACAATATTTTATGTCAATAAATGAATTTCCTATGCTATAATATTAAAGTCTATGATGTTTTGGAACACAACAAAACCATTGAGGACCTTAAATCTATGATTTATTGTGCCCATCATCAAATCTTGGCACATCGCCTTAGGTTAGATTTTACTTTATTATATCCACTTCCTTTTCCCTTTCAAACCCCATTATAAAAGAATCCATCTTCTATAACAATCCGTAGGTTACTCAGTTTAGTGCAAAAGGTCCCCCTTAAACTGAGTTTCCCATAAGAATTTGTTACCTCATCAAATTTTGATGTCAATAATTTGTTCTTTTTTTGGGCATGCCCAGTTGGACCAAAAATTAATGAAATTGCATTGTAGAAGGGTGTATGAGCCATCGACCTGTAACTAGATTCCAAACTACAAGTAACCTAGGTTTACTAGTACCTCCACTAGGGACAGTCTAGGTTTCTAATTAGTTGGTAACTATTCCATTCCCATCACCATTTCCTCTCACCATGATGCCAGCTACCAATAGAAAATACATAGCATAAGATGCTAGAAGTTCCCTGGTAGCCTTGGTAGTGCCTGCTGTCTAGGACGCTATCCTGGTTTCAACTTTGAAAGCTATCCCCAAATTTTCTTGAGATAGCTCAAAAATGCCAGCAGAACATTTGCAGGATGTAGTGGACGTATGCTTGGTACATGGTATTACAAAGCAGAACGTAGCCCTAAGGCTCCTTGCCACATTTTTCAAAGGAAAGGCTCTGGATTGGTACTGAACATTGAATCCTCATTCAATTCACACTTGGGATGAGCTTGGAGATCGATTCTATGAAAGGTTTTCGACTGATGAAGATTGTTCTTAATTGTATTACCATCTATCCATCATAAAACGAGGCCCCTAGGAGGTTGTGATGGAATTCAATGCCTGATTTCACACAAATTGGTAGAGGATCCCTATTACCATTTGCCCAACTCCCGAGTTGGCCTTTATATTTTATCTGAAGTCCATCAATTCCAACATTTCTGTGATGATCAAGTCTTTGGGAGGAGCTACTCTACGAAATTCTTATGGTATCACTATCAAAGCTGAGAATCATTTGATAGATTACAGAAAATTGCCTCCTCGACCTATTATGCCAATATTTCCTGAAATATCAATCTCTGCGCAAGAAGTCACATTAGCTAGTGCCCTCACAACTGCCTAGTCAATGTACTTATATGCGGCCGCTCCTAAAAATGTGGCTTCTACATTAGGATCTTCCAAGGATGAAATAAGTGACTTCAAGGAGATGTTGCAAACTATGGGAAATGACATAATGACTCTTAAGTGGAACAAAGCAATGCCCTCACGGCTTGCATATCAGAACTATCAAGGAGGGTAGTGTACTTATTAGCAAAATCAATATCATGGTATGCCTCACACTAATCCTCCAGCACTAACTGCAAACCAAATGGTGTCAATGTCTTCTCCACTGATGAATGTGTCACCAAGCTCGAGTAGGGAATTAACCATAGGATATAACAACCTTATTGATGACATCAATCCATGGTGTTTCCCTTGCAGTGATACATATGCCTCAGAACTGTCTGCATGGCAACCTACAACAGAAGGTGGTGGAGCAACGCAGCCAAAGCATGACAACGAAAAATGGAGGTTATGTATATGCATCACCGCAAAAGGATATTGTGGTCCTTACTGTGCAAATGCAAGGAATATCTTTAGAATAAGAATCTGAAATTGCTCCTGACCATGCACTCTTCTCCTAGATAGAAGAGGAAGAAACAGTGTTTACTAATGAAACATTCATATCTGGAACACCGTAGGTGTAGTATAACTATAACACACGCTCAAAAAGGAGATTCACCACTAAGTTAGTTGTTTCACATCTGGACAACCCACAACTCAAAGACAAGTATGATCAAATTCTGAGTGCTTCAACCATCCCTTCAACTTCTCAACCATGGAAGGAAATTATTATAACAAGAACCAAGGAGCAAAAATCTTCAAATTTTCCACCTTTTAACATGGTAGAGCAATTGAAGAAATCATCCACTAATATGTCTCTATGGGACATTCTAGCTAATACAAAATAGAAGACATTATTACAAAAGGCGCTTCAAGAAGAGATCAAGTCAGCACCTACAGAGCCGTCTACCAATGCAGAGGTTGTCTATGAAGTACCACTAGCTAAGGTTCTTACAAACAATACAAAGGAATCCCTTACCGAGGATAGAAGTAGGTTGAAACCTCAACCCTTCTTGACTCTCATTATAGGAAAGAAGCTATTACACAACGCTATGATTGATTCTGGCACTAGTACAACAGTTATGCCTAAATAGATAGTTGAAGCTTTGGGACTAAGCTATGAACCTATGAGAAGAGGGATGATGTAGCTTGATGGAAATAAAGTTGAAACTGTAGGTGTCATCAAAGTGCTTCAGTTAGCTCTATTTTCCTTCCCTAGTATCACAGTCTCGTAGGACATAGTGATCATAGATGTTCCTCCTATGTTTGGTCTCTGTTTATCCTAAGAATTTACTTCAAAGGTGGGTAGATACCTGTCCCTTGATTGGTCACACCTGATCCTTAGGACCAAGCATGGCACAAAAATGAAGATAGAATCAGAGGCTCTAAATTTTGAACAAGTGGCGGATGAGGCCTTGCTCAATTTTGAGGTTTCACATACTTCCATCACCAGGCAAGAAATGTATTGTGTTGAGTTGCTAGAAGAGGAGAAGGTAAGCAGAGATCATAATGATAAAGAAGATGCTTAGTTGAGTGAACACATAAACAATTATCCTTTTAGAAATTATCATGCTACAGGATTGGGTACGTATGTAATTTATGATGAAGACTAGGTGTTTCCAAGGGTCACCAAAGATTTTGAAGTTAACTAGGAAAATGAGCTATGGACACTATACTTTGATGAAGCAAGAAGCAAAGTAGGTGCTGGAGTAGGGGTATATCTAATATCCCCACAAAATAAAAAATGGTTGAGGTCTTTCCACTTTCATTTCACATGTTAAAACAATGAGGTTGAATATGAAGGGTTAGTCCAAGGTTTAAGCCTTGCGGAATGAATGGGAATTAAGCAATTAATTATGTTTAGATATTCTGAATTGGTAGCTAACTAGGTCTAAAGAATTTCTATAGCAAATAATGTTTGCATGAGATCCTATCGGCACCGAGTCTGGGACTTGATTGAGTGTTTTGAAGCTTTCAACATCCAAATTGTTCCCCAAAGATAAAATAGCGATGCATATCACATGGCTATGATTGGTGCTCAGTTTAATCTTGTCTCTAACTTTCTTCAGAACAAACATTCAGTACGAGTACTAGTCGGACTAGCGATCCCCGACAATGATCAGAGTTGGCAGGTTTTTGAAAGCAATGAACACATCGCCTTGTTTATCCAACACTCAGGGAAGTTCACTCATCAACTTTAACCAAAGATCACTAAGGCTTATGAAGGAAAAATTATGCAACTCAAATCTAATAAACTTCTGAAAGGATTGGTTACTCTTGAAAAAAAAGTTAAGTCTAATGATGCCTGAAATGATAAGCAGAAGTTTGTGGCAGAAAAAAGTGATTATAAGGACCTTCACGTCTCTAATGGTAGGAATCTCTGAGTTGAAAAAAATGTCCCACACCATGATAAGGAAAGGCTCATCAGTTTCTACAAAAAGTATGGAGTAGTGGCTTGGTCCTATGATGATCTGGAAGGTTACAATCCTAGCATCATTCAACACACTATTGAGCTGACAGAAGGTGCAAAACCAATCTAATAGAAATAGAGGACACTGAACCCTAAAATTGAGGTCCTAATGGCATAGGAGCTAACTAAGCTCATTGATTCATGCATTGTCTTCCCAATCAAACATAGTACTTGGGTATCAAATTTGGTTCCTGTCTAAAAGAAGAATGGGGATATCAACTTGTGTGTGGAATTTCGAGACTTGAACAAAGAATCCTTGAAAGACCACTATTCGTTGCCTTCTATAGAGTCAATCCTACAAATTGTAGCAAGATCAAAAATGTTCTCTCTACTAGATGGTTTCTCTAGCTACAATCATATCCATGTTAAGGAAGAAGATCAACACAAAACTACGTTCACCACAAAGTGGGGAACATTTGCATATGCTAAAATTCCTTTTGGTTTACCCAATGCAGGTGCAACATTCTAGTGGGCGATGGACATCGCATTCAGCGAAATAATCAATAAGTTTATTCTAATCTATTTGGATGACCTTACTGTGTTCTCTAAATCTAAGGATGATCATTTTGACCATTTGGAATTAGTTTTTCAAAAGTGCCTAGAGTTCGGGGTTTCCCTAAATCCAAAGAAATGTGTATTTGGAGTGCCGCAGGGTAAGTTGTTGGGACATTTTTTGTCTAGAGAATGTGTTTCAATTGACCCTAAATGAATAAAGGCTATCAAATAATTTCCCCTTCCAGTAAATAAGAAAGGTGTCCAATCTTTCCTGGGCAAAGTAAATTTTGTCAGCAAGTTTATTTCTAATTTCACAGGGGTGATTAGGCCAATCACCCTAATGCTGAAGAAAGATCAAACATTCAAGTGGACGACCAAAGCTCAGGAGGCTTTTGAAAGGGTCAAGGAAGCTATGTCCAAAGCCCCAATGCTCGTTAATCTAGATTAGTCCAAATATTTTATAATGTATGCTTTTAGTAGCAAGTCCAATATCGCTACTATTCTAACCCAAAAGGATAACAAAAAAAAGGGGAGCATCCGGTAGCATTCTATTCACGAACCCTAAAGGAATATGAGGTGAATTATAATTTTTTTGAAAGACAAGCCTTTGCAATAGTAAAGGGACTTAAAAAGTTCTACCATCTAATTTCCTACAACAAGGTGCTAGTGTATGTCACACATTCTAGTGTGCGTGAATATATTATTGAAGGGAAAATCATGGAAAAAAGGGATAATTGGATTACTAAGATCCTTGAATATGACATTGAAATCAAGCCTACTAAAACCATTAAAGGAAAAATACTGTGTGAATATATGGCACAGAATGAGGAGGTACCTATCATGAAGGAGCAGCTAGACCTCATCTTGATAAATGAATCAGAATTAGATGGCGGTTGGCTGACTGATAGAATGAGGTTCATGGAAACTGAAAAGTATCTGCCAGGCCTCTCATCCCAAAAAAGGAGATATTACCAGCTACAGAATTACGTATATATGCAAATAGAAGGAGTTCTTTTCAAAAGGAATTTCAATGGTGTTCTCTTGTGATGCGTTACTTCAGAGAAGGTGAAGAGGATCCTCAATGCATTCCACAATAGCACTGTAGGTTGACATTTCTCTGCCAAAACCACCGCAATCAAAATCATGCTTGTTGGCTATTATTGGCCCTCACTTTTCAGTGACTCCTACTCCTTGGTAAGGGATTGTAATAAATGGCAGTTCTTTGCTAACAGGAGGAAGAATTTTACAATGCCCCTCACACCTATAGTGGTGGACGAACCATTTGCGCAATGGGGCCTAGACTTCATTAGAATGATCAACCTAGTTTCTAGTGCCAGACACAAGTGGATTCTAACTACTACACACTACTTCACAAGGTGGAGGAAGGTTGTTCCCCTTAAGGGAGCAACAAAAATAGAGATTGTAGATTTCCTCGAGGAACTGGTGTCAAGGTTCGGCCCTCCAAAAACTATCATTTCAGACAACGCTAGAGCATTCCTAGGGGCAAAGGTATGTCATTTTGCATTAAATAATGGCATATTCCTTAAAACATCATCAAACTATTACCCACAAGGAAATGGTCTAGCAGAGTCAACATACAAAAGCTTAGTTCAACTCCTAAAAAGAATTGGATCAGATCACCAGAGGTAATGGCATAAAAACCTCCAAACAATGCTCTGGGAAAACCGTATAACCGCTAAGCAAGTCCTAAAAACTTTTCCTTATGAGTTGGTATATGGGAAAGAGGCATTGTTACCTATCTCTATGGATATTCTGGCAATACAGTTGTTGAAATCTCTTGAGATAGAACAAAATGGAGCCATGGAAGTTCAGCTCACCGAACTATTGGAAGTACAAGAAAAATGGGAGAATTCCCTAATAGCAATGACAAGACGTCAACAGTTGGTCAAATGATGGTTTGAAAAGAAGGCTTCCGACCAGGGTCTAAAATGCGAGGATTTAGTGTTAAAGTATTATAGCAGGGCTGCAAAGCCAGGTTAGCATGATAAATTTGATAGCCTATGGGAGGATCCCTTTAAAATCATTCGATGCAAAGAACATAGTGCTTTTGAGCTAGAGAATATGGAATAGGAACCGTTAGGAATCCTGATCAATGGGATCCATCTTAAGCTATTCCATTAGGCATTAAGCTTTATTTTGTACATCTGTAAATAGCGCTTTTACTTGTTTTCGTTTCTTTGGCCGATCTTTTTCTGAAATAGTTTGTACTTCTATGGAATTAACCCATTATTATTGGTAGGTGGAATACAAGAGTTGTTTTACACAAAACACCCCCATGTGCGAGGGAATAGCAAATAAAATTTGCAGCTCGGAAAAACATAAAATGCAGAATGAAACAAAGACCATGAATTTTCTTTAAAGAATAGATATCTATTCATATATATTATTTTCATTACAAAATTGACTGGGAAGCCATATTTTAGGATTTACAAGTATATTGAGATATTATATATACGATAGCCTTTTCTAAGCTTATATACGGCTAGCAGGAAGGAGACATTTGTCGAGCAAACAAGAGGGTTTTCATCCAATGACATGGCTTCTGAAAATTGATGCATTAATGGAAGCGTCCACTTCTTCCTCATCTAGTGGTTCCTCGATAGCACTGGCAACATCATTTGGCACAACCACCATTGGCAGGGGAAACATTGGGTTCCTAAAGTCAGTATACCAGTCTACGCCATAGAAAAGTATAATGTTATAGTAGTGAAATAGGAAGTGAAGGGCCTGAGTAACCCTCTGTTGGTGCTGGTCACAAGTCTGTAGGTAGAATCTATTGAGGAACGGCAGCCAAATGACAACGGCTTCTTCCTCAATAAAGTGACACAAGTCGCTAGTTGACGGTAAACCTACCCCATAGGTAGCATGAGCAACAACCTCACCGAGACCATTCAGGTATTTCTTGGGGATGACTTCTTTAACTAGCTTCAAGACATGTGGTCGGGGAATGCTAATGTCCAACATGGATGCTACAAAGTGGGAGAATATGTCAGTGTTTACTTGATACTTGTCTTCATATTCTATGCAATCCTTGCCTAAAACTCACTTTATGGATACCAAGACTAAAGAATGCTTATTCTTCATCATCCTTTTTAGTTTTCTAGTTGAAACCTCCCCTAGGAATGTCGTCTATGACTTATACGAGATTAAGTGAACTGGAGTATCCATAACTCAGACACAATCCTTAGGTTCCTGAGCTAACTCCTAAATCTTTATACCACCTAATGTATGAGAAAGCTTGCTTAAGACTCAACTACTGACCTATCACTTCTCAAATGCTAAGTATGTTCTTCTCACTGCTTACTAGCCTATTTATAGAAAAATTGAGAAGATGCATTCTAATTTGCTGCAAAAGAAAAAAAATGTGATGTTATGCTAATTGTTATCTTCAAAGATGTACCTGCATTTACTCACATTTTTAGGCTAGTTAAATTTGTGATAGTATGGCTCAATGTGTGCTTGATTAAATGGAGCTAATTAATTAGCTTTAAGAAGGTGGCACTTTTTGTTTATGAGATGTATGGCCGTAGGTTATTGTGTCACCTCTCAAACATGTCCCAAATCCCAAGGTGATATTCATATCCTTTCAAGTTGCCATCGTTTGCTTGGTGTAATCATTCCGGCTAGGATATTAATTGGCAGTGCATGCTAACGCAAGATTAGCAAGTAAATTGCCAGCTCAGGTTCCAAGGAGATCATAGCATATCACATGATTTCCAAATGCAATAATGAACTCTGGTCACCTCAAAATGGTCAGCAATTCATTTTGCACGATTTGCAAAATTAACAGTACATGTCGAATTAAATGCAAAAGGCATGCTTTCACCTACCACCTTGGGAAAGGTTACTATTATTGCATAAAGGGGCTTAATATTTTAAAGTATTTTCATAAATTCCTAGGATAAAAGTGTAGAGTTTTTTTCTTTCTTTATATCTAGAAGCCGAGCATAGTCACAGATAACCAGCAACTTACAAAAATCTTTAGAAAGAAAAATTTTAGAATCTACATGTTAGCCAATGCAAGAAGAAATTAGCTGGGAGATATTTAGAGCTATTCATTCTTCAATAGAGGTATATGTCTATGAGGATGTGGCATATTCCACGCCTAGTATACCCAACATACCAAGGAGATCCTACACAGAGGAGTTGAATAAACCTAATAATTGGAGAAACTAGAAAAAGGTTGAAGAATAATGGGATAATATCTATGACCTAAGGCTCACAAAAAATCCTAAGTCCCTCAGAGAGGTAGCTTGTGCAAGGTCATCAGCACCAAATGCTGACCAATTTACAACAAGTAGAGTTTGGTACAGTGGTCTCCCTCAATACATGGTCCCACTAGTGCACTATTCCCCAGAGGTTGTTGACGCTGCTATCCAACGTTATAATCCTGATACCCACAGCATTGAAAGCCACAACTTATAGGTGCATATCACTCCAAAGGCCATCTAACACATGCTATGTATCCTGGACCCAAGTAAGAGGAAGGAAAATATCAAGACCTTTCGCTTGAGCAAAGGAGAGAAAATATGGAGAAAGATGAAAAGTAGCTCAAAGTTCTTGTTAGAGGAGACTGGTAAGAAAGGAATCCAAGCCACTAAAGCACCAAGTATTCTATTGTTGCATGGTGCATTTCATGACGATCTCTAGGATTCCATGTCCTTGCTAGCCTTTATGTGTAGTCGAGACTCTGATGAGAAGATAGAGACCTTTCAACAGGGACCGAAAATACAGTTTCGCAAGCAGCATGAACTCTTCTGGTATGATTTTGTTGAATTTATAGTTAAAGAAATGAAACAAAAAATTGAGAATTATCAGGTAGATTAAAAATTTGGGTTTCTTTCCTTCTTGGTCCATATGTTTTTGCATCAGAACCTGGATTTCTTTACCTGGTATTTAGGGCTATCAATTTTTGATGAGAAAAATAAAAGGAAGTCAGTGTCCACATGGATGCCTTTTCTTTTTGCATTATATGATTATTATGCATTTGTGGACTATTTCATAGCCATGATCTTAATGATATGATTGGAGAGGGTGATATTATCTAGCTTGATAAGGAGTAGACTAGATTTATGCAAAGTTTCACCCTTGTTTATGACTGGTTCTTGGGCAAGGATTTTACGATCCTTTGAATGTGAGGTTTTACCGACAAGTCATTCCTGCTCCCAGCCTGTGTCATCAATAGAGTACTCATGTTGGAAATGTTCTGACATGTGTGTATCATTGATTTTTCTTTTTATAGTAGTGGAAAGGTCAAGAAGAATGGATTCTTCTCTTGTCCAAAGAATTTCAAGTTGGTGACTCTGCTAAAGAAGAAATCAGACCAGTTGTTAGAGGAAAAGTTGACATATTTGGGGTTGTATTAGTAAATGATAAATGGGAATAAAACCCTTTAGAAAACTTGCTAGAGCAACATATGAGGGTTACCCATGTTTCCAAACCATAGTGGGAGAAGCGGTGTAATCCGCGAGTGGACAAAGATGAGGATTTTGTTGAATTGGTGAAAATTCTTACACCGAACACTAGAGGCCTATGCCACAAGTTCTACTTTCTTGTGGTTGTGGCCAAGGATAATGTCCCCATGGAACACAACATGTAAAATAGGTTAAAGAAGGATGAGGAATGGAGTGAGCAGAAAATAAAGGCTTTCTGGAAGTATCACCAAGAAATTGCATAATTGGATGCTCCTTATAATCAACTAAGAGATGACTAGGAATTCAAAAGGTGGTGGAAGCAGGGCCATCCCAGCATGAGCTCTAGTACTAATGGGAGTGAAGAGAGGGAGGAATTTGATGAGTAGGAGGAGGAAGCGGTGACATTGACTTCCTCTCATCAAAAGGAGAAAGCCTCTAGATAGTCCTCCTATGTGGCCACAAACATTCATTTTAACATATCAAGAGGTTGCGCACACTCACTTGGGCTACTAAAGCAGCCAGGATATCACTTCAACAGAGGGAAATGACTACCAAAGTTGGAGAGGCTCCACCCTCTAAATGGAAGCACATGAAGAGTATTGTCGGAGAGGGTTCACAATAACCCTCTGAGGGAGGAGTACTTGTTGCTAGTCAAGAGTTGTCAACATTTAAAGAAGTTCCATCAACTAGTCAATAGGTACATTTCACTCCTCTTGCATCTCATTCCTTAGTAGCTACACCCACCTCACTGGCACCCCCACCATAGGTCCTAGCCCTCTACCTTATGCTTTTGGTCCAACTTATTCAGTTGGATTCTTTTAGTTTTCATAGGCCCACTCGCTCATAATTACTCCTCCACATATGTTTACGCCTGTCGCAACTGCTTAGAGCGTCCTCGCCTCACTTTCGAAAAGAATTCCCCTTGTGAGCACTCATTCTTTTTCTGATATGATTATAGATCCTCTTCCTTTGCAATAGGGTAACACTTCATTAATGACTCCCCCTTTCTAGCCAATGAGCCTTACAGCTGATTCCTCAATCTAGTCATTACAAATAACTAGCGCTGCTATTGGTTCTCAAACCAAACTTTGGAACGTACCTCACTTCTTTCCACAAACTATCACTCTCCAAAAGAAACAAATGTTTGTGCCTATGAAGGTTACCTATCCCTATGCCCTACCCTCTAGTGCCCCTTTCGTAGGTGGACTAGTTTCATCGCTAGCCAAATTTATAGCAAAAATTGATTGTGGAATGGAGGCACACACGAATAGAATGAGGAAACACAAGGCAAAGGATGACAGTGTTTCTGCCGAGCCAAGAGTATAAGCTATGTTCAATGAGGCCTTACAAGAATTGAAGTTCATGACCATGTACCGAAGGATAAGCAAGGCTCAGGGAGAGATGCAACCAAAGGATTATGAGATATATGTGGTCAGACTTGACATGAAGGTAGCCTAACTACAAGATAAAGTCAAAATCATGGAGGAAATGTAGTGGGTAGTCACTTTTGACTTCTTGAAAATTGGTCACCAACTAAAGAAGAAGGATGAGCAGCTCAAGGCAGCTAGAGAAAGGATTAGTTTTCTAGAAAGGAAGGAGAAATCCTTAGAGGTAGATATTTCCCACATGACTGAAAGGGTGTTGGAAGGAGAAGATGAAGGAACAAGCTCCAAAGAAAAATTATGAAGACTCGGGTTGTTGACCCTAGTATAATAAAGGAGCTACAAAGCAGGAACCAAGAGGCAGAGAAAAATCTACAAATGAAAGATGAAGAGCTAGAGTGCCTCCACTTTAAGCATTGTCGGGGGATGGCACAAAAAGGGGAAGATTTGGAGAACCAACAAGCTCAATATGAGCAAAGAATGTAAGAGAAAGAGGCTGAATTTAAAAGCCTAAGGGCTCAAATAAAGGAAGATCTCCAAGAGACAAAAGCTTCTCTAGAAGAGCCCTTAGAAAATCACTCCTAAGCTGAGTAGACTTGGAATAAAGAAATAAGAAATTATGCGGAGCAGCTGGCATATGAGAAAAGCAAAATGGTAGAATTAGCTGAGACCCCTATTTCAAGAGACGTGGAGATTACTTCACTTAAATCCCCTCTCTTTCCTTCCCCTACACAACTTGATATCATTGCAGTGGTTAGGTATTTATACATTTCTCACTAGGAGAAAATGAAAACCTTTTACCAAACACTGCATCCTACCCTCTGATTTATTGACAAAGCTCAAGGCTCAGCCAAGAATCCTAGGATATGATAGAGCAGTTCCCACGATTCATCTTGGAGAAGGTTCATAAGGCAAAAAACCTACTCAACAAGCTATACTATGTCTTTGATGAGAACCTTGTTGGAGCGAGTATTGAAGATAGGGATGCTGCTGCTCAAACTACAAACAAATTTATCCATTCTCATGCCACCTTCCAGTGCACTAAGGCAACCGTTGCTATTCTAAGTAATACATTGGATAGCATACAGGGATGTTTCTATAGGTTGTACAGGATGGGAATCCCATCCTCATTCCTTAAGGATGGTTCTATTTCCATGACTATGCAAATATCAACAATTATTGAAGAGAAAGAAGGTGACCTGGAGGCTTTTAGGGGGTTCAGCAATCCTCCAATGACAACTAAAAATGAGGCATTCATTCTTCTACTCTCACAGCTACTATTTCATATACAAGTAGGGGTTGGTTTACCTGATGTGCTACCTCACAAAGAAACTATTATTCTACGTGGAGTATAGGAGAATTTTCCCAACATAGTGAAACCACCTGAGGATTAATGGTTGCTTTTACAGGTGGTTCTTTCCAATCTCTGACTCCATTAGCCCTTTTGATAAGGCTCTAGTTTGTAGAACCAGAGAAATTTTTTGGTTCTCCATTCCTTAGTCAAAATGCCCCTGTTAGTCGCCAAAAGTTGTTAAATAAATATTTGAGCAGCTCCCTTTGTGTTTATCATTTTTATTGTGTGTGCGTCATCCTATGCATCATCGAGTTTACTCAGCTTTTTTATCAAATTCTTGATCTACCACATTGTGCATCCATGCTTCACAACTTTGGGTATCTTCATTCCTTTTGGATCCTAAAATTTCTACTGTGTTTCCATGTGTCGCAGGTACGGGATGCGTCTACTTCTTTTTTTCCTTGAGGCCTCGTCAGGCTGCAAAATACTTCCACAGGGTTTTTGTTCCTAAAAAGTGTTGGTGGACCCCACATCTTGCTACGTGGCAATCATTCACAAAAACTTTCAACACGGGGATGAACTAGAAACCGTGGGTAGCGAAGTGTTGCCACGCATCTTTTACACCTAGTTAATGGAGTGTTCCCTCCACTATGATAAGGTTCTCAACCCATTCGACACATGTTGCATTTTCACAAATCCTCGGCAATGATGGGAGAGGGGTTCATATGGGTAGTGAAGGGTTGCCATGTACCTAACAGTTGATTTGTGACATGGGCGATAAGCGGGATGAACAAAATAAAGCTATTGGTTTTTGCTTATCATAATCATTCATTGCAATGGATGACACTTGTCTGACCAAGCCTAATTAGGACCATCACCATCATTACAGATGATGCACCTATGGTCAAAACGACTAAATTCTATGTTCCAGCCTGATGTTGTTGTAACGGCCTTGGGAATATTCTGATTCAAGCATCATTATAGAGGATCACGAAATCTTTTTTGTTGTTGTTCTCCAAAGTGGTGGGAGGTTTTCCTGCTATCTATACTTTCTGTATTGATGAGAAAGGGTTCAGAATTTGGAGAAAAACATGCTAGTTTTCGCAAAAGACACCAGGCCTCTATTACTGTTTTACTAAAATTATAAAACTTTCAGACTGTGCCAACTATTCGACCTTTCTATTTTTCATGCTTTTGATTAAATTGTGAACTATGGTTTATACCATCTTGAAACTTTATTTGAAGAGCTTCTATATATGTTGAATACAAGTTTGCTTACCTAAATCATGTCTAAGGACTCTTCTTAGTAGTGAGAATGTATGCAACAATATTTTATGTCAATAAATGAATTGTTTGTGTTATAACCTTAAAGTCTCTGATGTTTTGGAATACAAAAAAACCATTCAATCCCTTAAATCTATGATTTATGATGCCCATCATCAAATCTTTGCGCATCACCTTAGGTTAGATTTTACTATATTATATCCACTTCCTTTTCCCTTTAAAACACCATTATAGAAGAAGCTAGCTTCTCTAACAATCTGGAGGTTACTTAGTTTAGTGCAAAAGGTACTCCTTAAACTGAGTTTCTTATAAGACTCTGTTACCTCCTCAAATTTTTGCGTCAACAATAACAACCACCACAACATCAATCTGGATCAAAATATGACCATGAAATGCATTGATTGATGCAAGTCAATTCATCTTAGTTCTTATTAGGAGGGGTAATCACCCCTAACTTCTGTCTGAGATACTCAAAAGTATCCTTAGCTAATGGTTTGGTAAATATTTCTATAATCTTCTCCTCAGTAGGCACATACTCTGATATGACTTTCTTTTCACTCACTTTCTCTCTCAAAAAGTTAAACTTGATAGATATATTCTTGGTGTTTGAATGTAGCACCAAATTTTTAGAAATGTTAATAACACTTGAGTTATCATAGAATATAACAATAGGCTCATTATACACAACTCTAATATCCTTCAACATATGCTTTATCCACAATACTTGAGTATAATTATTAGCAACAACAATGTATTTTGTGTCTACAATAGATAAAGAAATAATATTTTTCTTTTTAATTAACCATGAATTCAACTTCTTTCCCAAGAAAAATGCTCCACCACTAGTAATTTTCCTGTCATTCACATGTCCTAATTAATCAACATCAGTAAAGGCACTCAAAGTAAGATCATCCTCTTTAGGATACCACAGGCCAAAATCAACTTTCCCCTTCAAGTATCTAAAAATCCTCTTTACACAATACATACAACATTCATGATATCAAGCCTAGTTTGAGTCAAGTAAAGCTATCCACCAATCATTGATCTATATCTATCCTTTGGAGAATCATCATTTTTTTTTCAACTTGCATCTAGTCACCATTGGTGTACCAACTGGCTTTGAATCTTCCATGCCAAATTTATTTAGAAATTATTTCATTTACTTGGACTAAGATATAAATATCCCTTTATCTAATTGAGTAATTTGCAATCCCAATAATAATTTAATCTCTCCAATCATTTACATATCAAACTCATTCTACATCTCATTAGTAAAATTCATGCACAAGTTATCACCTCCTCCAAAAATGATATCATCAACAAAAACTTACACAATCAAATATTTATTATGATCAATATTGAAATACAAATTACTATTAGTAGTTCCTTTGTTAAATCCAAGCTTCAACAAGTACTTCTCCAATCTGGCATACCATGCTCCAGGGCATTTTTTGAGTCCATACATTGCTTTCTTCAAGTAGAAAACCATATCTCCTCGATCAGTCAACTGAAATAAATTTGGTTTCTCAACATACACCTCTTCATCCAATTCACCATTTAGAAAATGTAATGTGGAATCCATCTGATAAACCTTGTAGTCTTTGTAAGCAGCATAAGCAATAAAAAATCTCATAGCTTCAATTCTAGCAACAGTGGCAAAGATCTCTTCAATATCAATACCATCCATCTATGAATATCCCTTACACACTAGTCTCACTTTTTTTCTAACCACTTCACATTTCTCATTGAGTTTGTTTCTAAAGATCCATTTAATTCCAATTACATTTTTATCATTAGGTCTAGGAACAAGAATCTATGTATCATTCTTTTCAATTTTCTTTAGTTCCTCTTTCATTGCTTCAACCCAATGTTCATCTTTGAATGCTTCATTCACATTCTTATGCTCAATCTTTGAAAGTAAACAATATTCTTATGAAATTCTTCTCCTAGTCTAAACACCTTTTCTCTTATCACATAATGATCTAATCTTTTGAATGATTCAAACTTATATACCTCAAAGTCTTAGGGAATTCTTGAATTTTGGGCTCTTCTGATCTCTCTTCTGCACTTTCACCAGTTTCTCCTTCCTCTTGATCTTCTTGATCCAACAAAATGATTTGAACTTGATTTGAATTCTAAACTTGCTTTCCTTTGTTTGTACTATCATTATGATCATCAGAATCATATCCACAGGTTTTAGATGGTGTAGGTATGTCTTTATCAACCTTGATATTTGCACTTTCAACCATTTTTTTCAATCTCTTATTGTAGCACTCATAGGCCTTTCTTTTAGTATAATAATGCAAAAATATACCTTCATCACTCCTAGCATAAAATTTTCCTATATCTTCATCTCTTTTGATATAACATTTGCTTCCAAAGACCTTGAAATATCTAACAGTAGACTTATGACCAATCCATAGCTCAAAAGGGGTCTTACCAATATCACCTTTTATTTTTACCGAAGTGTGTACACAATAGTACTCACAACTTCTCTCTAGTAGATATGAGGAACATTTCCTTCCAACATCATAGTTCTAGTAGCATCTAGAACCGTCTTGTTCTTCCTTTCCACAACTCCATTTTGTCGAGGGGTCTACAATGCAGATAATTGTCTCTTTATTCCATGCTCTTCACAAAAGTAATTAAACTCACCAAAAGTGAATTCACCACCTCTATCTAATCTCAAATATTTAATCTTTAGACCTATCACTATCTCAACCATATCGTTAAAGATCTCAAACTTTTCCAGAGCTTCAGATTTCTCCCTTAAGAAAGCAACCCACATCATTCTTGAATAATCATCAATAAGAAATATGAAATACCTCTATCCTTGTAAACTTCTGAATCTAGAAGGACCACACAACTTAGTATGCACAAGCTATAACAATCTATTTGAACTATGTTGTTTTCTCTGAAATGAAATTCTAGTTTGCTTCCCTAACTTGCATTCCTTGCATATGGCATTAGTAGGTTTCAACAACTTAGGAAGATCTCTCATTGCCTTAGTAGAACTTATCTTGACAATATTATGAAGGTTAACATGACACATTCTCCTATGCCATAACCAGATTTCATCAATTTGAGAAATCAAGCAACTTTTACTAGCGACACTCAAGTGAAAGATATTGCCTTTTTTTTTTGTACTTGATGCAATCTCATTTCTAGAATTTCTATATATTTTGCACTTTCCATCCTTCAACTCAAGATTTTATCCCTTATCAACAATATATCCAACATTTAAAATATTATGCTTCAAACCTTCTACACATAGGACATCATTAGTATTATGCTTACCATCAAGAGAAATACATCCTGTTCCACAAATCACACTGACCTTTTCATCACCAAATTTCACAACACCACCATCATACTTTCCAATCTCAAAATAATACTTTTATCTCTTGTCATATGATGAGAGCAACCATTGTCAATTACCCATTCATCTTTCTTTTCAACTTGAGCAGGTAGGGCTTTCTCCTCATTTGTAGAACTAGTAGATTTAGTAGACACTGGAATATTTTCCTTGATAGAAATAAATACCTTGTCATCCTCACTTCCATTTCCTTAGCCCTGATATTATACTTAGCATCCCTAATCTTAGTAGTAGTAGTTGGACCATTATGTGGAATAAAATAACTATTACTTGTAATGTTCTAGGAAACTTCACCAATGCATCTCAGATGGCACTCCATTCGAGTCTTCCACAAAGAATATTTTTTCCATCAAATCTAGGACTATCCTTCTTATAATTCGCCATCCTAAATCACCTCAAGCTATTAAAATTCTTCCAAGTAACCTACTCTGATACCAATTATTGGAAACACAAGGGCGGATAACTGAGAGGGAGGTTGAATCAGTTGTCACAAAATTTCAAACGTATTCAACTTATTAACCTTATTCTTAGATTTCATCAATAATTGTGAAAGCATAAATGAACAACACATTGGAAACACACATAACACCAATATTTTTATGTGCAAACCCTAATAGGGGAAAAACCATGGTGGAGTTCAATCCACAAGATTATACCTTGTTAAAAGTATAAGAAAATATGAATGGGGAATGCACATGCATTTAGGTACATGACCTAGAGCTCACTGCTCAATTACAAAAGGAAGACATAGTATCTTATAGAAAGATTTTGATTACATCCATCAAACTTGAACTGCGAAAATAAACATCTACTAATGCCTGATTTTAGTTCTTGTTAAGCTTATGATCACTTCTTCACTCTTTTTCACACTTTTCTATGCCTTCCTATGATATAAACAATATTCACACATAGGAATCACACACTTCACAGTAACTTCTCCACTCACATACCTTCAAATGATAAAAAAATCTCTTATATGTATCTGCAACAGGAAATTACATTGGTACAAGTCAGCTTCAAGAAAATAATAAAGAGAATATAAACTATTGGCCCAAAAAAAGAAAGATTATTCATATGAATCAACAAAGGTTGGAAACAACTTAGTGAATACCCAAAATATCATCCTCAAACATGGACTACTTCAATTAATTACTCCTCAAAGATCCACAACACACTACAAACACCTTGTCGGCTAAGAATAAGAAAAACATGAACACGCAAGAGAAAAATAGAGAATAAGATAGAAAAATCCATAAAAATCATGAATCACCAAAGAAGCATCCACACTAGTTGAAATTGCTAAAATCACATCATCTTCATTCAGGAACACCAACTAAAGTAACAAAAAACCTATTAGAATACAAATCTTTATAACTTGATGAAATCTTTATGTAGATATTTGAAACTCAACATAGATAAACTAGATATACTAAAAAATAAACCCTTTAGTCCACAACCTCTAAAAAAAAACATATTGAACTCACCAACAGATTGAACTTCACTTCACCACTGACAACTTGCAACTCCTTTTATTACAATTTTCTCAATATCCTTGAAATATACAAAAACATGCATTAATTCCAATAGTGTTGACATCAATGAAAACCACATATTAGCAACAAAACCCCAACATCTAACATTCACCATCTTGGGTGACTTAGTCCATGTTTAGCTCTGAAATTGTCTTTTATGAATCTAAAAACCACTTGGTGTGATTACTTTACCTATTACAGTTTGAGTAGTAACATTGAACACCCTAATCTATGTCATGCCCCATAATATTTCAGAAAAATATTTTTTTAGGAAGACCATGGATTCATGAGATGAATGTAGTGCCTTCAATTCTTCATCATAAAATGAAATATGTTTACAATAACACAGTCCACACAATTGATGTTGATCATGATCCTTATAGTCACTTACACCTTGAGAAAAACAAAGGGAACCCCTTGAACATCTTAACCCCAACACTCAACAATAAACCCAAACACAACATATTGAACAAGCCACAATGCTATTAGATGATGATTGGGGTTCCTTAGATTTCACACTAACACTCATGGAAGAAAGCAATATTACAAAAAAAGACTCTGAAATAGTCATGAAAACACTAAAATCCTAAGACCCTTCACAAGCATCCACCTCAACCACTTTAGACCAAAAAATCACAAATTATACAATAGCCTTTGATGAACACAACAAAAAAAGCCTATCCAATTCAAAAGTAATGAAAAATATTTATGGAAAATTTTATGAGCTTATGAAACAACTTGGATACAGTGGAAAAGGATGTGGTGCTAATGAACAATGTATTTGCAACCACATCAATCCTATCACAAAACAAACAATTCATGGTCTTGGTTATTGTCCTTTCCTAGAAATTGTAAAGCCTTCACTTAACATCAATTGACACTATTACAAAACATCCTTCTATGGCGATAAAAACTAGTGGTATTGATTGTTCTCCTTTACAATCAATTAAACAAAAAAAAGTGCCTTCACTTAGTGTTAATTTCATCTCACAAAACACTAAAGAATCAAATTTTCTATATATTACACCCTCCTATAAAGGAGATCCCAAAATATCGCAGTCTAAAGAGTCTTGCATAGGTATGACAACTAATACTTTAGAAGCAAGAGGTATCTTTATCACAAAATACAAGACTACCTTCTACTATTGATGAAGAGAGTGTCTTTTTCAAGACTTCTCCAAGATCACTTGATCAACCTTCCTTCAAGAACCCAAATTAACTTTTATTATATGAATTCCTTTTGTTCCTATCATTGAGTTCATGGCCATTCCACTAATGAATGTAAGGCTTTGAATAGTAAAATCTAATATTTTTTGGAATTTGGTATTGTTTCTTCTATGGGGGCACCTAATTCCTCTACTTGATACCAATTTTCACTCTAGCATGCATCTCATTAATCATTTTGACTCACCCTTGTTCTGCAATCAGTGGGGGAAAGGGGTCATATAGTCTTGTCCTTTTATGTCACTTGTTATTGCCTATTTTGGCTAGTCGTTAACCTTTCATGAATATATAAAAGCAAGCTTGGGATTTGGACAACATACCTTAAGATGGCTTGCATGTGACATACTACCTTTTTCATGATGTAGCTTATAGGACACATATGGCTTGGCATAGGGCTTTCTGTGTAAGCACTTATATATTCTTTAAAGCAATTTCTCATAGTAATGGTGTTAGCAACCACTTTAAAGTGGAGGCATACATTGACACTCACATTTCATTCTATGATTTTCTTTTTTCTTGTGATTTTATCTCTTGGAAACATTAGGTACAATGTTTCCCATGATAAGACATTGGACTTGTCCTCTCTTGGAAACAAGATGATACCATTTTCACTTTTTCTCTCTTGGAAACATTAAACACAATGGTACCCCAAGACGAGACCTTGCATGAACTAAGCAAAATCCTTTTGAATATTCCTTGCACTATTCTACCTTTTTCGTATGGCCACCTTTCATAAAACAACCTGCATGCCTATGGTACCATCCTATTTATGAGTGTCAAGCATACAAATTTTTGCTTACCTCATAGAGCTCGATTTTTTTTTTATTGTGGCACCTTATTAAAGTTATCAGGAGGTATAAATTTTGTATGGTTGAGTAGGAAACCCATTTTGAGGCATGAATTTTCTCCATAGCCACTTGTGTGTTTGTGAGCACATATCATCCATATGTGTCTCACCTTTTGGGCTTTCTCAGCCCATGGACAACCAAAATTTTTGAGGCCCCAGAGTGAGTATACTTTTGGGCTTTCTCTCCTGACTAATATTCATGGTTTCCTCACCCCATAGTGAGTATACATTTCTTTTTCTGAACAAACAAGCCTAGATTTAATCCACAATGTGTTGGAAAAACATTCAAAGCTTGATCCACCTATTCATCTTTGCTTCTCATTCTTTCCATTGTATGATCATGTATCTTGTCTTGCTACAAAACATTCACCTTGTGCATATCCTTTTGTGATTATGTTGGCTTGACTTAGGATCTTGATCCTGGGGGCTTGCACAACCTCCTTTGATCTTTTTAATTCTTTGTCACTCATATTGGTATGATTGGGATCCTCTTGAATGGCTACATTAGCATGAGTTTGAAGCAAGTTCATCCTCTCACTAAAGTGCGGGCTTAATGTGTCAAAAAAAATGTGTATACTTTGATTGCTATGTGAACAATTGATGATAAAATGGACTTAATAACGCCTTGATTTGGTTTTGTGAGGTGTTTTACACATCCACACTAGGTCTTGGACCTTTGTAAACTAAATAAAATGCATTTATTGATTTCTTGTAAACATTTTGTAAGGTGTTGTAACACTACTTCACACTTTTCTAAGACCATTATATCATAATTCACCTTACCAAGGCCTATTTCAAAGTGTTATAAAGTCTTGTAACAAAATTTCACACTTTCCTATGCTTGTCATCAATATTTACACCTTTCTTATGCTTTAATGGCCCCTTTATATACTTATAGGCCTTACTTCAATGTCTTGTTGAAGAAGGACCCGATAAACATTATTTAAATAATCACAATTCCTGAAATCCACTTAAAAATGGTCAAGTGGAGTAATTTTCCATTGGTGGCAGCTTAGTCCCATTTGGCTCAAATTCAAAATAAATTTAAATTTCTCTCGAGTTTTTATTCCTTAAGACCTAAGGTTGGCCTATGATGAGGTATTTTTTAGAATTAGGGTATAATTGTGTATAAATATAGGGTTTTCCCTCTCATTTGACCTAATTTCATTCACTCCTCTTTCTTTCACCATTCATCTTCATCATTATTCTCAAGCAATCTAGGGCACCAAGATAGCTCTCTAAGATATTCAAAGGCTAAATCAACATCCAGTATTGTAGAAAATCAAGATCAATCATCATGGAAAGGTACTAACTTGATTATTTCAGGCTTCACCACATTATTTCTCCATTTTGTTTTAACTACCTAAAAGGGATTTGACCAAGGAAAACCCCCATGCCCTAACATCGAACATTTGTTTCTATCTTTGTGTGTTTTGTAGGTCTTATTTACAAATTTATCAAAAGAATTGGATTAGAAATATTGTAAACAAATTTTCAAAGCGCTTTAAGGTTTTCAAAACCCTAAAGGATGCTTGGAGAACACCTACAGGCCCAGTTTTGTAGTTCTAGAATTGGGAAATTACAAGGAGAAGAAGTGTAGGTCGAGGTCTATAGATTGCCCTTTCAAATCTTCAAAAAAGTCAAAGTGGACACTTACCCCAGTTGTGGCAACTTAGTCCCACAATGCATTTTTTTAAGAGATCTTTGTAAATTCGGACACCCATTTGGTTGAAATAGGCTCTAATGTAGTTTTCCAAAATTTTCCCAAAACTGGACTAAGTCACCTAGTTTGGCACAAGTGTCCTGCCAAGCTTAAAAATTAGTATTTCCATAATTTCAAAGTTGCTTAAAGTTTTCAACACACTTCTAGGTGCACACTTTTTGTTACATGGTCTTCTATTTAGTTTTCTTTCCATTTTTAGGTCATTTATCACATGTTTGCATATCACAATGTGTTTCCCATCCCTTCACATTTGTTAGATTTAGCCTCAGTAAGTTATCTTTTTTTTAGCTTATTGCACTTAAACTTCATAGTTAAACACATTACATCCATTTTACATTAGTTTTGAGTGTATACATTAGAACTTTGGCCCCCATTCCTCTCCTTTTAGGTGAAAACCTAGAAGTGTTAGAGGAACCCTTGGGTAACCAAAATCATTTTCCATAGGAGTAACAAAGAAACTAAAGCAATTGAGGAAATAATTGTAGATTGTTTGTAGAAGACAAAGGATTTTTTTGCTAAAAATAAAATAGATAAGTCTCATCCTCAAACTAGGTCATAGGATACTCAACCTACAAGAGGAAGCAACCAACCCCCTATAGTTTCAAGGAATTCAAGGTCAATTTGACACCAAGTGTTATCAATAGCTCAAGGTGATGGTAATGATGAGCATCTTGAAGATAATTTGTTCAAAAAGGATTTTGGGAAAGATATTCTTCATCCACCCGAATTGGATAAAGATAAAGAGGTTGTTGAGGGGGAAAAAGATTTAGGTAGCATTGCAATTGGTACCGCTTCCTCATCTAGCCACTAATTGCCTATAAAAGAAGTGAAAAAACCTCTGAGAATTGGGTCTTCTCCATCTTCATCACTAGATATACAATTATCACTCCTCCAATAAAGAGGACTTTATTTTAATCTTCTAGTTCTAAAGATGTTAATGTTCCTATAACTCCAGTGTAGCTAGAGAATACATTATCAAAGAAAAGAAAGGCGGTACAATTAGACCTCCCAAAATAAGATATGATGGGGTTGCTACTTCAGAGGACTCATAAGTCTAAAATATTAAAGGTTACTACCAAATTGATGGAAGATGATAGTATAGGGAACCTATTACAATGGGAAGGGGAATTCTCTGATTATCTCAACTATGAGGCCACAGGTATCCAAAAAAAAGGGAGAGATGCACTATGAAAATTATGATATCCATGTTGGAAACAAGCAACACTGAGAGGGGGGTTGAATAAGTGTTGAGCAAAAATTCAAATTTATTGTTCTATGATTTAAATTACTTAACCATCCAATAAAAGAAACATGAATCAACAGAAAGAAAATAATATCAACACCATAACAACATAATCTTTACATGGAAACCCCGTTAGGGGAAAAAATACAGTGGATGGCCAATCCACAATATGATACAAGTATACCCAAAATAAGAAGTATAGAATGGGAATGCACTTGCATTCAGGCTCACTACTCCAAATGGATGGGCTCACTTCCCTACAAAGATTTGGAATAAATCCAAAATATTGAATTGATGAAATAGCATCCAAAATGACTGATTATAGTTCTGATTTAGCTCTGATGACAATATGCTATCCTTCATATAGTTTCAATAATTATGGTTTTCTCTACACAATTCGCAATGCAAAAATATTAGTGCGCAAGTGAAACTGTGCATAATCACTTAGTTGATCTTCCTAATGATCGCAACACACCACCAAACTACTTTCTCACACTCAATAAATGATGTATTAAATCTCTTATATATCCACAACTAGAAATACAATCACTATAGGTTATCGTTCATAAAACTCAGAAATATTATTAACTATCATCCCAAAATTACAACTGGATTTTCAATGTGAATCTAACACCGTCAACTAAGCTATAGCTAAGACCCATAATTAAATGTTTGAACATAAAGAGATTTTAAATAATTTCACTTTACATATCCACGACATGCCACATTCACTGAGTCAACTACAATGAACAAATAGACATAAAACATCCTACTGGACCTCCAAACTCATACTGTAACTAATGAAACACCAAAAAATTTAGTAATAAGATAATATATGTGTTCACCAAGCAATCTCATGGGTCCACAACACAAAACGATGATCCGGTGAAGTAGACAGATTGACTAGCTGACCGGATACCTTGTTCTTCAGATATTATGTGGGTAACACACAATATTTCACTTTATATGCCAGTATCAATAGATACCGATCTACGGATCATGAAGATGACTTTAGTTTCCATCAATGACAACACTGGAATCCATATGCCAACAATCTCCCCCTTTGGTATTGATGGCAACACCTAGAGAAAAATGACTAAGTGTCAAAACTGATAAGTACACTACCAAAATTCATAATACTACTCCCCCTAAGAATGTCAACGAATTTTTCGTTGCACTCTCTCCCCCTTTAACATTGATGACAAAATTGGGGAATCCAAAATTTCAAAAAAATTATTGGGACTTACAAAAATTTGAAGACGTTTGCAAAGTTATTCTTCAACCCACTTAAGTTTGTGTCCCAAATACTTCTCAAACTCTCTAAAATGGTTATATGACCACAAATCATATATGAAAAGGTTTATGTTGCTTCAAGACTTATCAAATCAAGAGCGGTTATGAAATTTTTAGCTTATTTTAGAGCATTTACCATCATCTCAATATTTGGACTTATTAGTCCCTTGAGTTCACATACTCTGCCAATAATCCTTTCATTTTCAAATTTTAGACTCCTTATTTGGTTGAGCAAAGAAATTACCTAATTTTCTTGATTACAAACACTACTAGCTAAAGGGTCAAAAGTGTTGGAAATAGTGACTAGCTATTGTTCAATGTCCTTCATCTTCTTTTCATTTGCTTTAGTAAATTTTGACGATACCAAGGAAGATTTATATACTTTTCCTCCTTTAGACATAGTACATTGAATATTATTTATGCAAGTACTCAATAGAGCTTTGTCTTTGGGAATTAATTCTTCTAGACTACCAACTTATCAGAGATAGAGTAGATATGTTAATTTATCTTTCATCCAACTCAAGATCTAACTCTTCTTGTTGCTCCAATAAAGATTCCTTCATTTCCTCTATTTTGATTTATTGCCCCTTTTCTTTTCAACCTTGGATTTTTCTTTAGGATTTACTTTAAGCATTTCAATTTCTACAATATGTACCTCTTTTTCATTAGCTAACACCTCAAAAGGGATCTTGGTTACAATAGGTGTCTTTGTATCTTTCACATTAGGAGTAGTCAGAATATCCTCAAACTCTAGAGGATCAGACACATTCATGTTTTCCTCATTCACATTCTCTTATCCTAATTCATTTACCTCCACATTCACTTCTTCATTTCTTTGAACATTTATTTCCTAAATGTTAATCTTATCCTTTGATAAAACTTCTTCCATAATTTCCCTAGTTTCTCTGACAACAGTGCCGATTTCACCAATTATCAACTTGTTTATCCTTTTTTTTCTTCTAAATTCCCTTTTATCATTTTCAAGGAATAAATCCATTTCTTCAATTGTCATTTCTGAGCACAAATTTTCTAGGACTCTCTTCCTAAAATTTTCTTCTTCTAATAAGGTGCTTGATCTTCTAGACTCTAAAGCATTATATAGGCTTGTAGGAAAACCAAACATGATTTTAGAAAGATCTTTACTAAAAACAATCATATGGTTTATTGTTATTTCTTCAAGAATTTTCTTATCGGATTCATCAAAGGACACATGCCAATCACAGAGTGGCTTGAGATTTCCATCTTTCACTACTGCATTCTCAACTTCCTCAAAAGACATATTGGGTTTGTCAGTTTTGGCCTTTTTCTTTACTTCTTTTCCTTTCCTAGAAGATTTTCTCTTATTCAATTTGACAACTTGAGTACCAGTAGCCTTTATCTCCCTTACTACTTCTAAATCAATTTATTCCTCTTCATTTGTAGGTATAGCTTTGTAAGATCTTGTCCTTTTATTTTTCTATCTTTTTCTAGAAGCCTAGGCTTGATTTTACTGAGTTGTAGAGGAGCTTCTAGTGTGAGGAGGAGATGTTCCTGGACTAGCTGATTTTTCCTCTTCTTTCTCCTTAGTTGGTTCAACTTCTTTTCTTTTTCTCCTCACTTCTCTTACTTGACGCACATGGATGCCAAAACTCTCTACAAGGGCTTCTACCTATTTTCTTACCCTTCTGAATATCATGGCATTTTTCAATTCTGAGTGAACTTGTAAGCCTTTCTCTACATAAGTACCAAACCTTTCTTCATCCTCATCTAGTGGAAAATTTAGCAGGTGTTTTGCATACATCCTTAGAATTTTCTCATCTACTTCATAACCCATAGGCATGATCCAAACTATTCTAGGATCAATATCTTCCATATGACATTGGTCAATGTCTACCATGAAGCAAATAGAGTCATTGCATTCCTCCATAATTGTTGTAGGAATTCTTTCTCTAGCATGCATTAAATTCATAATTTTTTTGAAGTATCCCCACAAGATTGTATTGTGGGTTTTTCAATCACCCAATCCACATAACATATTCCATATCTAAAAAACTATCAACAAATCATTATGCCATTGAACAAGTTACTAGCTCTTGGTACTTCACTTGAGAGTAGAAAAATAAACTTATCAAGAAGTTACCATACTTGAATGTGTTCTTCTTATCCTTCTTGATTTTTCCCAAATTCTCCATTAACTAGCTTTTGAGTAGTTCACATAAATCATAGTCTAAATTCTATTTGGCCATTTCATATCCTACATAAATAGCTATGTCGGATACTAAATTCTTTTGGCTTCATTGATAAATCTTATAGTCGACAATCATTGATGCAAATTTTACATCCACTATGGCAATATCATTTATCATCATTGCCCTTCTTTTCCATTTCGAGCCTGTCACTTCAGTAACCTTATCATTCTTTCCAAATTTCAAAACTAGAAGCTTTCCAATGGAATTTAGTCCTATAACTACACATGTAGCTTCTTTGGTGATTTTGAATGGCACATCCAACCACATGAATTCATCATGGACACAACTCAACAAATATTAAACCCATTCATCTTCTTCGAATACTAGGAATTTCACAAATTGTACAAATTTCTTATCTTCTAGGTTTTTGAATTCTAGTTTTGAACACAATAAGATCTTCTTGAGTTATATGATGAGTGTACAAATCCACAAAATGTGAGGTTCCCAAATCTTGAATTTTTGTGTGCACATAAGCCCTAATATCCTCAATATGCAAGAATCTATATGATAAAGATAAAAATGCACCTAAGGGTTTTGTATCTATGGACTTATATGGATGCCATTTGAACTTTGGACACATCATATCCTTAACTTCGAGTACCAAATAAGTAGACATGATTGCAATAAAAAAAAATTACAAGTTTTCAATAAATACCTTTCAGCGACGAAAATGAAATTTCATTGCAGATTCTTTTGTATACTTGAGTCTCTCCAAAAATTCACAAAGATTACCTCAAATCTCTCCAAAAACATTTTCTCCAAATGCAATATTAAAAATGAGGGTTGAATTTGTTCCTTTTATTGTCCAGATATCTAACTCTTTTATTTTACAATAAATTCTCTTGCCCTAACTCATCCACTTTTCTTCCTTTCAAGCACTGAGATAGATGACTCTTATGTGGATCGACAATATGCTTCACTAATACTTCTAACTAGTCAAACAATATCTAAAATGTATCAACTCTCCTACTAAACATGTCTAGGTTCTAGTATCATTCACCTACAAGAGGGGATTTTGAGTGTTTTTCTTGATAGCTCCTTGAGACCTGAAATTAATTCCCTGAGGAATTACTAGAAGTTGCTTCTAGCGCAAGTCCATTTCCTTCTACAGAGGGATTCTTCTTTACCTATTTTTTTTGCATCTTCTTTTTTATCACATCTGTAGTAACTTTTCTTTTCCTTTTAAAATCTTGTTTCATGTTTTGTTTTACCAAACCTCTTCTGTTCCAATAGAATCTAGCGATGTGGCCAATTTTTTTTGCAGTTGTAGCACACAACATTTCTCTATCTAGACCAATTGTTCCACTGACTTTTTCTTGATCTGCATTGGTTAGAAATATGTCCAAATCTATTGAATGCATAGCATACGATATCTCTATTAGGGTTGTTCATCACAATTTTGCATTCACTTGACTTACAACCATACTTATAGAAATTAAAACACTGACTTCAAATTGATGGTCTACTTGCATTCATTCTACTCCTACATTGAGAAGCCATATGACCATTTTTTTTGCAAACATAACAATAGCCATTAAATCTTTCAGCATTTTATTTCCTTACTGGATCTCTTCTGGTTCCTTTCATCTGAGTTCCTTATCTAAACATTCCTTTTCCAGAATTACTTTGTCTAGAGTTCCTTTGTCTAGATCCAGAACTTTCTCCTTCTTCATATCCAAGACCTCATTTGTCACAATCAGTCCTCTATCCTTTGATCAGTTCATAAAGTTTGGCTGAGCTTTATCTAAATTTCTCCTTATACTCATTTGCTCTAGCGATTTCATCTCTAAGGCCATCAAGTTTCTTTTCAATAATTTCTTCATTGTTCTTGGATTACTCCAATTTATTATCTAGTTAGTTGAATTGTTCAAAATTTTATTTCAAGGATTGTCCAATATTTTCTTCATTCTTGTTTCCATCCTCAAGCTCCTTAGTCATTCTCATCATGGCAGATTCCTTTTTTTGCTTCAAGGCAATATTTTCCTTGGAAATTTTTTAACATTCTTCAATTTTCTTCTTCAAAGTCAAACTGAGTTGTTCATCCTGCACACCTTTGTTCTTATTTTTGAGTTGACCACATAGTTACGTTATTTTCTCCCTTGTTTCATTGGTCTTGTATTTTAGTGACTGGATGAACTTTTCTACATTCTCAATATTTTCTTGCAGTTCTAGGTTCTCAAATTTTTATTTGGTCAAGATCACCTAGAGCCACCATAAGTTGTTGTTGAGGACTTCTTGTATCCATCGAAAAACACCTCCCAAGATCTCCCCAAGATGTAAGACTTCTTTTGAGGAACTAGCTCTAATACCAATTATTGGAAACACGCAACACTGAGAGGTGGGGTGAATCAGTGCTGAGAAAAAATTCAACTTTAGTGTTATGCAATTTAACTTACTTAACCATTCAATAAAATAAACATGCATAAATCTAGAAAGAAAATAATCTCAAAACCATAACACAAGAATTTTAATGTTGAAACCCTACTAGGGGGGAAACCATGGTGGATGGCTAATTCACAATATTATGCTCTACTATGCACAATTTGCAATGCAAAAATATTAATGTACAAGTGAAACTGTGCATAATCGTTAATCGATCTTCCTGATGATCACAACACACCACCACACCACTTTCTCACACACAAAAAATGATGTATTTAATCTCTTATATATCCACAACTAGAAATATAATCGCTATAGGTTGGCCTTAATAAAACATGGAAATATTATTAACTATTGGCCCAAAATTACAATTGGAATTTCAATGTGTATCTAACACCATTAGCTAGACTATAGCTGAGACCCATAATTAAATGTTTGAACACAAATACATTTTAAATAATTCTACTTTACACATCCACAATGCACCACGTTCATTGAGTCAACTACAATAAACAAATGGACATAAAACATCCTACTGGACATCCAAGCTTGTACTACAACTAATGCAACACCACAAAATTCAATAATAAGATTTAATATACATGTTCACTAAGAAATCCCAAGGATACACAACACAAAATGATGATTTGGTGAAGTAGAAATATTGACTAACTAATCGGATACCCCATTCTTCATATATTTTGTCGGTAACACACAGTATTGCACTTTATCTTCCAGTATGACTAGATATAGACTTGTGGATCATGAAGATGACTTCAGTTGCCATCAATTACAACACTAGCATCCATATGCCAACAATGCAAACTATGGGTCTCAACTTGAGCGAATCTCTCTCTCACAATAAAATATCCATACAAAAGCAACACAAAAGTAGTTTACACTAACTATAAGAAGTTGGATAAGAAATTAAAAAATTTTGAGGTAGAGTTAGTGAATATGAAGGCCATGGTGGAAAGAAATTAGGTGAAGATCAGGGATAAGGATATGGATAAGACCTGCTTGAGGTAAGTGCAAGATCAACAAGGATAAGTGACTAAGTTTCTATAGGAGACTCAGATTGAAAGTGATTGAATTTTGTGTCAAAATGAAAAGATTGGGGTGTGAGGTCAAGGCTGACTGTAGGGTGACAAAAAATGTGAAGACCCAAATGTGAGAGGTCACTAAAGAATATCAATGAAAGTAGAAGGAATTTGATAGCACAATGGGTTGACAAAACAACATATGTGCAGAATTACAAAGAGAACTACATCGGATGGGAAAGGAAAAGGATAGTATATAGGAATATTTGGCCAGTGCCCGATTTGAGGCACCTGAAAATATTCAAAATGCCTAGGTAGAAATAGAGAAGGAGAGATGAAAGAAGTAGGAAATTGAGTATATTCTATAGACCCAAAACAAAGAGGTAGAGAAGATACGCTTAGAACTTTTAAGTGCTCTTGAGGAGGAAGATTAGTTGAAAATTGCATGAAGGCTAAGGTAGCTCAATTCCAATAAGAATTAGCTATGACATGAGGGTCTAGGATCCTCTTGATACTTCAAGGATTGGTATCCTCCCATTGGGAAAGAATCATGATCGTAGTACCAGTCTTGAATCTAGCCTTAAAATTCCTAATGGATGCACACGAATTGAATGTAAAGGTTAGCTCAATATTCAACCAAATTTTGCATATGATCACTCCCCATTCTAAGGATTTGGGTAGGTTAATCATCATGCTATATAAGGTTACTGAGGAAGCTTTCAAGGATGTTGAAATTATATACTAAAGGAAAACTATAAGAATGGTAATTGAATTCATTACCTACAACCAAGTCACCTAGAAAAGTAAGGCTTATTAGTTAGCACTAACTAAGAAGGTTAGAGAAATAAGGGAGGAATTTGAAGCTCTAATCTAGCTTGGGTTACCCTTCTTATTCTTAGCAAATGTGGAGGTGTTGACAAAAGAGAAAATCAAGGAGGCAATTAGGATTAAAAAGTAGGCCTTCTTAGCACTCTAAGGTCTGAGCCCATCACCTTCAGTCAAGGAAATCAAAAAGTTACTTCTCCATTTATGCTAACTCTACTACCACATTAGTGTTATTTCATTAAAATGGGGTGGGGTTTCTTTCAAGGAGGTCCTCAATCTTGACCAAGCCTATGAGACATTGTGCGCACTTGTTCTACCTTACAATGAAGACTATGAATTCTAGGATGTTTCTTTCCTCAAAATTTGAGGATTATTTTTTGTTTTTATGCTATATCTAGGTTCATGCCTTTGCAAGCAAAAGCCCCATGTGAGTCACGAAAAGAATTTTTTTCTTTTAATTTGGGTCCCTGTAACTCTCCCCTTTTCAACTCTTGGTTCCTTCAATATGTTTTTGATGGAATATCACCTTGAAGGATAAATTTATTGCTGCAAAAGGTGTGAACTATGCCACATAATGGGTATGTGTCTTTTCATAATCATCTTCCTTTTAGGCCAGAATTAAGACACATGGTTGAATGGTGGGGAATTTTCCCAAGCTACTCTCACGGACTCAAAAATAACCCACTAGTGTGCCACATCACCCTTTTGTCAAGTGAGTTGTTTCACCTACAAGCATATCATTTCTTTGGAAGAGTTTGTTAGGAAACATAGTGGATCTTATGACTTTGATAGTGGTATTTTGGGGTGGCATCATTAATTTTTTGCAGCTAATCAAATCATATTTTTGCTAGGTTGTAATGATCCCAGATCCTCCTCTAATAACAATATCTTCACAAAAGCTTCTACAATAGCTAGATCCATTAGTGAAACAACTTAAATTTTATTAGCAACTTGATTGTTATGATCAAATCAGATCCCTTATTGGATTGCAAAGTATCAAAAGATAACACCTATTAGGGGTTCATCTCTATCAACTACAATATTGGGGCATCTTGTTGGCCTTATAAAGGGAAGCTTCAATGGCTTGTGAATCATCATCAAAATATAAGTTTTGATCTGTTAGAAGATTATAGTAGGGGTGGAATACAAAATATTTTTACAAATCTTTTTTTCACTCTATGGCATGTTAAAATTATCAATACTATTACTTGAATTGGTATCTGACCTTTTCATTTATGTTATTATAAGAACAAGTAATAGTAGAAGGA
This sequence comes from Sequoia sempervirens, assembly GCA_007258455.2. Lineage (NCBI taxonomy): Eukaryota > Viridiplantae > Streptophyta > Pinopsida > Cupressales > Cupressaceae > Sequoia > Sequoia sempervirens. Next base: position 437,336,832 of record VDFB02281492.1, on the reverse strand, counting down.
GATATTTGAGATTGTCCATCTATGGCCTTTGTCACTTTTTTTATTTCTCTATTTTGTATGTGATTAATTCTCTATGTCAATTCATACAAGTATAGTTTTGGTGATTGATTTATATGCCATTAGCTTTTATGTTAGAATAATGCTATCTTTTAGAAATTGAGTTATGTTTTTTGTACTCTTTCCTTTTCTAAAAATATTATGCTAACATTCATACTATGTTGTAAGAGAAATATGGTTCTATAAATATCTAAAATATTTCTTTTAGTACTAGGCTTCTTATTTCTATTGAAGGTTAATGGGCGCTTCCCGCGAGGACATATGAATGACTACTCTATGCTCCTTTGGGCATTAGTTGTTCATCCCCTTTACAAAAATGAAGGGTTTATGGAATTTTGTCTCTATTTCATTATAAATAAAAGCTTTCTAGGATTTGGAATGTTCTAGAATCTTTATGGTGCATCACCTTAGATAGTTTTCTTTTTACAAATCTCTTCCCATTTCTATAAAACACAAAGAAGAGATAGGTTCTGTAAAAATACAAGAGGTCATTCAGTGAGGCACAAGTTGGTCCCCCACTCACTGAATTTCCCATAAGGTTGTTTTGGAGAAGCGCAAGCTTTCATGATCAACAAGTAATAAACTCAAAAATCATTTTATATATTGTAAATATTCTTTAGTGAAAATGTGAAAAATTGTATTCTATATATGTATGAATTTTCCATTTTAAGTGATTTGAAATCTAATTCTTTTTCAAGTCTCCATATATCAATAGTAGTATGTGATCATAGAATTTTGAACATTAGTGTAATGTAAAACATTTCAAAATCAACTATGATGATCCCACAACAAGAAAGTCAAATTTTATAATTGAAACTAGCTTTTTAGTGGATCTAGATATTTTATTTTAAAACTACATATCAAATATAGTTATATATGTTCATATATATATAATAGTGTATGTATGCATGACATGTTTCAAGTTAATTTCTTATGGTTAAACCTATAGGACATTAGAATTAGTCATTATTGAATGAAAATAAAAAATAGTATTACACTTACATAAAATATTGCATGATATTGAGATCAATAATGCATGTACCTTAATTATTGCATGAATCTGAAAAATATCATTCAAGGTCAAATTACATGTTATAACTAGTTGCACATAAAATTGAATTGGAGTACAATTATTTATTTTACTATTTTTAATGCATGAAAAGATGAAATAATGAAAGAGGTTCATATAATCATTTTCTTGAAAGGATTTAAAAGACTGTTTATTTTTATTATCATTAGATATCCATGTTATTCTATACACAAATTGGGTTTACCTTCCATGATAGGGTATCAAATATGGACCAATAGAGAAGGTAGAAGCTATTTTTGATATCTTTTGATTTATTTAGAATTTTTATTAGCATGTTTCTCCACCATATCTTGATAGTAGGACATTGCATGTTCAAGATAGAAATGCATGTAGATATATCAAGTTGCACTAGGATTACCTCATGCTTATTGTTTCCAAGTTGCTAGTTACTTCATATAGGGTCAAATATTATTTGATTAGGCATAATTTTTTGGAAGTGTAAGTTTCATGTGTTAGGAAGAAAAGAATCGAAGCCATGTTCTTGTCTCTCTAACTTGTGGATGACTATGAGGGTTGGTGGTTGTTAGAGACTAAATTGATTTTGTTATCATATCATTCTTATATCACTATTTGTATTTGTAGTTATAGATTGTATAGTGAGTTAACTTCATGGCATGAGAACCAAATTTATACTTTTGTATATTGTATATTATGTTATTTTACCTTAAGTATACACTACACATATGAGGATGTGTTATAACATTTATTTATCTTATGAAGGCATTTCATTATTATTCAATGTCTATGAGATAATGAGTTATTATTTAATTTTGGGAGATTCTTTTGGGCCATAATCCTTACAAAATAAATATTATTAAATATTTTCCCAATAAACCCTAAGTGCATACAAAAACTTTTGAAGGATGTTGGAACCATCCAATATGATATAGGATTTACAAGGTAGATGGCACCTTAGCCCTAAGAAAATAAACCTGGGTTGTCAAATCTTTTGAAAAAAATTGTAGCAAGCACACTTTTAGAGTACTCATGGCATAATCCACCTTGGTTCTATAGTTTTCGCTCATTGAAGTGACAAATATAACAACCTTTCTCTACAAATTTCATTATTGAAAATAAAATGGCCAATAAGACATTCATAAAAACTGAGTGAGGTATCCTCTAAAAATAGGATGATATAGCATCATGTGGAGATGAGTCAACTTACAATAAAAACATAGCCGTAAATACCAAGTTGATAGATCTTTATTTTGAAAAAAATGTAGAAGGGAGAAAACTATCAATAAGAAAAACCCTTTGAAAAAATACTATAGTGATTTATTAATAAAAATAGGCACACATAGAGATACTAATACTACCCTTATAGATTAGTAGGGAATGCAATTCAAAGTAAGATAATGATTTATATTTATATTTCCTAGTCACACTCGAGAAACAATTGTCTAGAAGATGAACTAAATAGTTAATTTCATATTGCTAAATATTTACATTTTGATTCAATATATAAATCTTCCATTAAAAATTTTTGTGATTCCCCTTTTCACATTGATTTCCCAATCATCTTATATGCACAATGTATTCTTATCTTCGTTATAGTTAAAAATTTCCTCTACAACTTTTAAATGTCCTTTTGAAAACTTAATTTAATTTTGTCAATAAAAAATGATTGAATAAAATTTTCTTTGTGCATTGGGAAAATACATAATGATTCTTTTCAATAGTTTGTTTAGGAAGTCAAACTAATTGAATAATATTTCAAGTGAATTGGAATTAATATTCTCACCCATTGTTGGACTTCTTAATAACCACTCCATATCTTATTCTCATAAAAATATTTGTAGGAGTTGCTTATTCATTATCTTGTTATTCCACTTTCGATTGGCCCTCTTAATTATCTTAATGAAAAAATATTTTTGATTATTTTAATGTGTGGATCAAGCATTTGAATTTTCATTGGTTATCTTGTGCTAGTTTTCTTACTTCTTACCCTACTAAAAGGTATTCCTATCTATAAATTTATAATCCTTTCAACTCCTAAATATTTCTATTTATTTTATTTTCTTGCTATGGAATTTCTAAAGGTAGCGAGTCTATGTGCTTAAAATTGGAGTCTTATTAGTTAGGGTGGGCTTTATTGTCCTAAGAAAAGTAATAGTAATGGTCTTCAAAAATTATAACTTAATAGTCAATCTCTAGATGTTATACTTTAATATAGATGGTGTATGGAATAGGTTCATCCTTGGGGTAAACTACATTGTCCACTCATAGAAGAAATAGTCTAGCAAACACACTTTTGGACTACTCATGACACCATCAACTTCGGTCATCTAATTTCTCCTCATAGAAGGTACAAAGATAGAAGTCGAACAACCCTTCTCTACAAGTTTCATCACTCAAAAAAAAATGGAGGTAAAATTTTTTTAGAATATGAGTGTGGTATTCTCTAAATATAAGATAGAGCACCATGGAAAGATGGCTCGACTTGAGAAAAAAAGTACAAATATAAATTCCATATTCATATCTTAATTTTAGAAGGAAGAAAGCAATCACTCAAAGAAAACCTTTCAAAAAATGCTAGAGTATTTTATCAAGGAAAAAGGCACATATTGTGAGTCTACCACAATCCTTATAGATTAATGGGAATGTAATACTAATATACTTAATTTTAGAACTAGTAAGATATTTCTTTTATATTTTATATTTTCTAACCAGATCAAAAATCAATCATCTAAAAGATTAAGAAAATTATTTTCGTATTGTTAAATATGTAAATTTTGATTAAATAGAAAAAACTTTAATCGAATATTTTTTGTGGTTGTACACACCCTAATCATTTGTCAGTCATCATGTATTTGTTTTTTGTTTTTTTAAGATAGGAAAGTCTTCTTTAAATTTAAATATAGTTGTAAAAATCAAATTCAATTTTCTGGACGAAAAACGATTGAATATCATTATCTTAAAGCAAACTCAATTTTCGCATTATGAAAATACAAAATGACGCTTTTCAGAAGCGCGTTTAGGAACTTAGACTGATTGAATAGCATTTCAAATGAATTGAAATTATCATCGCCGACCACTGCCGCACTTTTTCTTCAAAACCGCCGTATATCTTATTCTAGCAAATAATTTCATGCACGACTGAACATATAACTAAACACATGTAAAACACAAAAGGCACTTGAAGAAGGGGCAAACTTATTGTAGGAATTGTTAAGTAATACGCTTTACCAAGGCCTTGACCGATAGCCGGAAGATGGACCAGCAGTAGGCCATTGTTCTCCTGAATCTCCAATCCAGTCTGATGTTTCTGGTGCTTGGGCAGGTGAAGCAACAGGGGATGATTCATCAGTCACCGTTATTTTGAGCTTTAGACCGTTTGCGCAATGCTGCCCCACTCCACAGATGAACCATATATTCCCACTTTTCGCAATTTCAAGAGTGTCCTGTCCGGTCTCAAATTTAAGACCAAAGATCGGTTCTTTAACACAGTTTGCGAATGACGACCCATTTACCACTAGCACGTTGTGAACACCCATCGGGTAGTTGAATACTGTAACACCCACCCAATACACATTTAGACAAAACGGGTGTTAATTTTTATGAAACGATCAATGCCAATACAGACGCTTATGTTCAAGCTAAAAATATTAGAGCAATGTACAGGTATATATAAAAGTGAAATTGGAAGAGGATGAAATTACCGAGCGTGTCTCCAACATGAAATTGTTTGTCTTGTGCCCACGCCTGGTAGTCAAAGCCAAGTGTCCATCCTTTCTCGTCGCCCACTGTAAAAACGTTGGCAGCATCGACGGGGTCACATATCATAATTATTAATGATAGAGAGGCCAACGTTATGAGAGAAACCAGACTTTTCGTTGCCATTGAGCTCTGTCTTTGAACACTTCGTAAATGATTAGAATGTTTTTCACAGGCTGAATATGGATGGGAGGAATTAAGTGTACATGACCATATATAACCCGATCCCTGTGAGTAATAACAATAAAACCGGCGCCGGGCGGAGTGCCGAATGGAAGAATCTCTCCTCCAGATGATACGTAAAATCAAAACAAATGATTACCCAAGCTAAGGCCAAAAGGTTCAACGCGTTTCGCAGCCCTTGCCGACGAGACAAACGCGTTCTATCTATGCATTAATGGTTTATATCAATAACATTGTTTTTTATATTTCCAAACAAACAAACAGAAAAAAAAAAAAAAAAAATGTTAATATTAATTTACGCCAGTATCCAATTTGAACAAGAGCAAGCTAAATGTGTGAATCAATGGTTCACCTTTTACGAAAAGAATTGTCGATGATTAAAGTCATCCTAGACGTTTATTTTTCTGGAGTCTTCTTTCCCACTGAGCTTTATATTTTTAGTTGTTAGTGTATTCTCACACCTGAAAAGAAATCTCGAGCAGTTGATTGTAATTAATATTTGTATTTAAAACGCTGCAAACAGTCAGATACGTCAGATCTCCAATGAAAGTCGGATCTCGGTTGCCTCACAAAATCTTCTGTCAAGATATCTTTCAGATCGACGTTTCGTTTACTATGAATAGATCGAAGTAGTGGCTGTAAGAAAATTGCTTTTGGTTAGTCTCATTTAAAAAAAGTTCTTCTGTATAATGGTTTTGTAGGTTTTTTTCGCAAATTATGCCCATTATTTTAATCGGCATAGTTGACAGCAGACACAATTTGTGTAGAATCTTAAGGTTAGTCACTTGCCATGGTTTCAATGAGTTTCATTAAGATCTCGTTGGCTGTGAATAGATTGAAACAACAGCTGTAGAAAATTTGGTCTTTGTTCTTGCAAACTCTTCCCATTTTTCTCATCTGCATCGTCAACAACACGAACAATTTGTGTAAAGTCTAATTATGACTAGATTGACCCATTCCTTGACCTGTACAAGAATTTTCACTAGCCTGAATGTCCTTTGTTCAAGCATACTGAGGTGCTTAGGGTTGATTTGATGTGTTGTTCTTTTTTTTCCCTTTTTTTAATGCTATTTCTTTATTATTATTGTATTGATATCTTAGTTTGCTCTCATAGCGGAATTCTTCCGCAGACACTATTTACAGGCATTCTAAAGCCGTGTGGAGATGGAGTTGACCATCCGAGACAGCCCACGACCTATCACAGAGGTTGAAACTAGGGAAAAATAATTGCTATGTTTTTTATTGTTTCTTCCTTTATTTCTTTCTTATACTTAGGGCCGATGAAAGGAAACTCTGAAAACCATGGGTTTATGGGGTTTTCTAAATACTTTCTTTTAAATTTGCAAACCCTAGATTCATATAGTATTGTGCATTAGGGTTATGTGGTTTTCTAAATACTTTCTTTTAAATTTGCAAACCCTAGATTGATATAGTATTGTGCATTAGGGTTTGAAGTTGTGTAGAAATGGCAGAAGCTGCCAATGCGGCTGAAAACCCTCAAAATCTTCTGACAACAACTACGAAATAAATGTAGAAATCTTCACTAAAAGATTGTAAATTTTCTACGGCTGTTAGGAATAGCATAAGTAAAGCTTTTGGGGTGCCTGCGAGGCAATAATAGTTTCCATCTCTCCGTCGTCTAAAGTTTTTCTTCTAGGGTGTGAGTTTCCTGAGACTGTAATGTTGTTCATGGTCAACCACATAAATTGTCTATGCAGCCAAAAAAGGGCTACTATGTCTGAAGTGTTAAAAAAACCCACCAAAATGTCTCTGGTTAGTGATGTGGTGTTACATGTGAAGGCTAGGAATGATCCGGGAAGTTCCCAGAATTTAGTGTGTAGCTTAATATTCACTATTTTGATTTTTTCTCTTTGAGCAAAATTAGAATCTAGTTCCTAGGTTGTGCTTGCTATGCAAATTTGTAAGATGAATTTGATGAGTCCATAGTGTGGTGATACTTTTGACCTCAAAAGAATTGACCTCCATACTCATCCTACCTCTTTTGTATGATAGTCATGTACAAGTTAGCAATCTGTGTGTACATGCGAAATATGATTTTCTAATAGAAAAACTAGAACCCACCTTGTGAATGTTGGTCCAACCTTGTTTCCAAAAGTTGCCATCCTTGTCTCCATTGACTTGAGTCTGAGCTTTCAATCCCCCTAGCCAAACGTTCTTTTTTATATAGAGCATAAAATCCAATTAGAAAATTAACAATATAAATTGATTTGTAGAGTCCCTATTAGAGGATACAAATATTTGAACTGGACCATATTTTGGTTCCCTTTTCTTAGTCAAAGAGGAATTATATTGAAGTTGATGATGGCAGGAAGGGACTGATGTTATGCATATTTCTTTTCTTCTATTGCTCATTAGGACTTTGGGTGTACAGACAAAAGTGTAACTTCCTTGTTTGTGGATAATCAACTCTGTGATCTATAATTTCTATTGTAATTTCTTATAGAATTGTAGTGATTTGCTAAACATTGGAGAATTTTTCTGATTTATGTAGAGGATTTTCTTATTGTCATCTCATTTTGTTTTGGAAATCACTCATCCCCTCTCCTACTATGGGTATGTGCAGGATCATCATGGAAAAAATAGGCCCTTAAGTGGCAAAACATTTAGAAAAGTCAGAGTTAGGCAACTTAACATAAAAATTTGAATAAGTTATCTATATTATTTCAAAAATAGGTAAGAATAGAATCTATAGCAAATTGAATGTAGTTTCTAAACTACTAAGTTTATTTTTATTATATAAATCTCTTTTAATGAAAATTTGAAATTTCAATGCAGTAGTACTTAAATTTCAAGGAAAAAAAAGTAGACGTCTTTCTGACCACCCTAACCACAATAAAATGATAATATTTTTTTATAAGGTTTTAGATATAAGTAGAGGATTCATGTCCAGATGTGATGCATTTTTTTTGTAATTCTTTTCTAAGTAAATAATTAATTATGAATTTTTTATTACAATTTGTTTAAAATATAAAAACTTGTATGTATGACCACCTTAACTTGGTCAAAACTTCATGAAATTGTTTCTTTTATTTTTTAATCTTATAGTATAAAAAGCATAGAATGTGATATGGTTTGAAATCTATAGATGTTTTTCAATCAGCTTATCAATCATGAATTTAGTCGTAATTCAAATAGAAAATGAATAATAATTATATATTAAATTCAAAGTAAAGCATAATTTATATTGGTGGAAAGCTGAAAGTATCCTTTAAAAACCCTTTTCATTTCATCAATTTTGGGTAAAAAAAAGTCACCAGCCACATACCCATCATATCGCCACTTTTTGGCCCATTATGATCTTGCACATACTACTCTATTGTATGGCGATTGGTCTATATGTTTTTTATATTCATCATTGTCATCCATTAGATAACCAAAATAATTATTTATTCTAAAACTCTTCATGCCATTATTCAAACCACATTTGTCCAGTTTAGTAACTAGCGAAGAGAGCAAATAAGAAAGTAAATGACTGAGCAGATTGAAAATGGCGTTAAGTAGTTGTATTCTCTGAAAAAGGAAAATGAAAAATAACTGAGCAGAACAGGGCAGTATGAGTAACCTGCCTAAAGGCTCTAAAATCTTCTACTGAGAAAAATGGGTGAAGTGGACGTAGAAAATTTGGGTCACGCCGTTGGCATATTCAAGTGTTCTGGGGAAATAACTTGCTTATTGGTGTGCACTTCTTGCAATAAATTATATAGATTCCTCTATTGGGATTTCTTGTTTTTATCCTCTGTTGGATTTTATATTATAATTTTATTGAAACTAACTAAACTACCTAAATGTGGTTTGAATATATCCAAAAAAAATTCAAAATACTAAAAATCGTCCAATTCATATCTTTGTGTATGCATTTAAAGAAAGAGTTTTTTCATAAGATGTAATGGTTGAACAAACTAGTTTGTCAAGCATTTTGGAAAATGATCCAAGTATTTTGAAGTTTCTCCTTGTAAACATTTATTATGGCACCATTTATTTGTGGGAATTAAATTTTGAAATGGCTGGGAGATTTATTCATGTTTATTCAGCTATAGGATAGGAATTTCAATAACAAAAATTACTCTTTACAACCTATGAAAATTTTGAAAACAACATTATTAAAATATAACATCATTTTACTTTATGTTTAAAATACTGAGTTACATGAGACAATTCCTTAGTAATGGTTATGCTAGGTAACTCATACTAACAAGATCAAAATTATTTGTTTGCACTACTTGTGCTGCTTCTGCTCCATTTGAAACAACATCAAGGCTATAAACTAGCCACCTCATCATGGACTTTGTAACCATTACATTAATCCTACTATCTGATAAGGATAATCTGGGTCTAATTTTTTGGTGGCTTTTGGTTGTGCTTTTCCATATTTCCTGACTCTCATGTGCTAAATATGAAAACTTCAAATGCTGAGATTCTTGAGAGTGTATCAGAGCAGCAGTGCCTTTCTCAGTTATCATTGGTGAGTTTGTGATTTAAACTTGGAGTAGATTCCCCTGTCAGAAACATGTAGCCTGTGTGTATGTAATTCATCTTAGTGGTCATATAACAAATCATTATCCATCTCATCACAGAAGGCCCTCTTTTTTTTGGCGTCCTACAAGGAACTACAAAAGAAAATGGTGAACCACAATGTTCCTTACTTGTTACAACAAGTGTAGGGTAGAAGTCTTCTCTTTTTTTTTCCTTTCGCAAAGAAGATTTAAAAGTTATGTTTATAAAGAGTAAAGATAAATAGTTAATTGCAAAAAGGAAAAACTTGTATTGTATTTATTAACATTAAAATTAATGTGTCAACCACTTTCATTAGTGACAACTAGATTGTCGAGTCACTCCTTTACCAATTAAATATAGGCATTTACTAAGAACAAACTAGGTGATTAAGAAGTAAAAAGATGTGTGTTGTTTGGAATTTCCTAAATGGGTAGGCCCTATGTCAGTTGAGCTTTAATATCATGTTCTTCTCAAACCCACCCCTATAGGTCTTGGATAGACAGAACAAAGGTTCAATTTTTTGGACTACAAATGAGCTTTTAGTAATTAAATTGTTAAAAATAAGAAAAAATGCCACACATAAATAGACAACAGATATATTTCCTATAAAATGCAATTCTAGGTCTCGAGTAATCTTGTTTTTAGGAAGGAAAGCTAAGAGACATAACAAGCTTCCTTGGCCGGTCTTTCCATCTCATCCACTTGGTAATAAAAGATGATGTATCATCTCTTTGATGAATGTCCATACCTTGTTCCAAAGCTCCCTTCTTGGTACAGGCAGAGAAGATATAGGCAAAAGGTTGTGGAATTTGACTTTACACCTACCAATTGTTTTTGCTTGAAATTTTCTAAAGCCTTCTGAACAAGTCCATTTTTTACATATCCTACAATCATTGTAGTCCATGAGAGGACATCTTTTTGAAGTATTCTGACTAGGGAAGTTGTGACTATAATATTTGACAAAGTTCCTCTATCCTTTATGCTTCAATAAATGTCCATACTATTCTAAAGCTCTCATTTTGGCATGGGCAGGGAGGATACCAACAAAGGTTGTGAAATTTGGCTTTAAACCTAACAATTGCATTTGCTTGGAAATTTTTGAAGCCTTTTCAACAAATCTATTTTGTGGATATCTTGCAATCATTGTAGTCCAGAAGAACACATCTCTTTGATTTACTTTATCAAACACTTCACTTGCCTTGTCTATGCTTCCACATTTTGCATACATATCTACTAGGGAAGCTGCAACTACATCTAGCAAAATTCCTCTACCCTTTATGCTTTTATGGTTGTCCATATCATGTTTCAAAGCCATCATTTTTGCATAGGAAGGGAGAATAGTAGCAAAGTTTGTGGAGTCTAGATTCCACATATAGCTTTTGTGAGGCATTCCACAAGGTTCTCCCTAAGAATCATGGATATAATTCCAGCCAAGGGGAATGATTATGTACCCCTCAAACATCCATTGAAATTCCAACCAATATCATCCTCATTTAAAGCAATATTTAGTGGAAATTGCATAGTTGGTTATAGCAACAAATAACTTTCTCATTTAAAGCAATATTTGTAAACTTTTAGAAGTGCGGTAAATGTATTCTATTCCCTTTTAAAGAAGAAAATATAAGTTTAGATGACTTTTCCCTAGATAACATGCAATTCAATAAAAAATCCATAAATAGATAAAAGATTGTTTGACAAAGCAGTATTGATGTGGGTGGCCACTATGCCAAGTCAATTGATCTTGTGTGCTACACAAATGTATGAAAAAAAAACCCAATTTTTTTCCTAATATACCTTCCATGCCTCTTTGACATACCCATTGCACAGCAAGGTGCAATTGCTAGTTTTTAGTATTCTAAAATGATTGAATACAAAGGTTTTACTAGGTGGTCGATATTTATAAATATATATTGATTTATAGTTAAGCATTATTTATAATATTTAATAGGTATTTTTATATTGTTTAATCAATAGAAATAATATTTTTTAAAGTATTAATTATTTGGTAGTGTTTTAGATATTATTAAATTTTAAGAATTTTATCATTTATTTATAGATTTGTTACTTGATAAGATTAATAGACTTGATAAGTAGTCTGCTTTTACAGGAGTTTTAAAACTAAGCATTGCCAATTCTTGTAAGAGTAATCTTGGTGCAATTAGGATCAATGGCCTTAGAAATGATAGTATGGGATTGGTTCACTTTTTTCATCTTTTCCTGTAGCTTTTGATGCTAATAATTTTATGTAGGCATGTTCTTTCCACATAGCTTTGGAAGAAGATCTTGTGAGTTTCACTCAAAATAAGTTATTTATGAAATGGATTCCATTACTTTAGTTTCCCTTTTGTGTAAAGAGAGTTTTAATTACTCTTTTCGCTGACTATATTCTTTTGTAGCTTGAATTCTCTTTCTCAAAAACTTTGATTCCATCTCAATTGCTTAAATTCCTTGATAATGGTATATTGTTGGAAATTCTCTAGCTAATTAGGCTTTCATAAAAGATAAAATTTATTTGATCAAAATTCCTTATATCCTAACGAAGCTACATATTTTCTCTATTTTCTTCACTCTTACACCCCACCTTAGATCCATAAAATTACTGTTCACCTTACTGTGATTATTTTGATGAATCATGAGATTATGAAACCTTGAAAATTATATATTATGATGGAATTATGCAATGTCATGTTATTGGTTTCAATAGAATGATGAGGTTTACTTGATACTATGAATTTGATGAAATACTATGAGATGATTTTAATTCTTTAAAGCAAATGATTAATGAAAATGCTATGATATGATCTTGATGTAATTGTTTTGTCTAATTACCATTTGTTTTCCTGAGTGGAAATGCAGAAACAATTGGAGCACCTCCAGAAAGAGAGGTGGAGTATCACCTAGGAGAAGGGTTAAGAGTCACAAGCAATGCCATCTAAGTCTCTTGTCACCTTGAAGATTAGGGGTTTGGATACCATTATTTCTATATAAAACTAGGGTTTCCAGATTGTGTCTTGGGTAAGTTTTACCTTATCCCTATATAACCTAGATGTCTTTGTGATGGATTCAATTGCTTATTTACTATGTTATAGATTAAGCATCTTGTGTATTTTATGCAAAGGTATACTTTTATACATCAATGCATGTATGTGCTTATATAATATATAAATGTACATGTCTACATTGAATACATGTTAGTAAGTATATATATATATATAAAAGTGTATGCACATCATGATACTAGACCAATCAAAGAAATATGTTGTATAATATATGAAGATTATAATTAATTGCTAACTAGCGATAACATACATATAAAAGTGTGAGAACAATTAAATGTTTTTGCGGGTGTCAATATTTGTGAAATGTTGGTTAATGCCAATAAGGTGGCATAGTATATTTTAACCGTCACCTTGAGTTTCACCACCATATAATTACTGAAAAGTCATAGTACTTTGTTGAAGTATGGGAGTCATTGGGAAATGCTCATTGGTTAAATTAGTCACGGAGTCTATTGTTTTAGCTCGATTCGTAAATGGGGAGCACATTTTGTATTTGAAATGGAATTATATCCATTTATTTTGCCAATGTAAGCCTTGGAAGTTGCGACATAATGTTATTTATGGCAGAAGTGTTATAATATTTTAAATTGCTAATGCAAACCGTTTAAGGCCGCGACCATCATGCCACGAAGGCAGCGTAAATATCATTCGGGAGGTAAATCAAGCTTAATCATGTAAAGCTCATTGTTTTCAGCACGACCGAGGGAGATAACTATTTTCGGTAACCAACTCTTGCAGGAGAAAAATTGATAGTATTATAGGATGACGGGAAAAAAAACGACAGCACTCTAATGGAGGGAGGATGAAAACTGATTTTTAAATTCTAAGATTATCGTTGCCAAGTCGGAGCATAGGAAAATTAGAGAAGTCATCTCACAGAGTGCAAGGATTGAAGGATATCTAATATATGAATTTGTTAAAGGGATTATCATTTGGGTTGATGGTGCGAGCCTAATGAAGAAGGCATGATGTATGTTGAAGTGAAAAAAATAATAGCAGCCTCCACAAGACAGAGTTTCAGTTTAAGTTTTTATCTCATTCATTGTGAACTTTTTGGATAGATGCTAATGGTACCATGTTTGTGTAAACATTTGGGACAGAAGAGGGGCTCTGTAAGCTCCTAAAAAAAATTCAGCTATAGAAGCACCTCTTAATGACCATGGTCGCACGTTCCATTCAGCTGCGCGCATGAGATGCCATAATGTTAGTTTAAAAAAGCTCCCATAATAATAATCTGAAATATACTTGGCAACAAGAACTTGACACCATCTTGAATGATCAGAACACTTGTGGGCTTGTAAGTGAAAGAATGTCATTTCTAACCTCTAATGGGTAGTCTATGAGGATAGAAACAACAAGTTCAGTTTAGAAAGAGTAGATGGCTAATATTCTTTAGGCAATTGGTTGAGAGCTAACTAAGCAAGCTATATCCAAATACTCAATTGAAAGGGAAGTAACTTTTCCATTTTTGGTAATGAAATAATCGATTATATATATATATATAATATGTTCTTTAGTACAATAAACTAATATTATGCAATTTATTTCAAATCCTTCTCATGCAAATATCTTTATTTATACCTTTGAAATGCCCATGTTCGGATAGTTTCATTTTTCCTTGGATAGTTACTAGAAAAGTTAGGTCCCATGAAAAATACCAATGGGTAATATGAGCTTCTCTTGAATTTTAAAGAATTGGTCTTATTTAATTTAAGTCTTTTGTAGAACTAAGGATTTGCGAAAGAAGTTCCTAAATGGACCCGTGCTAAGAAGATATCAAACCATAGTCTCATTGTGAGTAAGAAACCAAGTTGTGAGGCTGAGAGCATAGGAGTATTGTGTTGATTATGGGAGACAATGCTTTCTAGTTTGAGGATTAGCTTACTACATTTCCTCTTTTAGAAAGATTATGTGAATAGAAATGTTATCAGGTAGGAAAGTTATCTTATGCTTTATTTTGAAAGATTAAACCCATCAAGAGTTGTATTATGTTTGAAACCACCTCAAATGGGGTATAATGTGTATGGTATCCTTTCATTGCAGTATGACCAATGGAGTCAAGTTATTGCTTTTGTTGGCAAGGGATGCTTGGGATTTAATTATGAACGGAGATAGCAAGTTTGAGTCATCTTATGTGAGAACCTACTTATGACCATGTGTATAATATAATGATGGCATAAGTGTTGTCAATAGTATTATGAAGCCTAAGAATAGGTAAGATGGTAAAATTCTTTGAATTAGATTAGGGCATAAATTTGAGGTAGTATCCTAGGGCCTAGTTGTTGTAGATATGTAACAAGGGGATTTAATGATTGAGGTATCTTACCAAACTAGTCATATCATAAACTTGGTAGGGAAGCACTTATGTTATATAGACTTATTGTAAGGTGGGCCAGTTGGTCTATGATTATGTTTCTCCTTGGTTAACAAGATTTCATTTAAATGCATGAAGGACTAAAACCTAAAGGAAGTTATATTCTTAGTAGAGATGTAACCTTTATGGTTTTAACTAGTTTATGTAATATTCAGACTACATTAATGACCATGAAGATCAAGAATATATCATTTCATGTCAAGAATTGCTCAAGTTTTATCATGAGAGTAGTCGCTCTCAAGGGTTAGAGTTAAAACTCGAGAAAATGGTTGTAGCCAAGACCTAGGAAGTTACGTGAAAGTAACTCAGGTAATCAAGTCATAAATAAGCAACAACCCATATGAGTTACTCACTTTGTAAATCTTCACTTCTTAAGGAAGGAATCTATAATGAAGCTAAATCACAAAACATAGAGACTATAATAAGAAGGGATTTTCAACTTTAGATGAATATCTATTAGTAATTATGATTAAACATTTTTTCAATAAATAAAGAAAGTAAAGAAAATTTATTGGAGTAATGAGCATGGTTAGGTGCTATAGTGGTAGGATTGCTTACATAGCAAAATGATAGAGTCCTTGTTACCTTTCGATGAATGAATTTGTACTTTGAATTATTTTCTTGAAATGTAAACATGTTCTCTTGTGTGAGACCAAACCTTTCTAGGGTTTTGTACATAGATGAATACCACTCAATAGAGGGTATTATATAAAGGAGTTGTCTTCTCTATCCATGACTAGCCAAGTAAAGTTAGTTGTGCATATTGGTAAGGAAATTCCAGGTAAAATGCTAAGGGGAGAAAATTCCTCTTGTATTTTTCTTATCTTGAACCAATGGAAGTTTCCAAGACCTATTAGTTAAACCAAGTAGCTTAGGGGTTTGAGAAAGACCTACCATCTTATCAACTTAGACGATTTATATCTAGTAAGATAAGTTATGTTGATTTATACTCTACTTTATTTTTTATTAGGTGGAACAGTTAGTTCCAGAATACCCTAGGTTAGGAAGGGTATTCAAAGTCGAGTAGGGTGGGTGAACAAACCACTTCACTCTTAGTAGTGATCATATTCATAATATAAATATTATGGCCATAGTGAGTACAGTTGTCACTACATGCACTTGTCGAGTCACTATGACCCTGATACTTAGTTGTCAAAGATGTCGTGCATAGTTGGAAGGTATCCATAGTTGTGCAAGAGCATTAGTTAAGTAGGTTAAAATAACAAATATCATATGTAATATTTAAGAGGGTTCTTAACCAATCCCTTCATTGAAGGGAGGGCCACTTCAAGTTAGGAAGATGTCTGAGGGACTCCTTAAGTCCATGGTTGGAGGTAAAGTGCATGGGTGATGCCCTCTCTCGTGGAAATGACATGCCAAGTATTGGAAGATAGAATAATCTAGATATAGGATCTTTCACCTTGTTCTTGTAAGTTACTATTTTAGCTAAAATAGATGTAATCATTTAATTGAAATATAAAAGTGATAGATGTTTACTCTTTTTAGTTATAAAGATTTTATAAATGTTTTGTTATATCATTATGGTAATAGTTATGTAGAAGCATGTTCCATATTCAAAGAAAAAAAATTATACCTCATTTCATCTATGTTTATAGTTTTTTACCATTTGGCAAGTAATTCATGGTAACTCTTTGTAAGAAGGAGTAGGAAGTTACATTAACAATGATAAGTGTTGATCATTATTATTTATTTATATATCTTAAGTTATATTATTATTTGGATTATAGGTGGTTGTAGATCCATGGGAAACATCCTTTATTTTTCCCCTTATTTTATCTAACTGCTATTGTTTCATAGAAATATTTATGTAATATTTCTAAAAAAATTTATTAATATAAGTTTAAATCATTTTCTTGGGACAATGCTAATAATTATCTATACCTATTTTTCATTTAATAATATTTTTAAGTGTGTTGTTAATTTTAAAAAACTCGCAAGCTTAATAAATTTAAGATATTTTCAATTATTTTGTAAGAAAGAGATGAGTTGAAAGGGTATGTGGAGGATCATCACGGAAAAAACAAGCCCTTAAGTGGCAAAAAATTCAAAATAATCAGAGTTAGGCAACTTGAATTAAATTTTTGAATAAGTTATCTATATTATTTCAAAAATATGTAAGAATATAATTTGTAGAAAATCGAATGTAGTTTCTAAACTACTAGGTTTGTTTAAAAATAAAATCTATTTGGTGAAAATTTGAAATTTCAATGCAATCTAGTACTTAAATTTTTGGGGAAATGTGACAATCAGGTGTCTATCTGACCACCCTAACCACAAAAAAATGATAATATTTTTTTATAAGATTTTATATATAAGTAGAGGACTCATGTCCAGATGTGATGCATATTTTTTGTAATTTTTTTCCAAGTAAATAATTAATTATGAACTTTTTATTACAACTTTTAAAAACTATAAAAACCATTATGCCTGACCACCTCAACTTGGTCAAAACTTCATGAAATTCATTTTTTTTAAAACCTATAGTATGCAAAGCATAGAATGTAACATATGTTTTGGATTCAAAAAACGTGTATTGTTTGAAAGCTATAGATGTTTTTCAATCAACCTATCAATTAGGATTTTATTCATAATTCAAATAGAAAATGAATAATAATAATTTATTAAATTCAAAGTAAAGCATAATTTATATTGGTGGAAAGCTGAGAATCTCCTTTAAAACCCTTTTTATTTCATCAATTTTGGGTAAGAAAAATGTCATTATCCATATACCCTACACATACCCATCATATTGCCACTTTTTGGCCCATCATGGTCCTGTACATACCCAAAAGATAAATTATATCTATTCGCACTATTGATTTTCATGTTGGATAATGGAAAGATACTAAATCATAGATTGATAACCTTCCAAAAGTGAAACAGTGAACACAATAGGATGTTTAACATATAGAATGAAGATTGTATAAATACAATAATAATCCTTATATATATAGACAAGGATGAGGAGGTGAGAAGGTAGGAGTGACTCTAACCACCCCTCCATAGGCACAATACTTGTAAGTTCACATGAAAAGTGTGTGAACAAGTAGCAAGTATGGATGCAATAGGTGTCTTAAGTGATGAGGACACAAGTCATGATCATATGAAGTGAGACAAATTTTGGAAATGAAGGAAAGGAAAGAGTAAGATTCAAATATGATAATGGTAATGCAACTTCATCAAATTTGAAATCAAAGGGGAGACATATTTTTGCAATAGTGTCATCCAAATCTGTAATCTAGGACTCTACAAAAAAATATGTGATGTTTGATAGGTATACATTCCAAAATGCTCATTCTAAAAATACAATAATAATTTCTTTATGCAAAGAATTAATGGAACTCATGCATGAATAAATATTGGATTAAAATATAGCAATAGATGATTCAAGTTTTGAAATATTGAATAGATGTTACAAGAATTGATGTGATAAAGAAGGATGAAATTCATCCCCATGTTGATTAATCCTATAACATATGAACTTCATTTTGGAATTTCTATATATGGAATTTTTTTCATTTGGAAAATCATGAAGAATCCCTTCCAAATTATTCTTGGATTTAGATTAAAGATGAAATCAAGGACCACTTTATTACTAGCCTATTGGGGAGAGCTAGAATGGTAGACAAGATATTTAATGTAATGTTGATGTGGTATGTGTTGTGGATGATTGATGATGTTATTTGAATGAGTAATTTTTAAATGGAATGATCTAGTTATGAAAACTATGTGAATGCAATGATTTGTTATGATTTCTAATAAACTAGATGCAAATAGATAAATTTAAGTTCTAGAAATGAGAATGAGAAGGGAATACACATATACATCTTGTATGTAAATGAAAGTTTTATCTTGTTGGTCTAGGATGTAGTATTCCCTAGACTACCCTCTTTTTTTCTTGGATTTGAAAGTGTAACCTTCAACATGCTAGTTTTTAGCTTCTAATATCTAGGTTTTGTTGTTGGAACTTTGTTTGTTGGTAAGAAAATGCAGATTCCATGACTTGTAAACTTGTAGGGTTAGGTGAATGAATGAACAAACAACCTTCAATCTTCCTTCAACCCGCTTCATATCTACAACCCAACAAAATTAGATGAGAAGATTTAGTTTGTGCCATTTAGGGGATTTCTTATGTCAAAACCCATGTCGGTATTTCCACCACCACAATGGATGACTATGATAAAATATAATGTATCATTGGATGGATATATGATAACTAAAAATAAATAATGAATTGAATTTTTTTTACAACTCACCACTCACATTTGATCTCCTTGATTGACTAAAGTCACACTCATCACCTTCAAGGATAAATTATTTCTTGATTTGATTTGATTTGATGACCTACGAGTGTTAGTATACATAAAATAAAAGCATACATAACATATGAAAAAATTACATAACACATGACATGATGCTTGAATGATGAAATATGAAAATAATCTTGATAATTATTCTCTTGATTACTCTTGAATTCTTTTAGGACACTTTATTTTCTCAATTAATGTTGCTTGCTTCTAGGTGTGCTTAGGATTAAAATGGTGAAAATAATTTGTATTTATATGAAATTATTTGAATTTCCTAAAATAAAAATTTGTTTCTATTATATTAAAACTGGAAGGGCCACTAGCCATTACAAACTAGCCATAGAGGCAAACCAGGTACTCATGAATAGTGAGAAAACAAAAAAAAAGTAAATGTAAACTAGATTTTAAATAGTTTGACCAGCAGGAAGAAACAACAAAAAGAAACCACAAAACTAGGACCAACACAAAACCACTAGACACCTACAGGTCTCTGAAAAGCTTGAGACCAATGATCGCATTCCACTCCTGGGACAAGAACACAAGAACTTGAGCTTCTTCTTGAAAGTCACAGGCCCTTGAAGAATGGCCTAGCTATCCTTGGTAATATCATGGGACGAGGTTTCTGCCTTCTTACCCTTCTTCTTCTGCACTTGAGCATCATCCTTCCCTTCTACCAATTACTTCCCTTGGCTCTTCCTTATGCTGTCTTGAAAAAATTGAAAAATCAAATATTGTTAAGCAATATATAAAATTGAAAATTAAAATAATAGATTACTAATAGTGACATTAAAATTTGTGGAAAAATTAAGTGGTCTAGCATACAATGTGTTCATGTAGACTAGATTCCTACTTTATAGGAATCAAAAGTTTTGGGTGAAAAATATTAAATTCTTAGTTTGATTTCCAATGTTTTATTTTCCAATAATATTTATAAAAAATGTGCAATTAATGTATAATAGGTCCAATCACATAGGAGGGAAAAAAATATAGTATGAAACTATCAAGGGTGATAATTTTTGAGACTACAATTACGCCCACTTTAGTGGCAGTATGAACTTCTACCAAGACTCATAGTAAAGTATGGATATTACAAAAGGGATTTAATTATCGAATATTGATGAGATACTAGGATCATGTTGAATCTATGGGATGAACTATCCCCTAAGATTCAAGATCCTATGTGTAAGGCCCCACCTTGCATGTGATTAGTAAAGACCTAATATGTTTTATGTGATCCCAAATAGATGATAAGATGTATTATGGATGAAAAATAGTGTGATTATTTGATAATATTCTTGCTTATGCTACCGTGAATGTAAGACCTCATTTCGTATCCCCCATTTTATTTCAATCAAACAATTAGTTAGATGATGATTATGATGAAATTAATCATGAAACTCTTTTTAGGATTCACGGGCATTAACCTTGATTTAATTATGATAGAAGCACATATGAATTGTTGGATATAACTTGAAAGAGATGGGTAATTTGGTATATTAAATTTTGGTAAATGGTTCATCATTAATGTTATAGTAGTTTAAAATGAATTACTAAGGTGGTAAAAAAAAAAATGATGGAGTGACTATTTCATTGACTATATTCTTGTATGGGAGTAAGTGTGTATTTCCTTGGATTATAATGAAAATTGAATCTAGGTTCATTTGATGTATTAATGAGTAAATAGTTCATGAGTGAAAATTATGTGAATTGGATTAGCTAATAATATGAAGAGATATATGATCTAATCATGGTAACCTTGGTAATGTGCAGGAATCGAGTATGCAAATAGGAGGATGGATAAATATTGGAATCAAATCATATACATCTTTGGGAAGTTCTAAGTGTAGCCCTATTTGACTTAGAAGGGTTTGAAGTTTTATTATTAATTGATTGATTATGTTTGAGTAGAATCCAATTGTAGGTCATGTGATGTGAGTTTGGTTGGGGTTGGAACCCTTGGTTAAGATCAAAACTTGTATGGATTCATTTGTGGGTTTTAAAAAGGGATTATTGAGTCATTTTCCTTGGTTTTTGAACAAGAATAGACCCCTAGGACCTATACCTATGGGTTTGGAACCTTTTTGACATGTGAACTTGTCCTTGGAGTGTGAAAAGACCCCTCAAAAGTCCACATTCATGAATGTAACGAATTCAAAAAGTGTTGGGGCTTGGGAAAAGTGACTCGTCACTCTCAACTTCCCACTCCCCAAAAGACCTTGGAATTGGCACAAGACTCACACATGTGTGAGAACTTGTGGGAAAGAGTGTAGGTTTGGAGGATTCCTATATATCTCAAGAAGATGGAAGATTTGGGCACTACCCACTTCTCCTTTTGGAGAACTCCAATAAGATAGTAGAGAGGGTGAGAAGAGGAGAGGGGTCTACCTTGGGAGATAGTAATCAAGATGGCTTGGATAGGGGAGGAAAGAAGGATAGAAGAGTTTAATCCCCTTATCAAAAAAAAAAGAGAAGATAAGTCTCTCTACTTCCTTTTTCTTTGATTCCATTTTCCTTTGTTGGTTGTTGTAAGATGGTGAAGTGTTCGTAAGCATCATTTTTGAATATGGTAAGTGGAGAACTTGTATGTATGTAGTATGGTGTAATGCTATACTTATCCCTTTTGTTAAGTTGAAAGGGCTCCATTCATCTTCTTGTGGCTAAAATATTTCCTTGCTCGGGGGTATGGCTAGAGCCCACGAGGCTTCATGATGTCATTAAGGTAGGGTGGTGAGCAAGCCTCATTTATTCGTGTGTTACCCATTTCTTCAATAAATTTTGTTAGAAATATTGGAGGTTAGTATATTGTGTGAATAAAAAGAGCAAGCCTCACTCAATTATGTGCTATTCCTTATATTATTAAAGAATATTGTAATATTGAAGGTTTGTGTTTGGTTGAAAATGAAAATGGTGTTTCTTTTTCTAATATGTGATCATGATGAAGATGTATGCATATGTAATTCTATAGGAGCCTTGTGTATTTACTTTCTTCTATGTTTGGGAATGTGGAAAAATGCCCTTTTTGTATTCATTTTAAAGCCAAGGTAGTCACAATGTAGATTTTAAGTGGTAGAATGAATAAAGAAATCAATGATTAAATATGCGAATCATTCAGCTCAAGATAAAGAAATATGATGGGCAGAACCTAGTTTTCACCTATTATTATCCTTACTTGTAGCGTGGTTTCCATGAGAAACTGTATGTAACATAGAAAAGAAAAATAATATCATAGAGGGTTAGTGCGCAATACTCTACTCTTTTTCCTGTTGCTCTGGGTGGATAAATATAGAATAAAAAAAATAAAAATGATCCCAGTTAAAATTAATCCACTATGGTGGAACTACTCTTGACTTCGAGGATCATAGAGATATAGATATAAGAGAAGGAAATTGCAAATAAAATGTGACATTAAATAGAGATGTAGCTATATGCATATAATAGAAAGAAAATGATCGCCTTGTTAGTACTTTTAGTATACTTGAACTCGTACCATTTTGTAGGAGAAAATGATTCTGGATCCTCCTTATTTCATGACTGCACTATGGGTATGAGAATAATATTGATGCTGCTACAGATGTTTCCAGAAAGGATATCAACATCCCTCATTGCTTTACCTTGTCCTAGTTTTCTTGAGACTAGCAAAGCTTTTATGTATTTAAATTTCACTTTTGCCTTATCCATGGACTTGCCTCTAATAAAAAAAATATATCTTTTCTTAAAGAAGTTATACCACTAGTGCGACAATTGTCACACAAGCAAATCTCCATGATTCCTGGAGGTCTAAGTTTACTCCCAAAAAGAAAAGAAAAGAAAAATGAAGACTATCCATATATATTTCTGGCCCACAAAGATCATACCATTTCCTTCCTATTGTATAACCGGGTTAACATCATTATTTTTGCGTGTTTAACTCGCATCCACTGTTGTCTTCCATCGAAGGGATTTCTCATGCGATTTATCTTCATCCAGTTTTGTTGTCCCCACATAAGTCTGTTGTTGGCCTAATAGAACTCCAACTACCTGGGGATTAGACTGTATTAGGGATAGATTATGAGATCTTTGTGGAGATTGGTGTAGATGTCCAAAGCACTGCTCTAAGGATCTAAACTTTATTGACAAAGAATGTGTATATATCTCCTTGGTCGGAATCATCACAATAAGAAGATTTATGAAGTATCCTCCTCTATCATGTTTTTCCTCGCACTTCGCAGTGAGGAGTTAAAGTAGTGAATAAAGTTTGTGTAGCAATTCCATATGCTAAGAAATTTTTTTGTACCAGGCTGGTAGAATTAAATCCTTGTCATATCGATTTTCTGGTTGTTGTTTTTGGAAGTTGTTCGAACCTAGTGATTAGGTTGGGGGGCAGCACAAGAAAATATAGTCTGAGCATCATAAATGCCCCTGTCCAAGTTTAAAAGAAAAGAAGAGAAGATCTCATACAAGATTCTTTCAGGTCCATTGGGATGTGCGAATTGAGAGATCAACATAGTCATTAATTGTTTTTTTTTTAACCTTCTGCAGCTCTGCTCTCCTACCATCTCTTAATTGCCAAGTTAAGAACATTCCCATAATGGTATGGCAGCATGTTCCAAGTTGACAATGGTTCAGAGATCTTCCTGCAGGAATTAAACGTACTTTACTGCCTCCTTATTAATTGCCTTAGCAGGAGATCTTACACATATCATTTTTAGTGAATCTATGCATAGCTACACGTGGTTTGTAGATTGGGAATTGTGCGAGCTTACTGTATTGCATATTTTTCACCAGATAATACTACCAATTTGCTGTTTGAAAATTTTCCATACCTAAATATTTATTTCATTGTTTAAAAACTAGCTCATATTTATCCTCTGATTATTGTGGTCACCCAGTTCATGAGTATCAATTTTGATATAATTGAAGTATGTTATCATTATGTTATGTTAATACCAATATTGATCAAACACACCAAATTCATTATCTATACATTGCTTTAATCCTTTACTATTTTTTACCATCAATGCAAATCCACCACTCAGCTGGAAACATCTACAAGGGATAACATTGATATCGGCGGTATTAGGTTGACGCAAGCATTGATAAAAAAATTTTGCACTCAGCACTATTTGCAAGCATTGTATATCCCTTTTGATAAATAATTTATAATACAACTTAATAAAATTCTAGGCCAGTCCATTTTGGTGAAAATCAGCCAGTCCATTTTGGTGAAAATTTATTACCATTTCAGGTACAGACTGACATAGTAACTCTTTCAATATTAGTCCTATAAAATAGGTGTCACGGTTAGAAATCATAAATTATACTCGGAATAAATGGTAATCGTTATGCCAGGAGGTATAATCCTTGCTAAAATAAAGTGACTAAGTGATACATATATATAATGAGAAATCTCATTATTACTAAGAGATTGTTTGATAAATTAGATACAATGATACTATTTTTTAGGTGAATTAAATTCTGATAGTACTATCACCGTGGAATACCAATATCCTTGCTAACTATTATAGCCCTAGAATTAATAATAGTAATTGGGTAAATATCTATATTGGTTTGATAGTGCCAGTGGTAAATTAATATTGTTGTTGGGGAAAATTTAGTTAGTTATCTACGATTAATGTAAACTGTTTTTAATAAACCAACTTATAGTTGGATATACTTGGCATTAGTTGTAAGTTGGCGGGCCTTTAAAATTTATTGTTTATCCTTTTGTCTATAAAATAGCCATTTTTAAATGTGTTGTGTTTGGAAAGTAGAAGTTGACAATGTAGTGAAAATTCATAGTAATTTTATTTCTACTTTTTAGTATCAAAGAAATTGACAATATTAGATTCTCAAAAGAAATGGGACAATAATGATGTTAATAACTAATAGTGATATTAAAAAATAAAGTTAGTATAAATATTATAAGCAGTACTATTATTAAAATGAAAAGACATTAATAACAATGGATTAAAAATAGATAAATAAAATCTATAATTACCTATATGAGAATATTGATATCATCGTGCGGTACAATGTGCTAAATTTAATAGCACTTAAAAACAACAAATTTTAATATTGACATTGATTAAGAAATTTGAATTTAAAAAAAGAAGAAGATGATAATAAAAATAAACAAACTAAGTTAGTTTCAGAGGTCAAATAAATACCAGCGCTTCTAGGGATAAGAAACGGTTAGTAATGAAGTTAAAAGAAAAACAAAGGGATGATGAGTGTCCCTAACATTATTTTTAGACCCTAATCTTAGCTTTTAGGAAACTCCACGAATTATTCATGTTTAAAGGTTCCTTAAATAAAGGAGAAGAGAATATTTATCTTTAAAAATTTTAAAGAAAGAAAATATTAATTATAATGAAAGTATGTGTTAAGGAAATAATATTAAGGAAAAGGAATTACTACATTTTTTTTAATATAGGGAAATATTTTTTTTTTAGGGTTTTGTGTAAAATAAAAAATATATAAAATAATATATTAGGTTGTAAAAGAATTATTATTATTCTAATTTTAAATTATCCTCTAAAATAAATAGAGTGTATATATATGCATATAGAAGATATGTGTTTGTTTCATTATATTCACCAAAGGATAAATAATATAGAATAGAGAAGATCAAGATATTGTGTAAGGGAGAAATAATGAATAATAATAAGATTTTAAGGGTGTCTAGGCATTATGAAAATAATACCAATCCCATATTTATTTGAGATACAAAGGAGAGAGACGTAATTTGGAAATATATATATATATATATGTTGGATGTGGTGTGGTTATAAATTAAGAAGCTAATAATCAATATGTTATTAATAAGGTTTAGATGTTGAACATGTTAGTCAAGATATATAAAATACATTATTGTTAATTAATTGTGTGTTTATACCTTTGGTTTAAAAAAAAAAAAATAGTTGGGTTTTCGAACGTAAAATTATGGGCGTGACACTTGGTATCAGAGTGCGGTTACAGCGGTGGGATCTTTGGTTAGTATTGTGGCCCTATGGGTATTGCTTGCATGAAGCTCCCTTGTGTGCTTACCTCCTTGTTTTGATTAATGTTTGAAATGACCCTATGCCATCTTTTCTTCTCTTATCCTTTAGTAATTGTTGTTAGCTTGATTGAGTATTACATACCTCAATGTGAATGACGTAAGGGATTATGAAATAAATGATACTAGGTTCATAAAACTTTATGTGGGAAAATGATAGTGAGATAGTAATGCTTCTTAAAGGAATTATATAGTGTGTCCTCTAAAAATTGGATAGAAAAGCAGTGATTTAACCATGACTGGGCTATGATCTCGTTGTGAGGGATGAATAGAATGGCCTTATGTTGTCCTTCCTTTCTTTAATCTTGATAATGGTTGTTAGATCTGATCAAGTACTACGCACCACCATTGTGAATGACACAATAGATTGTGAAACCAATGATGCTATGGTAAGAGTAGTGAAATACTAATGCCTCTTAAGGAATCATATATTCTACTCTATAAAATCTAGATAGAAAAAGTAGTGATAAAACTTTTTTTGAGATGTGAGACCTTTCTCTATGTTGTTAAGTTATAGAGTATTATGTAACCACATGTGGATGATGCATTTGGCTATGATGGGGGTAAACAACTGAGTTTAGAGATTTTGACTTGGGAAAATCTAAATATAAATGCACCTATATACCCTTCCTTAGGGCTCACCAACATTTAGGATGATCTAGATTAAACAAACTAAATGTGTCAATTGTATGTTCCATTCATATTGGTTTTCATGTCATAGTGAACTATCCTTGTGAAAACCAATTCAATCCATAGTAAAATAGAATTTAAAAACAAATGAAGGATTAAAAATATAGTAGTGCATTCAATGATGATGATTATTATTATTATTATAAAGTTTACCCTTGTGCTATCCTATAACCATGAACCTTATGGAGATGAAGGAAGATCCTTAAAACATGAATATTGGGTAGACAATAGAACTTTACTTAAGTGAACATCTTTTAACTTCATAATGCAAGTGAATGACTAAGTGTAAAATACTATAACCCTTATTTTTAAATCTAGGTGCTTGGGTTGATTTGAAAGCATGATTCCTTTCTTGTGTGTGGATAAATGAAGTACTCCCTAAAAGTTCATATTGTATGTAAATCTATCTTCTAGATATGGAGGAAATATGTATGTTGGGAAAAATGTCTTTGTCCCAAAATTGCAATATCACCTTAGGATATATGCATAAACTTGTGTGTGTAATCAATTAATAATTAAGGTAAAAAGGGAATAGTGGAATAATATGCATAGAAAATAAATAATAATGATGGTGGAGAGGGAATGAATGTAGTAGCAAGCTTTGCATTGCTAAAATTTTGAATTAAAAGTTGTCTTTCATTTCATGGCATGTCTAGGATATAGAATGGCAGGTGTGTCATAACAACATTACATTGGTGGGACTTAAGGTCACCAATTGCATTATTAGTCATAGAAAGGCGTATAACTGTTGACTCAATTGAGATGAAATTGTTAAATGGGTAATTTAGTGAAGGTTGAATGGAAATAATGCTTTGTTGTGGTGCTAATAAACTGGACTATGTTTTTCATATTGCATGTTGAGTATTTGGTCTGCCTCGTTTGAGAAGATAAACTTTATCATGAATTGGTATGCCATTTTGTAGAATATAATATTTTCCTATTTAATTATGTGAAAGAAAATGGTTTGTTGCTTTAAAAGATGAAATTGAAAAAAAAATAAAAAAATTAAAGAGAAAATATAAGTTATTTTGTATTCTTGGTGTACATGTGAATACCCCGTAAGGGTGCTTATGTTGTGTATTGTGGGAATTTTTTTGGATAGGCCAAGTCATAAAAGTAAGTGTATGTTGTGCATCCTTAATTCATATGAAATGAAATGATAAGATTCTTGATAGTTAGTGTGGTTTGTCATGTGGAAACCATTATACGTGTTGTGCCCCAAGTATGAGATACAAGGTATCTGACTTGGGATAAGGGTGGCGGACATCTAGTATGATCCTATATATGTACCCTTTGTGATGGCCTTTATGTAAGCTAGCTAGTTGTGAGTTCAAATAAATGTGTTAAGTGTATAAGTGTGTCTATTAAATGAAATGTGATGTACTCCTTTGTGTTAGTTTTATTTTTATGTTAAATGTGCACCCCTAGCGTTTGGTTCCCCCCTAATGGGAGTGTGATGCCAGCTAGTGTAAATAGGGATTGAGAGGCACATGGTCTACCATCAGGAGATTACGATCTCAGGGTGTTGTCCCTAATCCTGATAAAGGATCTATGTCAAGTCATTGTAATCTTCCCATGGACGTTGACCATGGCCTACTCCCCCACATATAAGAGCCACACTTGTTGGTTCATAGTGCAAACCTATTCCTTGATATTTATAACCCATGGGTAAAGGATGGAATAACATAGACTACCATTGATTCATACTTATGTGGTAAGGGACCACCAGTTACTCATATTCATGTGGTCAGGGACCACCAGTGCTTCATGTTTATGTGGTCAGGTACCACCAGTGATGTACATTAATGTGGTCGGGGACCACCCGTTATTCATATTTATGTGGTTAGGGACCACCAGTTATTGCATGCTATAATACTTATGATGTGGTTAGAGAACCACCATTCCCCTCCTCCCCTTAGGTGGCTTATCAAGTGATGTGGTGCTTGTAATGTGCAAATTTTATAGTTGAAATATGAATTATTTTTAATTCTTGATTGATGTTTTATTTTACTATGCGCCAGCAATGTGTAATTTTACATTTATGTACTTAGGCTATTTAGCCATTTGGAAGTTGTTATATAGTCTGATTTTCCTCAAGGACTTGTTTAATTTTTCCTTTGAATTATGATTGAAAAGTTGCAATGTAGCTACAATTTATCTTTATTTTGTTTCTCTTGAATTTTTAAGTTCCCTCTTGGGAGTTTTATTGAAAATTTGGTTTATGATCTTGTGTTATTCAGTTTGAGGCTTTCTCCTTGGTTGTAAATTTGCTGGCATGTGTGGTGTAATGTGGAATTTGTAAACTGCCATATCTCGGGGGGTTCCCTGGTAGGTCGTATAGGGGAGTAGATGTGTTGGGGAATTATTTTGAAAGGGGTTCTGAATGGGACCGGTATGGGACGGTCATTAATCCATTCTTCCCTCATTCTATGATTATTCTTATCTATATGGAGGATTCCTTAGAGAAGGGCCTCGAGTGGTATCCAAGAATATCCATCCTTGTAAACCCCATTATGTGAGCCTTGTGTTGTAAATTATGTGACTGTATGAGGATAGGCGCACCCATTGGGAAGAGCACCCTTTATATGAGGGCAGGAGCACCCAATTGGGAAGAGCATCCTTGCTATTGTTGTGTGTACATGTGAAATTACAAATAAATGTGATGTGGCCTACCTGTGAGCTATGTGAGAAGGATAGTAACATGTGATGCAAAGTTATTATCATTTGAGACATGGTATGAGTTCCATAATTATAAGGTAAAATGTTCTCTTAAGCATATATTTTGACAAAATGTGAAGCTAACAATTATGAGACATGATTGGTCAATGAAACAAAAATATTTTCTAACATCATGGGTGATGTTTATGATGTAGAGAAATTTTGGAGGTGTATAAAAGGTTATGAATTCATTTAGATATAGTTTTGCATAATTTAATTGAAGTCGATTACATTGTTAATAAATTAGAGCTACATGGATTGTTGTTAGCATTTGTTAAATTGATCATATATCAAATAAATGTTCCAGTATGAGAAATTTTGTTCTAAGTATTTAAATATTTAATTCATCGAAGAGATTTTCCTCTAATATGCGCTTATAGCTAAATGTTTCGATTCTTCCATCGAGAAAGTAAAAGTAATTAGTATGTTTGATATATTTATGTTTGTTCTTATATTGAGATTATGTTTTCAAACCTTAACGACTTCCAGGAGGAAATCTAAGCTAAGGGGAGGGAGATGTAAGGACCCACCTTGCATGTGATTAGTAAAGACCTAATATGTTTTATGTGATCCTAAATAGATGATAAGATGTATTATGGATGACAAATAGTGTGATTATTTGATAATATTCTTGCTTATGCCACCGTGAATGTAAGACCTCATTTCGTATCCCCCAATTTATTTCAATCAAACAATTAGTTAGATGATGATTATGATGAAATTAATGATGAAACTCTTTTTAGGATTCACGGGCATTAACCTTGATTTAGTTATGACAGAAGCACATATGAATTGTTGGATATAACTTGAAAGAGATGGGTAATTTGGTATATTAAATTTTGGTAAATGGTTCATCATTAATGTTATAGGAGTTTAAAATGAATTACTAAGGTGGTAAAAAATAAATGCAGTGACTATTTCATTGACTATATTCTTGTATGGGAGTAAGTGTGTATTTCCTTGGATTATAATGAAAATTAAATCTAGGTTCATTTGATGTATTAATGAGTAAATAGTTCATGAGTGAAAATTATGTGAATTGGATTAGCTAATAATATGAAGAGATATATGATCTAATCATGCTAACCTTGTTAATGTGGAGGAATCGAGTATGCAAATAGGAGGATGGATAAATATTGGAATCAAATCATATACATCTTTGGGAAGTTCTAAATGTAGCCCTATTTGACTTAGAAGGGTTTGAAGTTTTATTATTAATTGATTGATTATGTTTGTGTAGAATCCAATTGTAGATCATGTGATGTGAGTTTGGTTGGGGTTGGAACCCTTGGTTAAGATCAAAACTCGTATGGATTCTTTTGTGGGTTTTAAAAAGGGATTATTGAGTCAATATCCTTTGTTTTTGAACAAGAATAGACCCCTAGGACCTATACCTATGGGTTTGGAACCTTTTTGACATGTGAACTTGTCCTTGGAGTGTGAAAAGACCCCTCAAAAGTCCACATTCATGAATGTAACGAATTCAAAAAGTGTTGGGGCTTGGGAAAAGTGACTCGTCACTCTCAACTTCCCACTCCCCAAAAGTCCTTGGAATTGGCACAAGACTCACACATGTGTGAGCACTTGTGGGAAAGAGTGTAGGTTTGGAGGATTCCTATATATCTCAAGAAGATGGAAGATTTGGGCACTACCCACTTCTCCTTTTGGAGAACTCCAATAAGATAGTAGAGAGGGTGAGAAGAGGAGAGGGGTCTACCTTGAGAGATAGTAATCAAGATGGCTTGGATAGGGGAGGAAAGAAGGATAGAAGAGTTTAATCCCCTTATCAAAAAAAAAAGAAAAGATAAGTCTCTCTACTTCCTTTTTCTTTGATTCCATTTTCCTTTGTTGGTTGTTGTAAGATGGTGAAGTGTTCGTAAGCATCATTTTTGAATATGGTAAGTGGAGAACTTGTATGTATGTAGTATGGTGTAATGCTATTCTTATCCCTTTTGTTAAGTTGAAAGGGCTCCATTCATCTTCTTGGGGCTAAAATATTTCCTTGCTCGGGGGTATGGCTAGAGCCCATGAGGCTTCATGATGCCATTAAGGTAGGGTGGTGAGCAAGCCTCATTTATTCGTGTGTTACCCATTTCTTCAATAAATTTTGTTAGAAATATTGGAGGTTAGTATATTGTGTGAATAAAAAGAGCAAACCTCACTCAATTATGTGCTATTCCTTATATTATTAAAGAATATTGTAATATTGAAGGTTTGTGTTTGGTTGAAAATGAAAATGGTGTTTCTTTTTCTAATATGTGATCATGATGAAGATGTATGCATATGTAATTCTATATGGAGCCTTGTGTATTTACTTTCTTCTATGTTTGGGAATGTGGAAAAATTCCCTTGTTGTATTCATTTTAAAGCCAAGGTAGTCACAATGTAGATTTTAAGTGGTAGAATGAATAAAAAAATCAATGATTAAATATGCGAATCATTCAACTCAAGATAAAGAAATATGATGGACAGAACCTAGTTTTCACCTATTATTCTCCTTACTTGTAGCGTGGTTTCCATGAGAAACTGTATGTAACATAGAAAAGAAAAATAATATCATAGAGGGTTAGTGCGCAATACTCTACTCTTTTTCCTGTTGCTCTGGGTGGATAAATATAGAATAAGAAAAAAAACATGATCCCAGTTAAAATTAATCCACTATGGTGGAACTACTCTTGACTTCGAGGATCATAGAGATATAGATATAAGAGAAGGAAATTACGAATAAAATGCGACATTAAATACAGATGTAGCTATATGCATATAATAGAAAGAAAATGATCGCCTTGTTAATAATTTTAGTATACTTGAACTCGTACCGTTTTTGTAGGAGAAAATGATTCTGGATCCTCCTTATTTCATGACTGCACTATGGGTATGAGAATAATATCGACGCTGCTATAGATGTTTCTAGAAAGGATATCAGCATCCCTCATTGCTTTACCTTGTCCTAATTTTCTTGAGACTAGCAAAGCTTTTATGTATTTAAATTTCACTTTTTCCTTATCCATGGACTTGCCTCTAATAAAAAATATATATATCTTTTCTTAAAGAAGTTATACCACTAGTGTGACAATTGTCACACAAGCAAATCTCCATGATTCCTGGAGGTCTAAGTTTACTCCCAAAAAGAAAAGAAAAAAAATGAAGGAAGACTATCCATATATAGTTCTAGCCCACAAAGATCATTCCATTCCTTCCTATTGTATAACCGGGTTAACATCATTATTTTTGCTTGTTTAACTCGCATCCACTGTTGTCTTCCATCGAAGGGATTTCTCATGCGATTTATCTTCATCCAGTTTTGTTGTCCCCAAATAAGTCTTTGTTGGCCTGCTAGAACTCCAACTACCTAGGGATTAGACTGTATTAGGGACAGATTATGAGATCTCTGTGGAGATTGGTGTAGATGTCCAAAGCACTACGCTAAGGATCTAAACTTTATTGACAAAGAATGTGTATATATCTCCTTGGTCGGAATCATCACAATAAGAAGATTTATGAAGTCTCCTCCTCTATCATGTTTTTCCTTGCACTTCGCAGTGAGGAGTTAAAGTAATGAATAAAGTTTGTGTAGCAATTCCATATGCTAAGTAAAATTTTCGTACCAGGCTGGTAGAATTAAATCCTTGTCATCGATTTTCTGGTTGTTGTTTTTGGAAGTTGTTCGAACCTAGTGATTAGGTTAGGGGGGGCAGCACAAGAAAATATAGTCTGAGCATCATAAATGCCCCTGTCCAACTTTAAAAGAAAAGAAGAGAAGATCTCATACAAGATTTTTTCAAGTCCATTGGGATGTGCAAATTGAGAGATCAACATAGTCATTAATTGTTTTTTTCTTAACCTTCTACAGCTCTGCTCTCCTGCCATCTCTTAATTGCCAAGTTAAGAACATTCCCATAATGGGATGGCAGCATGTTCCAAGTTGACAGTGGTTCAGAGATCTTCCTGCAGGAATTAAACGTACTTTACTACCTTCTTATTAATTTCCTTAGCAGGAGATCTTACGCATATCATTTTTAGTGAATCTATGCACAGCTACACGGGGTTTGTAGATTGGGGATTGTGCGAGCTTATTGTATTGCATATTTTTCACCAGATAATACTACCAATTTGCTGTTTGAAAATTTTCCATACCTAAATATTTATTTCATTGTTTAAAAACTAGCTCATATTTATCCTCTGATTATTGTGGTCACCCAGTTCATGAGTATCAATTTCGATATAATTGAAGTATGTTATCATTATGTTATGTTAATACCAATATTGATCAAACACACCAAATTCATTATCTATACATTGCTTTAATCCTTTACAATTTTTTACCATCAATGCAAATCCACCACTCAGCTGGAAACATCTACAAGGGATAACATTGATATCAGCAGTATTAGGTTGACGCAAGCATTGATAAAAAAATTTGGCACTCAGCACTGTTTGCAAGCATTGTATATCCCTTTTGATAAATAATTTATAATACAACTTAATAAAATTCTAGGCTCATGGGAGGAAAGGAAAATAAAAATAAAAATTAATGTTGAATCGATGAATAGCTGCATTGAAAACTGTTAGATTGTGCACCCGGATTTACGACAGATCAGCCAGTCCATTTTGGTGAAAATTTATTACCGTTTCAGGTACAGACTGACATGGTAAGTCTTTCAATATTAGTCCTATAAAATAGGTGTCACGGTTAGAAATCATAAATTATACTCGGAATAAATGGTAATCGTTATGCCAGGAGGTATAATCCTTGCTAAAATAAAGTGACTAAGTGATACATATATATAATGAGAAATCTCATTATTACTAAGAGATTGTTTGATAAATTAGATACAATGATACTATTTTTTAGGTGAATTAAATTCTGATAGTACTATCACCGTGGAATACCAATATCCTTGCTAACTATTATAGCCCTAGAATTAATAATAGTAATTGGGTAAATATCTATATTGGTTTGATAGTGCCAGTGGTAAATTAATATTGTTGTTGGGGAAAATTTAGTTAGTAATCTACTATTAATGTAAACTATTTTTAATAAACCAACTTATAGTTGGATATACTTGGCATTAGTTGTATGTTGGCGGGCCTTTAAAATTTATTGTTTATCCTTTTGTCTATAAAATAACCATTTTTAAATGTGTTGTGTTTGGAAAGTAGAAGTTGACAATGTAGTTAAAATTCATAGTAATTTTATTTCTACTTTTTAGTATCAAAGAAATTGACAATATTAGATTCTCAAAAGAAATGGGACAATAATGATGTTAATAACTAATAGTGATATTAAAAAATAAAGTTAGTATAAATATTGTAAGCAATACTATTACTAAAATGAAAAGACATTAATAACAATGGATTAAAAATAAATAAATAAAATCTATAATTACCTATATGAGAATATTGATATCACTGTGCGGTACAATGTGCTAAATTTAATAGCACTTAAAAACAACAAATTTTAATATTGACATTGATTAAGAAATTTGAATTTTAAAAAAGAAGAAGATGATAATAAAAATAAACAAACTAAGTTAGTTTTGGAGGTCAAATAAATACCAGCACTTCTAGGGATAAGAAACGGTTAGTAATGAAGTTAAAAAAAATAAAAGGGATGATGAGTGTCCCTAACATTATTTTTAGACCCTAATCTTAGCTTTTAGGAAACTCCACAAATTATTCATGTTTAAAGGTTCCTTAAATAAAGGAGAGGAGAATATTTATCTTTAAAATTTTTAAAGAAACTTTAAAAATTTTAAAGAAAGAAAATATTAATTATAATGAAAGTATGTGTTAAGGAAATAATATTAAGGAAAAGGAATTACTACATTTTTTTAATATAGGGAAATGTTTTTTTTTTAGGGTTTTGTGTAA
The DNA here is from genome assembly GCA_007258455.2 of Sequoia sempervirens. Lineage (NCBI taxonomy): Eukaryota > Viridiplantae > Streptophyta > Pinopsida > Cupressales > Cupressaceae > Sequoia > Sequoia sempervirens. The sequence continues at coordinate 437,301,194 of VDFB02281492.1, read as the reverse complement.
AATAAAATATATATAAAATAATATATTAGGTTGTAAAAGAATTATTATTATTCTAATTTTAAATTATCTTCTAAAATGAATAGAGTGTATATATATACATATAGAAGATATGTGTTTGTTTCATTATATTCACCAAAGGATAAATAATAGAGAATAGAGAAGATCAAGATATTGTGTAAGGGAGAAATAATGAATAATAATAAGATTTTAAGGGTGTCTTGGCATTATGAAAATAATACCAATCCCATATTTATTTGAGATACAAAGGAGAGATACGTAATTTGGAAATATATATATATATATATATATATATATATATATATATATATATGTTGAATGTGGTGTGGTTATAAATTAAGAAGCTAATAATCAATATGTTATTAATAAGGTTTAGATGTTGAACATGTTAGTCAAGATATATAAAATACATTATTGTTAATTAATTGTGTGTATATACCTTTGGTTTAAAAAAAAAAAATAGTTGGGTTTTCTAACGTAAAATTATGGGTGTGACACTATGGTAAGACAACATGAGGAAAAAGGAACACACATGTATGAAATGTGATGTGGAATGAAAAACACAAAGCATACATGATTAAAACGCAAAAAAAAATATAACATGAACATAAACATAAAGTAAAACAATGCAAACATATAGAAAATAGATAAAAGGCATAAATAAAAAAGCATAAACACAAGTTTAGTATTAAAATGATTTTACTTGGTAAGGAAAAAGTACCTCATTCTTAATTTTTTCTTAAACACAAAACAACATACCTCAAATGTATATTATAAGAATAGAGTGTTATCCTTAGGGATAAAAAATAATGTAATGCTAAACCACTCATGAGCTACATAGATCCATTGGCTAGCAAGTTAAGTTGGGTGTCAATGAAATATGATGGGTTTTGAAAAGATATCATGCTAAATTATTCTATTTATCTCATAAAACAAGGCTATATCATCAATCAAGTTGCATTATGTTAGGTGGCCATGTTAATAGGTGCTCAATTTCATGAACTAGCAAGTGAATTATGCTAAATCAATGGAATTTCTTAAAAATCATGCTTTAAAGGGAAAACATAAAGTTTAATGTCATAGGGGACCATTTAACATCACATAGGAAATTATAATCACCTTAAGTGTTCTATAAATTTTAACATCACATGGGACCATTTAACATCACAAGGGATGAAAATCACCTCAAGGTGTTAAAAATATTAACATCATAGGGGATGAAAATTAAAAGGCCATAGCTTAGGGGGTGTTACAAATAACTCCTTGAAAAGGGGTGTATGTCAATATATCATAATTTTTCAAAGGACACTACTCAATACATGATAGGTCACACCATAGGGAATATCCCACATGACACCACTGCTAAGAGTGGAAAAATCAATGAATGAAGGGTCACACCTTAAATAGTACCAAGCATAGTAATACAATAAAAGGGACATAACATGCCATGAAAATTCAAATTTTAAGGGGTATCATGCCTAATACAAGCACAAAGAGGAAAATCAACATATATTAAAAATTACATACTTAAGTGAACATCCATGTGATATTACTACCATAGAAGAAGTAATGTGAGAAATGGGATTACACTTTTAGGGGGATGTGTGATATCATTACTAAAAAGGGACCATTTCTATTCAATAATTGTAATACGTGAGGTAAAATACCCCCCTTCAAATGTAAGTGTACTTTCTACACTAATATTTTAAAGAGATAATGAAATATTTAAAGGGTTCCTTATACAAAGGAATATGTACTTTATAGGAGACTAATTACCTCTTTCCCCCAGTGTAAGAGAAAAGTTGAGCTTATATGGATTGTATTACATTTCTCCTTAGTAATAAGATATGATTGAAAAAAAAATATTGTGTTCTAATGTATGGTAATGATTACCTAATGATACTATAACTATCACATAGCAAGTAGAAAATTTGTAGATATTTAATTTATCATCTAATTATTTTCATCCTCACAAGGATCCACACCATCTAATATATATTTGCTAGTACAAAATACATTATTATCATGAAAAATAATCTATTATACACACAAAAAGATTATTTTTTATTCTTATATTGAACATCTTTTCTTTCATGCATAGGAGGTAATTTAATGAATTCCAATTGTAAAATTGTTCTTAATATGTGTTTAGTTTCAAGAAATGGATGTGGAGAAGGTAGGAGACCCCTTCTAATAGTAACATAAGGTTTATGAGGTTTAGAGGGTGGTGTAAATATTTTATGTAAAGGTGGAGGACCTTAATAACCAATTCTTTTTTTATTTTTAGATGGTATTTGTTCAAAGAGGGTGTGGATTTCATGTTCATTCTTTATTTCACAACCTTGTTTAGAAAGAACCTTAAATCCTTAACCATAAAATTTCTCTAAGATAATGGGAATATCACTCACTTTGTTTTTATATGGGTAAGTGCATGAATTTGTGACATAGTTGTGGCTCTTAAGCTGCCATTTTTTCCCCAAAATCAGAAAAATCTGATTTGCATGAGAAAATGTAGTTACGCTCAAAATTTCAAGATGCAGTAAGAAAAAAAGTTGAAGTGCTCCGAGTCTAGTTTCTAAGCTACAAATTATTTTTTTAATTAATGAATATTAAGCATCTCAAAAAGGATGGGATCCAAAACAGGTCCTATTTTTATAAAGAAAAACAACATAGCACCTGAGGGATTCCCCCTTTTTTATTAACCTTTTTCATAGAATTTCAAATATATGAACACTGAGAAATTAGCTAACAACATGTAGTTTATCCTCATTCTTTTAGATAATTTTTTTAATGAATATATAATATTTTATGAATTTTGAAAGTGGACACATGCTAAAAAGCTAAAACTTGAGAGTGTCCCCCCCTAATTTTTTTGAAAACTAATCAAAAATTGATTTTTTTTCATCGTGTGTAGAATGAAGTCTACTTTTAAAAAATTTAATATTTTTCACATTCCAATGGATGAGTAAAAATCTATCCTAAGACTAGCACATGTTGGTTTTTGACCAAAAATGGAGGCATTTACAATAGATGTAAAGGATGAAAACCTTAACTGAATCAAAATGATTTTTTTTATATATATTTGGATAGCTAAGAGACAGGTTAATGCATCACAATTTTTTTATAAACTTGCATTGAAACACATGAAAATGTGAAAGTGAGCACAAACAAAAATTTGAGGAAATTTGCAAAATCCTGTCAATTCACTCGTCCATAGCAAGTCATTTGGTGAGTGCCAAATTTGGCACTCACCAAATGACACATCACATTTTGCGACCACTTTGATAATTCTAAGGTGTACAGTTTATGATCATAGATGGATAGTTGAGGTTTTACCTTTCATATCCTCTGTGCTTCCTTTCCCTAACTGGATAACTCTCTATCCCTCTAAAGTATCTCTCTCTCATGTCTCACTCCCTCCCATGCTACCAAAACTACTCTCTCTCACTCCAATCCCCTCTCTCAGGGCTCGTTCTCTCCCACCCTACCTAGATAAATCTATCTCACTCCAACCCCTTTTATCACACTCCCTCTCTCTCCCCCTTTGGTCATTTTGTCTCTCTCACTCCATATCCCTCTCCTAGATCATTATCTTTCTCTCTATGTCTCTCTCTATCAAGTTTCTCCCTCTCCTAGTTCTCTCACTCAATCCATCTATCTCTTTCCCACTCACTCTCTCTCACTCCCTCTATCTCTCTCCCCATCTCTCTCACTCTCACTCAAGTATCTCTCTAGACATATCTCCCTCTCTATCTCCCTCTCTCTTCATTCTCTCATGTATCTCTCTCCCATCCCACTATCTCCCACTCTCTCCATATCTCTCTTGGGAACTACCTCACTATCCCACCCCCTACCTCCCTCCTTCCCTCTCTCTCTATCTCTCTCTCTCTCTATCCATCTCTATCACAAGAACTACCCCTCCCTCTGATGCAATAATAGGGAGGTGATCAACCTAATCAACATAATTTGAGTGCTTTCAACCACCTTTACAATCTTCAAAACCCTCTCTAGGGTTAACTTCTTTGTTATCACCCTAATTTCCTTATAGGAAACTAGACCTTGTTTCCAAGTATTATCTCTCAAAAACTATATCAAATCCACTAACAACTCGTATCTTCACTCAAACTAGCCTTTAGCACTAGAAAGGGCACCAATTAGCCCATTTTTCCAAAGGAACGCACCTCCTATCTAACCACCAACTCAAGATTCCACTTGAAAGAGTACAAAATACCTACAAAACTTTAGATCTTTTAACCCTATTGTCAAAACTCTCTTTCCATGACTCTCTTTCTAAAAACCCTTATTCTTCACCAAACAAACAAGGGTTTATTGAAAACCCCATCTCCCAACCTCATAAAAAATTGAAACCACTTAAAACCTTCCTATTTCTTCCTATAAAAAATTAATCCGCACTCAAATTGTACCACCCACAATAATATCTCATACTTCATAAAACCTCCCAAATTCACCCTTTTTCACACTTGGTTCAACTAGGGTTACATACCATATCTTAATTTTGACCCCTCCTGTCCTTGCAGACCTTCATAACACAAAATTATCCACTAGATATCACTAAAAAAACCTTATTCTAACCCTTTTCCAAACAATCTTTTCAACTTTCCACTTCTAGCCTTGTTTCTATTTCCTAAAATTTGAACTTTCAACAGGGCGGTGTGAAGAAACTCTTACCAATACTTTTCCAACCTTAGATATTGACTCCTACACCTACTCCTAGTCTAATCAGGCCTATTCCACCAAGAGATAGCATGTACAAAAAGATGGAATGGCATGTTAATGCATTCTAACCCTCAAAACATTGAACACCTATTTTTCAAACCACTCAGAGAAAATTGAATGCCAAATCCACTAAACACAACAAAATAAAATAAAATAAACTTTAAAGTGAAGCTAACACATATGAATACTAGTCGATATGAAATTTAGATTAATGGAAGCCTGTAGAGAGCTGTACCAGGCCTACAAACCATGAAAATACATAGAAAATGGTTGTTAAACAAATATATTTTATTGAATTTCTTCTTCCAAACTCCCAACAACAATAAATTCATGTTTATAACATATTTATAAGTCATCCAACCCCTCATAATTACTAGAACTACCTTAAAACTTCCCATGACCATTGGGCTTCCCTCTAACTTTCAAATTTTCACTTTTTTATAATATTTGATATGACAACATTTAGCAATTTCGCAACATTTTATCTAATGACCCCACAATGAATCAAAATACCACCAAAACATTACAAAATTCCCTAATATGGAATTATTAGACATTATGATGACTAAAAAAACCTACTAGAATCAAATTCATAAAATGGAGCATCAAGGTGCTTTGCACCATTCACCTGGCCATGAAATCTTTCCAAGTCCCTTGGAAGTTTTCAAATTTTGACTTGCAATAACTCTTTGATCACCCCTTGACGTTCCTCCTTATTCCTAAAACTGCTCCATCTTGATCATCATCTTTACCTTGGGCTTGAAATTTTCCATACAATATAGTCTTCTTCTTTCCTTGTCTACTTGAACCTACATCTCCATTCTCTGATTTGTGTATGTCACCAGCTTCATCCATTTTCTTGCACCTTGTTCTTTCTCTTCATTCATTGAAAAATAATCCACACTTGGTCTTTCCTCCTTCATCTTAACCCTTTGATTGACTCCCATCAACATAATCATCAAAATAAGGAAGTAATCAAGGACTTCCTTCATTCTTCACCTCTTACCTCTTCTCTTCACAACCATCTTAAGGTTCTTCATCTTCTGAACCCCTATGCACTTTTATTTTCCAACCTTTGTCATGGCAAAATACAACTACCTACCAATCATTTTTATCATCCAAGGACAACTCTCTATCCTTACCACAACAATATCACTCCTCCACTTCAATTGGAGACTCCACAAACACTTTTCCCTTGGCCTTCTCTTGGCCTATCTCTATCAACTTTCTATCTTCACCACTTGGGGGAAATACAACCTTTTTCCTTTCCTCAACCTTCACAATTATTTTCCCTAATATTTTCCATTCCCCTTGGCTCATTGTATTCTCTACCTTCTTGTCCTGCACTGGAATCTCTACTATCACCATCACCATCACTGTATTATTAGATTCTTCAACTTCTTGTCCCATCAATGCACAATAAACTTCACCATCCATCTCCTTTTCTTGACTATCCTCACTTTGTATTTGATATTTTACCTTAAGTACCTCTATCATACAGATTTTAGAAACATAATTTGACTTTTCATCATCCTCTTGCTTCACTTCATCCTCAACCATCTAAAACTCTTTCTCTTTCCATTTTATTTGGCTCTCTTAACCTTTTATTCTTAGATGAGCTCTACTTCTCTTATCATTGTATTTACAAACATACAAACCTTGGTCCTAGCAATGCTTGACCGATCCTTATCATCATTTACCCATAAGGGACACAAAACTACCCCCACCATGATCTTTGCACTATTTTCAAGCCCTTCTTGGCTTACCTCAGTCCATTTACTCTCTTTTATTACACCATTTACCTCTGTCTTCACTTTCTCTATCTCTAGGACCTCTTTTTCATTAGCCCTTCCACCTTTTATATCAGACATCTATTTCCTTTCACCTTCTTTTCCAATCAGTGGACTACATACCTCTTCAAGATCTCATCTTCTCCTCATTAGGATCTTTATCCAAAGGATTTCTTCCTCACAAACCTTTATATTAAATCCACACACCTCTAATGTGATAGTATTTGACTGTCCTACACCATCTTTTTCCTTCACTTGATGAAATCCGGTCCCTCTCTTGTCTTCATCATGCTTTACAAACTTGTCTTGATTCTTCATAGATAATTCTTTCTTTATCTTTTCTCTCTCAAATTTCTCCATCAACTCATCATCCTCTTTGCTCTTTAACATTCCATCCTTGAAAATACTTGTTGTCTTAGCACTTTCATTTTTGTTAGTGGCTACACTGTCACTGTACTTGTCTATCTCATTCCTTATAAACTCTTTCCTATGCTGTATAATCACTCTTGACTTCTTTCTTTCTCCATGATATTTTTCCACCAATGGAATCAAAGTAAGAGAAACTCCATCATTTTAAATTTTATGATTATTATGCCTTCTATCATAAAAAGCAAATATTTCATATAGCCATGGAATCCCTAACAATAAATGGCATATACTCATAGGTACAACATCATACAAGATTCTGTATTTATATCCACCTATTTGGAATTCAACCCAAGATTTTTTCTTAACCAAAAGAGTATGTTCACCATTCAAACAAGGAACATAATAGGGTGCCTCATGAGAAATCCTTTCTAAATGAAACTTATCAACCATTTCCTGAGATACCATATTATCTAGGCTAATAAAATCTACCATTACAATACATAGCTTACCTTGACACTTGTAGGTGGCTTTGAAAAGTTCCTATCCTTGTAGCATCTCCTTCTCCTGAGTCATTTCTCTAACCAACTCATTCATCTTGTCGTCTTTTCCAATGAAAATCTTCCTTCCTCAGATCAATTTTTGCTCTGATACCAACTAATGCAATGACAGGGAGGTCATCAACCTAATAAACACAATTTGAGTCCTTTCAATCACCTTTGCAATCTTCAAAACCCTCTCTAGGGTTAACTTCTTTGTTATCACCATGCGTGCCTTATAGGAAACAAGACCTTGTTTTTAGGTCTTATCTCTCAAACACTCGATGAAATCCACTAACCAAGTTCATATTTTCAGGGACCCATTAACCCCACAGAAAACATACCTCAAAATATTATTATGCCTCTTTGGACCATCTTCACTCAAATTGGACTTTAGCATTGAAAAGGGCACCAATTAACACATTTTTCCAAAGGAACAAACCTCCTGTCTGACCAAAAACTCAAGATTCCACTTGAAAGACTTCAAAATACCTACCAAACTTCAAATTTTCAAACCCTATTGTCAAAAATTTATTTCCATGACCCTCTTTCTAAAAATTGTCATTCTTCACCAAACAAATAAAGGTTTATTGAAAAACCCATCTCCCGACCTCATAAAAAAATGAAACTTAGTATCTTCATATTTATACTTGTAAAAACATAATTCACCCTCAAATTATGCTTCCCCAAAAAATATCTCACACTTCATAAAAACTCCCAAATTCACCCTTTTCACAGTTGGTTCAACTAGGGTTACATACCATATCTTACTTTTGACCCATCCTATCCTTGAAAACCTCCATAAAAAAAAATTATCCACTAGAAATCACTGAAACAATCTTATTCTAACCCTTTTACAAATAATCTTTTTAACTTTCCACTTGTAGCCTTATTTTTATGGCCTAAAGTCTAAACTTTCAATAGGCCAGTGTGAAGAAATGCTTACAAAGACTTTTCCAACCTTAGATATTGAATCCTACACATACTCCTTTTATAATAAAAGCCATTCCACCAAGAGACAACATGTACAAAAATTTAGAATGGCCTACTAATGCATTCTAACCCTCAAAACCTTAAACCCCTATTTTTTAGATTGCTCACAGAAAATTGAATGCCAAATCCACTAAACACAACAAAATATAATCCAATCAAATTTAAAGTGAAGCTAACACATATGAATACCAGCCCAAATACAATTTATATTAATGGAATCCTATATGGATCTGTACCAAGCTTGCAAACCATGAAATTACATAGAAAATGATCGTTAAACAAAGATATTCTATTGAATATATTCTTCCCATCCTCCAACAACTAGTAACTTCGAGTTTTAAAAATATTTATAACTCATCCAACCTCTCAAAATACCTATAAATACCTTACAACTTCCCATTACCATTGGGCTTCCCTCTAACTTCCAAATTTGCATTTTTTTACAATATTTGATATGAAAACATTTCACATCTTTGCAACATTCTACCCAATGACCCCACAATGATTCAAAAGACCACAAAAACATTACAAAATGGCCTAAATTTTTTTTATTAGACATTATCATGAATAAAACAACCTACTAAACTCAAATTCATAAAATGGAACAACAAGTTGCACTGCACCACCCTCCCATCCCCTCTCTCTCTCTCCCTCTAGTTCATGTATCTCTCTCCTACACCATGCATCTCTCTCTTACTCTCTCCCTCACACCCCTCCCTCCCACCCCCTCCATCTCTCTCCCTCTCTCTTAGGTATCTCCTTCCCATACCTTCCCTCTCTCTCTCAGGTATCCCCCTATCTCTCTCTCAGGTATCTCCCTCTTTATATCTCTATATCTCTCTCACTCCATCCCTCTCTCAGGCACTCCCTCTCCCTCTCTCTCAGGTATGTCCCTTCCAACCCATAACTCTCTCTCTCTCTCTCAAGTATGTCCCCCCACCCACCCCATCTCTCTCATGGTTTGGGTTAAGGGTAAAGAATGGAGGATAGATTGTATAATGGTTTAGGGTTTAACGGTTAAGGGTAGAGGTTTTATGGTTTATAGTTTATGGTTTAGGGTTTAGGGTTTGAGGGTAGAGGGTTTAAGGGTTTAGAGTTTAAGGGTTAAGAGTAGATGGTAGAGGGTTGATATTTGGATATTTTAGGGTTTAGGGCTTGAGGGTCTTGGGTAGAGGGTAGAGGGTTGAGGGTAGAGAGAGAGAGAGAGAGGGTTTAGGGTTTAAGGTTGAGGGTAGAGTGTAGAGGGTTAAGGGTAGAGGGTAGAGTGTAGAGGGTTAAATGTAGAGGGTAGATGATTTAAGGGTTAAGGGTAGAGGGTTTAAGGTTTAGGGTTTAAGGGTGGAGGGTTTAAGGGTTTAAGGGTAGAGGGTTTAGGGTTTATTGGTTGAGTGATTAAGGGTTGAGGGTTGAGGGATTAGGGTAGTAAGTTTAGTTTTATTTAAAAGTGTTTAAGGGTTGAGGGTAGAGGGTAGAGGGTTTAAGATTTGAGGATTGATGGTTTAGGGTTTAGGTTTGAGGGTTGAATGGTTTAAGGGTTGAGGGTATATGGTTGAGGGATTAGGGTAGAGAGTTTAGTTGGTTTTGAGGGTTTAGGGTTTAGGGGTAGAGGTTTGAGGATAAAGGTTGAGGTTAGAGGGAAGAGGGTTGAGGGTAGAGAGAGAGAGAGATGGTTAAGGGTAGAGGGTAGATGGTTTAAGGGATTATGATTTAAGGGTTAAGGGAAGAGGGTTTAGGGTTTAGGGTTTAAGGGTAGAGGGTTTAAATTTTTAGGGTTTAAGGCTTAAGGGTTAAGGGTAGAGGGTTTAAATGTTTAGGGTTTAAGGGTTAAGGGTTGAGGGTTGAGGGTTGAGGGTTGAGGGTTGAGGGTTTTAGGGTTGAGGGTTGAGGGTTGGAGAGTTGAGGGTTGATGTTTTAGGACTTAGGATTGAGGTTTGAAGGGTTTAAGGTTTGATGGTATAGGGATGAGGGATTAGGGTAGAGAGTCTAGTTGGGTTTAAGGGTTTAGGGTATGTGCAAGACCATGATGGCCCAAAAAGTGGCAATATGATGGGTATGTGGTTGACGAATTTTTTTCAACCCAAAATTGATGAAACAAAAAGGGTTTTTAAATGATATTCTTAGCTTTCCACCAATATAAATTATTCTTTACTTTGAATTAAATAAGTAATTATAATTCATTTTCTATTCAAATTATGAATAAAGTCATGATTGATAGACTGATTGAAAAACATATATAGCTTTCAAATGGTATCACATTTTTTGAATCCAAAACATGAATCACATTCTATGATTCACATACTATAGGATTAAAAATATAAAAATTGAATTTCATGAAGTTTTGACAAAGTTAAGGTGGTCAGACAGACAATTTTTTTATATTTTTTAAAAGTTGTAATTAAAAATTCATAATTAATTATTTACTTGGAAACAAATTACAAAAAATTATTCATCACATTGAGATATGATTCATATCCTTATATATGAAATCTTATAAAAAATATTATCATTTTATTATGGTTAGGGTGTTGAGACATACACCTAATTCTTATTGTTTCCCTAAAATTTAAGTACTACTCCATTGAAATTTTAAATTTTAACCAAATAGATTTTTTTTTAAACAAACCTACTAGTTTAGAAACTACATTCAATTTTCTACAAATTCTATTCTTACATATTTTTAAAATAATATAGATAACTTATTCAAATTTTTAAGTCAAGCTACCTAACTTTGATTTTTCTAATTGTTTTTCCATTCAAGGGCTTGGTTTTTCCATGATAATCCTGCACATAACCTTTAGCATTTAAGGTTTAAGTGAAGACAATTTATTTTTTACAATTTACAGTTTAAGGATAGAGGGTTTAAGGGTTAAGGGAAGAGGGTAGAGGGTAGAGGGTTTAAGGTTGAGGATTTTAGGATTTAAGAGTTGTGGGTTGAGGGTAGAGGGTTTAGGGTTTAGGGTTGAGTGTAGAGGGTAGAGGGTAGAGGGTTTAGGGTTTAAGGGTTGAGGGTTGAGGGATTAAGGTAGAGAGTTTAGTCGAGTTTAAGGTTTTAGGGGTTGAGGGATTAGGGTTGAGGGTAGATGGTTTAAGGGTTTATAGTTAAGTGTTTAGGTTTCCCATCCCTTTATGTCCCACTCCCTCTCTTAGGTCTTCCCCCCACCCTAACTGAATAACTCTCTCTCCCTGTAAAGTCTCTCTCTTTCTCTCAAGTCTCACTCCCTCCAACCCTACCTAGAAAAATCTATTTCACTCCAACCCCTTCTCCTACACTTCCTCTCTATCTCCCCCTTTTTAAATTTTGTATCTCTTAGGCCTCATCCCTCCCAACCCCTCTCCCATTGTCAGGACTTTCCTCCCATAGTAACTGGACAACTCTTTATCCCTCTCAAGTCTCTCTCTCTCTCAGGTATCACTCCCTACCAAATTACCTAGATTAATCGTGCTCACTCCTATCTCTTCTCTCTCTATCTTAAGTCTCACTCCCTTCCTCTCTATATTTGTAAAAATTTCAAAGAAGTTGGTGCTTGCCAAACTTGGTGAGTGCCAAAGCTAGCGCTCTCCAAACTTGGCGAGTGCCAAAGCTGGCACTCTCCAAACTTGGCGAGTGCCAAAGCTGGCACTCTCCAAACTTGGCAAGTGCCAACTATGTTTTTACATTGAAATGGTAAAATAGGGATTGAACCCATGATTTAGGCCCACATGCTTATGTATTTATCTAGTTCAACACTTTATCTGACTCATAAATTCCTTTTTTATGGAGTCAATTTCCTAAATTGTATCAATCTGTGCTTGATACATCACCTTTTCTCTACCAATTTCCATGCTAGACAATGTAGAAGAAGACGTTTTAAAGTTTCTACATCATTTTACATTATCTCGGGTAATATATTCATTTGGTAAATATTGAAATGTTTTTTTAGTTTTTTTTTTTTTGACAATATAAACTAAATTATTTTCATGATTTTATTAATCATAACAATTGGACATAGAATTCAACATTGAATTAGATGGGATTTGCATATATTAGTCTATTTCCAACATGTCTAGTGGTATTCACTCTATTTCATTTTAGGTAGATGTTTATATTAAATTTTTTTATTTTTATTTTTTGACAATTCATTTGATGATTTTATTAATGTTCATTGTTACACACATAATTCAACATTAAATTAGATCGATGCTGCATGTAAAAGTCTAATTTTTAGGATCTTCAAGATAAAAGATGGAAAAAATGACATGATAGAATCAAATTCATTGTTAGTGATGGTTGTGGGAAAAAATTATTTTCAACTAATTTGGAAAAATTAAGAGCTTTCATCAATGTTAATGCAAGTTTCCATTATTTTTTTTGTGCCATAAAAATTTCACCTTCATCATGTGCTTAGATAAATTCAAGTGACATGTCATTATTGTTAATGCAGGTTTCCATTCATTCATACCATTTACTTTTCTATGAAATAAAAAAGTGAAAATTTTGTGCAATTAAAAATGCTTATTATCTTCCTAAGTTACCTCATTTCCAAAGAAATAGTGAATAACTCATAGATATAACATCAAAAACCATTCTTTGAATTCATGTTCTTCATCGATTGGTTGACAATCATAATGTGGTTTTGACAACAATAAGCACAAGATTCTCTAGTTTCCAAAGGTGGCAGCAACTTATACCCTGGGTTTGAAACTTCTTTGCTCCTAAGCACTTGTCCACACTCCAAATAATCCCCTCAAACCCAAGTCTTAACATTGATCAATGCTTACATGAAGCAATTTTTGTACAAATCCCTCAAAGTACAAGTTTTTACACAATATAGTTGCCAAAAGAAACAATTTGTCCTCAATAACTCACACAAAATTATTATTTAACAACCCTCCTTTTGTTAGCACATCCATATAGGCCTATAGAAAATTAGTACCAATTTTCATATATTTTCACTAGACACATCAAAATTTATGGGTTTTTTTGAAGCTCGCTATAAACCCTAGGTTAGGGAAGACAATGTTGGATAAGATATGGAATATTTGATAAGTCACATTAGTTATGAAATGTAAAGTAATGATTTGAGTCTTAAAGATATGCTTGGTGTGTTTCATCAAATTCAATGTAATCAGTGGTATGGATATGTTTGAAAAAATGCATTACTTACTTTTATTGTAGTATGGAGGTAGATGTATGTATGAAAATGGTTGCAGCATAGACTTGTTTGATAATTCCAAACAGCTCGCTGCCTTCTTTCATAAAATGATTTGGTGTGTTTCATAAAATGCAATGTAATCAGTGATATCAATATGTTTCATAACATGCATTACTTACTTTTGTTCTATGTGTGTTTGTGAACATGCAACATTCAAATTCATTGAAAGGAAATGAACCAAAGGCTCTAACATTGAAAGAATGTGATGTTAAAAATGCAAGGAGAAGAGAATAAAAAATTGTAGCTCGTGAAGCAGAGGAATTGTAGCCCATACAACCAAAAATTCTTGTGTAATACAAGAGAGATGTCCAATTGGAACACCAAAGGGAACAAATTAGCAAAGTTCATGGAAGGAAACAAATGGATCCTAAATTTGGGGGCACATCATTAACCATAGGTGAAGTTCAATGCACATCTCTAGTTGAAGACACACCAACAACAACATGTCGTTTTCCAAGTACATAAGAAATCAAATCTATAGTTGAAGACACACCATCAAAAGCATTTGGTTTTGAAATTAGAACAAAAAACACATCTATATTGGAAGACACTCCATAAACAAAATCTCAAGTTGGAGGTACAACATCGTTTACATGTCAATCTCAATGTATGTCATCAATTGCATCTCCGATTGAAGGTACATGATCTATCCTCAATGTTGTTGATATTTCTAATGTTGACACAAATTTACATTTGAGAAATCCTAGAGTTTTGCATAGAAAACCTAAATTTTTGATTGATATTGATTCCAATGTTTTGAAATGGATGCCTAATAAGATTCCAAAAAATCTATATCAAAGATATGCACAAAGGATATGGAGTTTTTTTTTTTAGAAGCTAAGTGAGTGTGGAAGATTACAAATATTTGTTGAAATGATGAGGAAGCTCAAATTTAGGCCCACCATTAAGGCTCTTGGGAAAATATTTTCAAATGACTCAAGTGAAAATTCTATTGTAATGAACTTGATGAGTGCATACGAGATCATGGGTTCTACCTCACGTACGAAGGATACTTGTACCACATGATGTGTGATGACAACACTATTAAGTATTCAAACAAGGAACAAGGTGAACCTTAAAAAGACAAGTGAGTCTTCGAAAATAAGAATATCCTCTAATGAGATCCAAAGGAAGGCGTGAAAGAGTGGAGTATCAAAATAGTAATGAGTTATGGGAATTCTTGGGTGGAGTTCCACAAAAAGATAAAAGAATTGCTCAAGCCTTGAGATCAATAATAGTAGATTATTGGAAGGATAACACAAGGACCTCTCCCAATCAAAGAGATGTTGTAAGAAGGAGAATTGGTAGTCAAATTCATGAGCCACATCCAAAGCATTATTTGGATACCACTGAAACACAATTTTTTTTTCTGATTTTGTATAGAAGTTT
This sequence comes from Sequoia sempervirens, assembly GCA_007258455.2. Lineage (NCBI taxonomy): Eukaryota > Viridiplantae > Streptophyta > Pinopsida > Cupressales > Cupressaceae > Sequoia > Sequoia sempervirens. Next base: position 437,286,170 of record VDFB02281492.1, on the reverse strand, counting down.
CATGAAATTAAAATATGTATAAGGTATTTTGAAATGCTAAATCATTTTTATGTCAAAATAAATGACACACACATTACTTTTTGTAGAGTACATATTGTTTTTTCTAATCCTCAAGGGAATTCTTATCTTCCATTTTGTGTGAAATAGTGCATGGTCAATTTTTTTACAAGAAGTCATGTTTGGATGGTGCATGTGATCATTGTATTGGCATGCAACATTTTCCAATTTTCCAACACATGGATAGTACACACAAAATTGGAGATGGAATTGTGGAATTTGGATAATACAAGATACTGCCTATATTCTAAAAGATGGGAAAGAAGAAAAGAAGTGTGAATTGGTGAATGATAAGATTCCAGTGTATCAATTTATGGGAATTTTTCATGATCAAGTGGTCTATGAGTGTGCAAGGCATACACATAGAGCTCGATCATTGGACTCATAGTTCAAGTTATGCAAGGACATGTTTCTTCTTCATAGCATCATTTTAGGTGTCAACTTCACAGAGAACTACACACTATAGCCACAAAACAAGGTGCAATCACAATACTACAAGTCCATGCAGGTTGATACATTTGTGCACATAACATTCATTCATGCAAATGATAGTATATAAGATAACATGCAAGTATTGACAGAGTATTAGTTTTACATCAGTGATGATCACACACATTCTATAGAGTTTGTGCAAGGTTTCTTTTAGATGTTCTATGTTGATCTTGCTAGTAGGGACATTTCATTCAGTCAACATATCATATGGTTAGATAATTATACATCTCAATTCAAGAAATCCAGAATGTTTTACTAGTTGAGAAAGATGCATAGGATCAATTGTGTTCCCCATATGCGGAACTTCTTAGAGGCTAAGCATTGAAAGGGGGAGTATGATGGAGGAGGTGCATGTATCAAAAGAGCCTTAGCATGAGAAGAGTTAAAGTACAAAGGAAATGTAAAGTTGAGAGATGAAAGATCAATTGTCAAGTGGTACAATCATGCAGTGGGTCCATGTAGTGAAGGTAATTCTATAGTTCATAGATTTTTTCATTTAGTAGATGATACTAACATTGCAAAATATGAGGATTTTTGTACACTAGAAAGATCGAGTAAGCTACACTCTTTTAGAAGCTCCAATGTAGGTACATGGACTATCCTTATGTAGAAGGTGGCATGATTTTTTTTTGCATGTACACTTCAAGCATGGAATGATTATGAGTGAATAAAGTGGGTTGACAGATGGTCTATAAGAATTCTAATCCCACTTGACACTTATAAGCTCCCAACAGCTCTAGAAATCATGGATATGCCATCATCCATTGACTTTGGTCATGTATCAGACCTACTAGAACCAGGTAATATATCTTACTTTTAGGTTGTTGGAAATATGTGCCTCAATCATCACAGGTTGAAACATCTCGTAGGGACAAGTCGGTGTGACATTTTCTATGTCTGGCTGATGAGCATTTTGGAACAACATGTTTTGAACAGGTCGTTGTGACCTTGGAGGAGTCTCACCGAATGGTTACTCTTTGGAGCCTTCGCTGTGACATACTACATTCGGGGTGACCTCTTATCGTGTGGAGATCTTTGGATGATAGGCCATTCTATCGCTTGTCATTGAAACCCTTGGTCAAAAGGCTTAGTTTGGGAAGAAGTCTGCGTGATGTATTAAAGTCTCACCGATAGTATGTTACATTGTGTGGTCTTCGGTATAATTCATGGCGACTAATGGTCTCAGTGTAACATAGTTGTTTCGGTAAGAAGTCCTAGTGACTTTGGTGTAACATATATGTGTTCGATAAGAACTCTCAATGAAGGTGTTAAGTCTTTTCGAATATTCTTTGGAGCTTGGTATGACTTGTATTTATTCATTGTGAGTTCTCAACGATATTAATAAAATTTTGCCAACTGGTGATTGGAGTTCGGCATAAAATGTGACTTTGGTATAACCTTTGGTGACTTGGTGTGAGGTCTTGGTGAAGAATGATACTCTTTCTAAATGGTAAACTTACATCTATGAGACTTTTGGACCTCGATATGATCTCCTGGCGAAAGCGATAGGTCTTCCCAACTACTTGGTACTTTGGTGTAACACATGAAAGCTCGATAGAACATCTTGGTGATAATGATAACTATTGGCGACATCAATATGAAGCCTTTGGGCATTGGGGAGACACTTCTTGTGTCTCACCAACATGCCAATACAATGTGAACCTTGTTGATTGTTTGACCATCCTATGTGGAGTCTCGTGGACCAATAGGAGAAGCTAAATTTGAACATTTGGAAGTTTTTTCATTGTGATAGTTCTGTGAGGAAGCTCGATGGACATGGAATGACACGGTTATACTCTATGATTGTAGATTGTGATCAGTTGGTTGCATTGACATATTGTTGAGTGGTTGTATGATCAGTAAATGTATCTAATATGAAAAGACTATAACTTGAAGGTTCCTATACAAGATTATTCATGGTGACTAGTGCTATAAACAGACATCAAAAAGATAAGTCTGAAACTTGTATGTAATTCTTATTACTGAAATACAAGTGATTTCTCTTGGTGTGGGGCATTTTTTCTCTCGTAAGGGTTTTCCCATGTATATCTAGTGTTCATATGTGTTTTTCTAATTCTCTATTTCTGATATTTAGTTCAAAATGCATCTTAATTTGACTGTAATTTAAAAATTAAAAGTGTCTTTGCGTTCTTCCCTAAGGTTTTGATGTTAGGAGAGTTGTTTTCCACATCTAGCTTTCCTTACAATTGGTATCAGAGCCTAGCCAGTTGTGTTATCCTTGTGGGTACATTGGGTTTTTTGTGTCAATTATGTTCAATGGGAGTCTTTTAGAGTTTCTTATTTCTAAATATAGGTTGAGATGGCTAGCACATCTAGAAAGATTGAAATAGAGAAATTCAATGGCAGTAACTTTGAGTGGTGGAAACTCAAGATGGAAGATCTTCTAGTTGATCGTGATCTATGGCTTGCAGTGTTTGGAACTAAACCTACAAGCATGAAGCAAGAAGATTGGGACCTTGCAAATAGGAAGTCTAAGGGATGATAAGGCTCTATTTGACAGACTCTATTCTTCTCAATGTGCATGAAGAGAAGACTGCATCTACCTTGTGGAAAAGACTGGTGTCTATTTATCATGGGAAATCTTTGGTGAATAAACTATTCCTAAGGAAGAAGTTTTACTCTTTGAGAATGCAAGAAGGTGGGTTTGTAGCTAATCATTTGAACACATTCAACATGTTGATTGCATAGTTATCATCTATTGGTGTGAAGACTGAAGAAGAGGATCGTTGTATGCTATTATTGTGTTCTTTGCTAGATTCTTGGGATCATCTAGTGATGGCCATTGGGAGTACAACATCTAGTTTCAAGATGGAAGATGTTGTTGGTTCTTTGCTATCAGAAGAGATGAGAAGGAAATCTTCTAAGATGGTCAAGGAAGCTCTTGCTGTCGGAGGAAGATTGAAAGAGAAAGGAAAGAAGAAGGACAAGAAATCAAAATTGAAATCAAAGGGGATATCAAAGTCTCCTGGCAAGAAATCCAAGGTGAAGTGCTGGAATTGTGGGCAACATGGTCATGTCTGAAAGGATTGTAAAGAGGAGAAGAAGAAGAAGAAGAAGAAGAAGAAGAAGAAGAAGAATTCTGACAATGATTCTTCTCATAGTGATGCAGATTCCTTCATTGCAACCTTGGCTACACAGGCATTAGATGATGTCTGGATGATTGATTTTGGAGCATCTTTCCACATGACATCTAATAGAGAATGGTTCACAAAGTATGAAGACTGCGATGGTGGAAAGGTGTACTTAACAAGTGATTCAACTTTGGAGTACAAGTCTCATTCTCTAGAAATGGCTGCAAGATGACTAGAGGCTCAATGGTACTAGCTAGAGGTTCTCGAATTGGTACCCTATACAAGATGGATGCACATGTTGTTCATTGCAACAGTGTCTCTGTAAAGTCAGAAAAAGCTGCTCATGGAGGTAAAGAGGGAAATATCCTTAATTATGTAAACTCTATGGAAGTAAAAATTCCTGCAGAGAAGATTATGCTTTGGCATCATAGGCTAGGCCACATAGGAGAAAAAGGTTTGAAAACCTTGAAGAATAAAACCCTGGTTGAGGGGCTTGAAGATTATAATCTCAAATTTGAATTCTATGAGCATTGTATATATGGAAAGAAACACCATGTTTCATTTTATTCCAGTCCTCATAAATCTTTTGGTTTTCTAGATTATATTCATTCGGATGTGTTTGGTCCAGTGAATGTTCCTTCTTTGTCTAAATCAAGATACTATGTGTCATTCATTGATGATTATTCAAGAAGAGCATTTGTTTATTTTTTGAAAAGTAAATCAAAAGTGTTCAATCGATTTAAGGAATTTAAGAACCTTGTTGAAAATCAGACTGGAAGAAAATTTAAATGTCTAAGGACTGATAATGGTGGTGAATTTTGTTGTGATGAATTTGAGAGGTATTGCAAAGACCATGTGATTAAAACACATAAGACTACACCTTATACTCCACAAAAAAATGGAGTTGCAGAAAGGTTCAATAGGATAGTGATGTGGAGATCATGAAGTATGCTTAGTAGTGCTAGCTTGGAGGAGAAGTTATAGGTTGAGGCTACTACTACTGCATGCTACTTGATTAATCGGTCTCTGAACTCTACTCTTGTTAAGAAAACACCTTTGGAAGTGTGGTCTGGTAAGAATCCCTCTCTTAAACATATTCGAGTTTTTGGTTGTGAGGCATATGCATATGTGCTAGATGTGAAAATATCTAAATTGGAGAACAAGGTTTTCAAATGTGTTTTTATTGGCTATAGTGATGGCATAAAGGGATACAAGCTTTGGAATCTTGATATAGAGAAGGTTGTATACAACACAAGTGTAATTTTTCATGAGCTGAAACCTTCCACTTTGGATCTGTAGTCAAAGACAAAGTCAAAAAAAAATAAGAATGTAGCTCTAATTCCTCCTACACCAAAGAGGAATTGAAAATTCAAAATGTACCTGAAACTGAGGAGAGCTCAAGCAGTTCTGAAAGTTCAGAAGAAGAACAACAACCTCAGCCTCAGCCAATGAGGAGGTCAACCTAAGAAAGAAAACAACCTAATAGGTATGGGTTCTCTTTGATTTATTCTACTTGTGCTTATGCCTTGATTTCTAGCACTGATGATCCTAGGACTGTAAAAGAGGCATTTAGAATGTCTGATTCTGACTCCTGGTTAGAATCCATGGAAGAAGAGATGGCATCATTAGAAATGAATGATACTTAGATTCTGTTGCCCTTGCCTTAAGGCAAAAATCCTATGGGCTGCAAATGGGTATTTAAGAAGAAGATTGGTCTGGATGGTAGTGTAGAAAAGTACAAGGTGAGATTGGTTGCAAAGGGTTATTCCCAGGTCGAGGGAATTGATTATGGGGATATATTTTCTGCTGTAGAAAAGATGACATCTATTAGATTCCTTTTGTCACTTGCAATAGTGTATGACTTAGAGGTCAAATAGATGGATGTGAGGACAACATTTTTTCATGGTGATCTTCAAGAAGAAATCTATATGTCCCAACCTGAGCACTTTGTTGAAAAAGGTAAAGAAAAACTGGTATGCAAATTAAAGAATTCTCTGTATGGGTTAAAGCAGTCACCTAGAATGTGGTACTAGAAATTTGATACTTCTGTATTGTCGTTGGGATTTCTGAGATCAAAATATAATCATTGTGTATATTATAAAGCTGAAATTGATCGAGTTCTTATTATTTCTCTTTATGTTTATGATATGTTCATAGGAAATAGTAAGCTAATGATATCTGATCTTAAGTCTTGAAGTTGTTTGCTAAGTTTGAAATGAAGGATCTTGGTGCAACAAGGTATATTTTGGGGATGGAGATAGCTAGGGACAGGAAGAATAGAAAGCTTTGGCTTAGTCAGAGTAAGTATATTAGAACTATTCTTGAGAGATTTTGTATGAATGATTACAAACAACTAGTGGTTCCAGTCTTGCAGAGAATTAAGCTATCTATTGAAGATTGTCCAAAATCTCCTACTAATATGGAGGACATGATTAGTGTACCCTATGCTAGTGTTTTTGGTAGCCTCTTGTATGCGATGGTCTGTACAAGGCCAGATATTGCCCAATCAGTGGGAGTTCTTAGTTGGTTTAAGGCTAATCCTGGAAGGACACATTGGGATGTTGTAAAGAGATTTTTCAAATATTTGAAGGGCACTTTAGATTTTTCTTTGTGTTACCATGGGAATTTGGTTGAATCACAAAGGACTCTCAGTATTCGAGGCTATGTGGATTCTGATTGGGAAGGGGACATTGACAGCAGGAGGTCCACTAGTGGATACATTTTCATGTAAAATGGTGGTGTAGTGAGTTGGATGAGTAAGCGATAGGCTGTAGTTGCTTTGTCCACTATAGAGGTTGAATACATGGAAGCTACTCATGCTTGTAAATAAGCAGTTTGGTTGAAACTTTTGTGTTCTAACATTGTTTTTGATGCAAGGAAAATAACTATTTTCTATGACAGTCAGAGTGCAGTTTTTCTGGCAAAGAATCCTACTTTCCATGCTAGGATGAAACATATAGATGTATAGTATCACTTTGTATGAGATATGGTGGAGGATGGAAAGGTTATTTTGAAAATATTTGATACTTTGGAGAACGTTGTAGATGCATTGACGAAGCCAGTGAGCACATAAAAGTTTAGGTGGTGTGCTAGTTCTATGGGCCTTAGTGCCCATGATTTTTAGTAAGTTATGTTGTGCTCTGAAGGTGCCTATGTGATCTTCATCAAGTGGGAGATTGTTAGAAATATGTGCCTCAATCATCACAGGCTCAAACCTCTCCTGGAGCCAAGTCGGTGTGACATTTTCTATGTCTACCCAATGAGCAGTTTCAAACATCATGTTTTGAACAGGTCGCTATGACCTTGGAGGAGTCTCACTGAATGGTTACTCTTTGGAGCCTTCACTATGACATACTGCATTCGGGGTGACCTCTTATCACATGGAGATCTTTGGATGATAGGCCATTCTATTGCTTGTTGTTGAGAACCTTGGCTGAAAGGCTTAGTTCAAGAAGAAGTTTTGGTGATGTATTAAAGTCTCACCGATAGTATGTTACATTGTGTGGTCTTCGATATAATTCATGGTGACTAATAGTCTCGGTGTAACATGGTGGTTTCAGTAAGAAGTCCCAATGACTTTGGAGAGTCTTGCCAATGATGAGAAGTCTTCATTGTAACATATATGTATTTGATAAGAACTCTTGATGAAGGTGTTAAGTCTTTCTGACTATTCTTTGGAGCTTGATATGACTTGTATGTATTCGTTGTGAGGTCTCAACAATATTAATAAGTCTTTCCAACTAGTGATTGGGCTCGGCATAACATGTGACTTTGGTATAACCTTTGGTGACTCAGCATGAGGTCCTGGTGAAGAACGATACTCTTGCCAAATGGTAAAGTTACATCTATGAGACTTTTGGACCTCACTATGATCTCCTAGCGAAAGTGATAGGTCTCGCCGACTGCTTGGTGCTTTGGTGTAACATATGAAAGCTTGATAGAACATCTTGGCGATAACGATAACTCTTGGTGACATTGATATGAAGCCTTTAGGCATCAGGGAGACACTTCTTGTGTCTCACTGACATGCTGATACAATGTGAACCTTGTTGACTATTTGACCATCCTATGTGGAGTCTCGTGGACCAATAGGAGAAGTCAAATCTGAATATTTGGAAGTTTTTTCATTGTGACGGTTCTATGAGGAAGCTTGATAGACATGGAATGACATGGTTATACTCTATGATTACAGATTGTGATCATTTGGTTGCATCGATAAATTGTTGAGTGGTTGTATGATCAATAAATGTATCTAATCTGAAAAGACTGTAACTTGAAGGTTCCTATACAAGATTGTCCATGTTGAATGCTGCAATAAACAAACATCAGAAAGATAAGTCTAAATTTTTTATGTAATTCTTATTACTGCAATACAAGTGATTTCTCTTGGTGTGGTGGGTTTTTCTCCCGTAAGGGTTTTCCAACATATATCTGGTGTTCATATGTGTTTTTCTAATTCTCTATTTTATATATTTAGTTCAAAGTGCATCACAATTTGACTGTAAATGAAAAATTAAAAGTGTCTCTACATTCTTCCCTAAGGTTTTGACGTTAGGAGAGTTGTTTTCCACATCTAGCTTTCCTTACATAGGTTTTATTTTGATGTTCATTAAATACATGTAACATGATGAACATATCAATGTAGGGCATGTTTATGTGGTGATTTTAGGTGAAGACAATAATGAGGGTACAACTTATTACTTGCTTCATTGTATCGAGGCCAAAAAGAAATTGAAGGCCCCAGTTATTGATGGAGAAAACATAGAATATCCTACAGTTTAAAGATTGTTATTGGAACATTGCTTAGAAGGTACCCAGTGAAGAATGTTGTAGTTTGGTTATTTGAGGACTTCGACATGCATCAGAAGATCCTTCACGACTCAAACCTTTCCATCCTAGGCAATTTCCATTTGATCAAATATAATGGAAAACCTACAAACAAGAACATGTGGAAAGTGCATGAATCTGACCATGAGGCAATAGTTGACAATAAAGAGTAGAGTATACTCAAATGGTCCCCTAGATTAATTTTTAAGTATGCACATTGAATTTGTAAAGTCATGTTATTGATCACTATTTTCTTTCAAGCATTTAAGTTTGATTGTAGAAGGGTTTTCAAAATTACATTATTTTTAATTTGCAAAATGATAATTATATGCTGCTCTCTATTGAATACCTTTAATTTGGTATTCTCTATTGGTGTTTTATTTCATACACATTTAGGATTGTAATTGATTCCTTTGTGACTATAGGTTATACTTAATATTGTCAACTTAAGAAAAGAACAACATCGGTTACCAGTGCAAGTGTTCAATGGTATGAGAAAGAAGTGAAAAATGGTCCACATCACCATTGTAGGACCTTCAATTGATCTAATTATAGCATGCATGAAGGTGATAATAGATCTAGTTAGAAGGTGTATGTCTGACATTATTCAGTTATTGGTCTTTTAATGATTCCAAGGGAGAGGCTACAAATTGTTAGGCTTTTGTAGGTTTTTTGTGGACCAAATTCTAGTGAGAGTACACAACCATGGAGAGGCTACTACCCATGTGTTTCCAAGGGAGCAAGGGATGTACATGTTTGATTCATTTTGGAATGCAAATAACTGGGCCACCTAAAGTGGATTAGAGAAAGAAAACTAGGCAGTAGCTCCTTTTTTTTTTTCTTCTTATACAATATATTTCATGATATAGGTTGCAAATGGGATGATTATTTCCCTACATGTATTTCTACAAGTATTGAGAAATAGGAGGATTTTCAAGATGCTCCATCACTAGTGTATTTTTTTATATAAAAAAATTATGAGAAATTAATACGTGAAAATGTGTATATTCCTTAATATATGCCTCAATTAAATGTGTATATTACATTTATAGTTAGTTGTAATGGTTTATGGTTTACATTTAATTTTTTCTTGAAGGAAAAGCATGTGGATTTATGAAAAAATATCAAACAATACCTTATATTGTACAAAGGAATATTTTCTTGCTCTTCTCTAAACTATATAACACCTCCTGATGCAGAGGAAGGACAATCAACATGAAAACATATTGAAAAGGAAAATCATTCTTGCATGTTCTTCATAGCTGCTCCTAAATGAACTTTTAGTAGACCTAGTAATGAACCTACTTGGACACCTTGATTCAACACAATCTCAAGATAGTGTGAACATCATGGCAGAATTTTCTAAGGGACTTGAAAGGTTGCAACAATTTTTTTGTGGAGAATCAACTATGCAACAATTCATGTGGCTTACAAGTTTTTTGTTGTTCAAAGTAAGAAAGGAAAAATTAATGGCATTAAGCCAAATCAACAAATATTTCTTCAAAAACCTCAACCACTAACCTAGAGGCATTCATACAACATTTCAAATGTGTTTCCATTAGGTATTCACTACTAAGACTCATTCAAAGCACCAACTTGCTTGGATACTAGCACCTTGCTTATGACTACAAAAATAGTCCTCTTTGGACAATCATAAAATGATTTGTATTAAACCTTAAAAAATTCTCTAAAACCCCAAGGTATAGGTCTACAAGACCTCTCCACATATTCCCAACACCTTCACCAACCACAAAGAACCCATACCACTTGTTATTTCACTCAAACTTACCTCCACTATTGCTATAGGGTCAGATACACTCACAAATTAGAAATTTATGTCAAAGAAATATCTTTCATGTGTGCATTTCAATAATACAAACCTTTTCCAAGTCCAAGATCATGTAAAAACAAAATTTTGGGTGAGATTTCAACATTTTTGAACTCTAAAAATTAAAGATATTACATTTTTAATACTTGTTTCTACGCTAGCTAGGGTTATAACCCATTTTTAGTACAATCTAAATAGCTTTAACAAAACTAAATGAAATTTGATAAAACAAAAAAAAATGCAGTAGATTCATAGGGATATCAAATACAATTTATTTTAAATCAATCCATGGACCATAGTACAGTCCGTATAAAAAGCCAAAATTTTCTACAACCCAAAAAAATCACTACTTTTTTTTTCAATTCATTCCAAATTTGAAAAAAAAAACACAACCATGCTTCCATTCGATTGTTATAGCATATTTATGCTTTTTCCATCCATTTACAATTGATTCCAATTATTAGGAAATGCTTTCTTGATTACATGTAACCATTGCCTGATTTCTGACAACTTGCGAAAAATGCATGACAATTTTTTGTAACTTTTAAATCAATGACCCTCTAGGCACACTAAAGTGGATTACATGATTTCAAATTGTCATGAATGATCTTAGGAAACTCCTAAACATTCCAAACAAATTCTAACCGCACCAAAAAACTCCTAAAACTAAAATTACCAATGAAAGGGAATCCATCATTGCTAAGCTTATCTACTTATAGGTTTTTTGTGTTTGGCTTTGGGTATGTGCAGGATCATGATGGGCCAAAAAGTGGTGATATGTAAGTGATATGATGGAACATGTGGTTGACGACATTTTTTTACCTAAAATTGATGAAATGAAAAGGGTTTTTAAAAGAGATTCTCAGCTTTCCACCAATATAAATTATGATTTACTTTGAATTTAATAAATAATTATTATTCATTTTCTATTTGAATTACGACTAAATTCCTAATTGATAGGTTGATTGAAAAACATCTATAGCTTTCAAACAATATCACATTTTTTGAACTCAAAATATGCATCACATTCTATTCTTTGCATACTATAGGATTTTAAAAAAATTAAATTTCATGAAGTTTTGACCAAGTTAAAGTGGTCAAACATACAAGTTTTAATATTTTTAAAAATTTGTAATAAAATAATCATAATTAATTAATTACTTGGAAAAAAATTACAAAAAAATATGCATCACATCGGGACATGAGTCCTCTACTTATACCTAAAATATTATAAAAAAAATATTATTATTTTATTTTGGTTAGGGTGGTCAGACAAACACCTACTTATTTTTTCTTTTAAATTTAAGTACTATTGCATCAAATTTTCACCAAATAGATTTATTTATTTTTTAAATAAACCTAGTAGTTTAGAAACTACATTCAATTTTCTACAGATTCAATTTTTACATATTTTTGAAAAAATATAGATAACTTATTCAAATTTTTATGTCAAGTTGCCTAACTCCGATTTTTCTAAATTTTTTGCCACTTAAGGGCCTATTTTTTCTATGATGATCCTCGACATTCCCCTTTCCAAGATCTACTCTAATATTGGATGAGTTTTAGAGTCACTTTCATCATGATCTATCTCTTTACATAATCTCAGTCACCCTTCAAGGGCTTCATTGAAAATCAATGCACAAGACATGTTAGTAAACCTTGCCACCATTGAAAATCTAGCCTAGTAGGCATCCAAGGAAGGAAAAAAACACCAAGGGAAAAACAACATGAAAAGTGGGGGAAATAATGTATCAATACCCTGTGATGTACCTTTGACAACTCCTAAACATTCTTCAACCAAAAAATCTCTCCAAACAGTCACTTGGCATTTGGTGCTTATGCTAACTTTGGCAACATAGTCACATGGACAATAACACATATAAAGGATGGAATATCATGATCACATTCATTGGGTTTTTTCAAGTTATTAAAATCATATCACAATGGTTCTCAACCCTTTTTGGACTCATACATCCAGGATACAACGTTCCAAGGCTTAAATCTGTTGGAAAATATGGAGGTCCTCTCAGAAAGAAACACCTGACATTAGTGGTTCCTTTAGTAGCTTTAATTTCATCAAATTACCTCAAATACACATACTACTATGCCATAAAGTGGAATGAGACATAGTTCATTTCCTAGATTGATCCTTTTGAGAGAAAATCATGCAAAAGGACTAGTTTCAACAACACTATTAATAGATTTAGTAGAAAAAACCAAGAATCATGAAAGATGAAATAGAAGACATGAACACATATATATACATGGGGAAAACCCCTTCAAGTAAAAAAGTCCATAGTGCAAAATCTTAGATCGCCATTGTATTATTCAAAAAAAAAATATCAAGCCCATATCCTTTACAAAGTTTACATCTTGTTCGATTCTAGAGAATATTCAACAACATAACCCTACTTTGATCTCATATGTAGAGAGACATTTCTCTCAGCTACACATCCTCATGACTTGACCATGAGCCTCTTGGCCTCTCTATCACACAACTGCTAAACATTCACCTCCTATGAGATTCATCTCTCTCAGCTACCCAACATTTCATCTACATCCACTGACTATTCAACTATCACACCCCATTAGGATTTCCACCTCAAGCCGCATACCATCATCCAGTATCCAATTCTGGCCATCAGATAAGCAATCAAGCAAATATCTAATGTCAAAATTAGGGTTATCCACCTAACACAATGCCACCATGCAAGTCACTACTCCATCAAAATCACCAAGACTTCAGTTACTGAGTGTCAAAAAGACATAAGGAAATATAACACTTAACTCATATTGTCACATTGACAAGCATCTAGTTCACCAACCATTTAGTCATCAAAGTGTCAAAGAGACACTTGACAATCTCTCCTTCAACACCCAATGTCACATCAACAAGGTCATGTAACTCATTGTACCATTGGTCCATCGAAGAGACATGCATGTCGAAGAGACTTTCACTAAATTCTTGATGATACCCTGAAGTAACATTGACATCAGGTCCCTAACTTCCACCTGCATGTCAAAGACACATCTCACAATGTCTCAGTAATACCATTGATTCACACTTACGTTCACTAAGCACAAGGGCCCACATCCCATTTTTCTTCCATTTCATCACCACATGTTGGCCTTCGATCATGATCCGACATCATTATTAGGTCCCAAGTGGTCCCCACATCCATTGACATCCAAGTCACCATATCATTAAAAAATTGATCTTCAAAACCTCATATCAAAGGTTGTGAAGTTCCTAGAATCTGTGAATCATCTATATAGGGATCACGCTGTCACTCAAAACTCAAAATTCTTAACCTCATTTCAGAGGTTGTAAAGTTCTCAAAACCCATGACATAGAAAAAAAAGGGATTGCTATGTGACTAAAAAACTAAACTTGAGAACTTCTATCATAGGTTACTAATTTCCCAAAACTAGCAACATGCCAACAATGAAGAGAACCACTAAGTTGCTAATTCAAGACATTATTAAACATTATAACCCTATGAATTCAGTTAGAAAAACTTGTAAACTAGTTATTTAATTCAGGTTGATGAAGGAGGAAAACATATTTTCTCTAGGAAGTCGATCAAGCCAGTAAATTTGAGTCACATTTTTCAACATTCTCCCACTTGATGAAGCACTTAATGGATCCTTCTAAATAAAACTAATGAATCTTAAAAAATGATTGCATGCTCAAACCAAGACACCTACAATGACATCCATGATGTCCACCAACTTAGGAAAAATTTCCAACCATCCTCAATAGGAAAAGGAATGAGCCAAGGTGTACATACACCAGTCTCAAGAACACAAGAATCAGATCCTATAGACAATAAGGGATTCAACACTCCCACAACTCCACTATGCTCAAAAGATACACAAAATTAATACCAACTTTAAAGCACTAGACCAAAACACATTTGTGAAGTCATTCTCTAGAAACAAGAGAGAACATCAGCTAGCACAACAAATAGAAATCTCAATAATCCCATCCAACTGATCAACCCGCACAACTAAAAATAGCACCCAATGCAACAAGTTCTAATACTTCCAATCGCACATACCTCCAAGGTATCAAATTAAATAAACTCATTCCACTTATATAGTCAACCAATAGAAGAAGACCAAACATATCTAGGAACTACCACTACATAGGTAATGACAAATCTAAAAAAATCAAGGCATAACGAGTCTACCAATAGCATCATACAATAAGTGTACACCACATCATGTAGTCTCAAGGAATCATCCATAATGATATGCACAATCTATAAACTAATAAGAACAAATCTCACCACAAGTCGACATAGCTCTCCCAAGTTCTCCACACCTAGAAAAGGAAAGATAGAAAGAACAACCTCATAACAATGTAATCTGAAACCAAACATCTAGGAAGAGAACCAAGAAAAAGGAGAGAAAATTTTCACACCATCTACCTATAGAAAATCCTTCTACATACACCTCTAAATTCCAACTGTGTCACCTTATTCTCCATGTATCAATGAGCACCTGCAACCAATCATCTTATGCTAAACTCAAAATGCATTAATCCATTATCATGAAGTTCTCAAACATATGACCAATGCACCCAAAACATAGATAATTACCTTACCATTCTCAAAACATCATGATCTGCACGTCCCCTTTGGGAGATCTCATGATCTAGGTGAACATACAATGGTCTCAAGAGCAATGCATCATGCCAAAGCTCTAATGCACAATCAAGAGTTTATCTTGACATGAAATAAAAAAAATCTAAACCAACATCACCCATCAAGCACTTCCAACACCTAAACCAAAGAATCTAAGAATCCTCCATGGCTACAAGATGTTGCACATCTTCAAATAGTGTCCATGAAAATTTGAATGAACTCTTCTACAACAACAAGATCTAAGAATTCCTCCCAGTAACATCTACAACACTAAAGAAGATCATTCACCACCAAGTGATGAATCCAAAATCATTGATAAAGCTCCCACTAAACCATGACTCCTGAGCTCTCCAAGCATCATGACCAAACATATGCTGAACTGAAAATACTTTAGGTCCACACAACAATATGTCCATCTGACAACAATACTAAGCAACACCAAGATCTTCAAACCAAGTAGACAACATCATCATTGTGTATCCAAGCTATCCATGAAATTGTGATATTCATGTTATAGGTCCCCTTAACAGAATATTCAAGTACTCAACACCATCCATCCTCACATCTCAAAGCAACTAAACCAATGCACAAGTGACCATAGACAAGGTCATCTAACAAGTCTTCACTAACATTGAATCAACCTAGTGGATAAAGATAGTCCACTTTTGAGTTATCTCACTACAACCAATGGGTAGCTAATCCACCAATCACATAACTCAAAGATCAATCACACTGATCATACAAACCCATCATCACACTGGAAACAACAACACTAAAATTTCAAAGAGAATAGCCACATAGACAACATGACTCAAACACCAAATCAAGCTTAGATTTGATTTCCCAATCATGTCCAAAATGAGCACCATACTCTAAGAACCCAAGAAGAAAAACCACAATAATGTTGATTGCCAAATCAAATACCAAAATTCTCATGTAGAGAAATAATTACACCTTCTCTAACCATGCCAAAATATAACCATCTCATCTAGTCACACCCCAAGAGCCAAGGTCTATAAAATAGCTTAACAACAACTCCACATAACCACAAGTTTTTCTTAACTATGTAAAACCTGCAAAAACCATAGAGCCATGCAAGTACAAACCATCATTAAAAGGAAAAATTAGTATAGGAGCTCTAGGCCCATTCCAAAACATTTCCAGAACCACTAGCATGCACATGCATATGAAAGAGCCAAGCTATTAAAAAAAAATTAGACCACCCAAAGAACAACTTCATAGCCTGCATGGAATCAGGGTAACAAAGAACAATGCCTTCAATATCAAGTCAAATAACCTAGCACAAGAGCAATAATCCATGGTTGAATAACAACACAAGCATCTCCATACCATCAGGGATCCTCTCACATAGACACCTAGTATAAACTACACTTTGTTGCAACACAACCATAAGCATAAACTCACACCCCTTGCATTAGGATCATTTGCTGCCAACTAAGAACTTTAGATCACAACATTCTAGTATGAACAATTCCAATTTCTCCATCTTGACCATATTCCATGGATGTTGCATGTTGTCTTAGAAACTTAGACAGAAAAGAAATAATTTCTACTCACCAAAGGATCAATCCATTAGTCGATTCCTTCAGATTTCCTCAAGCCTGGCAGACTAAGAAATATTCACTGACGGAATACCCAGAACCAACTACACATCTTAGAAGAAGGCTCTGATACCACTTGTTGGGAAATATGGAGGTCATCTCAAAAAGAAACATTCGAGATTAGTAGTTCCTTCGGTAGCTATAATTTCTTCAGATTACTTGAAAGACACATACTACTACGTCATAAAAAAAAAAGTAGACATAGTTCATTTCCCACATTGATCCTTTTTAGAGAAACTCATGCAAAAAAAATAGTTTCAACAACACCATTAATAGATTCAACAAATAGAACCAATAACCATGAAATATTACATAGTATAAAATTTGGACAAGTCTTGTCTATTTGTCTAAAAGTAGCAATTTTGAAAGAGCTATTAAACAATAAATCCTATTCATGGTTAGGTTGATGGAAGAATCATTGGAAAAGATATAACAAGAAGAAATTAACAATAAATTAATCATCTATGCAAAACACCCATGTGAAAAAGAGTATAACACCACAAACTTGATTAAAAATTCCACATGCGTTTGATCATACTAAATAGTATAGAGTAAGAGAGGAATTGTAAAAGTGGTATTAGAATAATACAAACAAGTGAAATGAAGGAAAATGGATATCATCACATGGATACAATTGCTAAGGAAAATACATTTTCAAGTCTTTGAAAACATCAATGCATGTCTACTTGCACATGTATATATATGTATGTATGGATAAATATATGTATGTATATTTTACTAATAATTTTGTTACAATTTCCCCATTTTTATAAAGTACTCAGTGGCAGATAATGCATCTATTGTTATACAATTTCTTTATTTGTTAGCACACTGCAAATAAGGTGGGCATCAAAGGAAAATTAAAACCATGGTAGCTCAATGAATGTGCAAATCTATGATGGAAAAGGGAAGAATAAATTACGTAGGCATTCAGAATCTAGATAGTGTCCTCTTTACAATGATTTGAAATGAAATCAATAAGAGGGATTTGAAAGGGCTAATTGTAAAAAATGCGTATAGCACCAAAGATGCACAAAGTGTATATATGTGTGTACATATGTGTCAACATTCCATGCATATAAAAAAAATTATTCGTTTAGTTTCAGTAGAAGGATTTTAAGATACACAGTTTTGCAAGTAGAAATAAGTTGATTCATTTAGATTAGATCTAAAATGAAATACCTTCTCTTGTTCCAGTGGATGGATCTTGTAACACCTACCCTTCATGCTGCCTCTTTTAGAGCTGCAAAATCATTATTTCCATTCCTTGACCTCATCTTTGTAAGCTTTTCCTACAACACAAAAAACATGTGCTTATAATAGCATTCAATAAAATATTAAAAGCAGATCAAAGGTATACCTAAAATTAACAATGCATTATGTTCTACCTTTCTAAGAGATAAAGATCTTATATCAACTGATTGTTGAACTCTATTGTAGTGAAGTACATGTATAAATCTATGCATGATTCTTTATATAAAGCAACAAATATATAGAGGGTATAGAGCCATGGAGGGAGGAGAAAAATGATCATATAAAAGAGGAAAATATAAATATGTTAAAATAACATTTTTTATGATTAGATATGATGGTGTCTTTCCGACACCAATTATAGAATACATGGACTACATTTATTCTTGTTGATCTACCTTTGTATTGAGCGCAACATAATACAACTACAAAGCAACATTTTGTATTTTTATATGAGAATACATGTGTGAAATTAGGTAAGCAAGGAATGGGGAAAAGGAATTGTGGAATGGCCCACTGGAAGAACAACAACAGAGGTGCCACAGGCTACAGAAGGGGGGCAGATGTGGAGCTCTCCAAACCAACACAAAAGGGAGGTGCATATCATTTTCTTAGGCAAGTCTACTATGAAACAAACACCAAAGTTTGTCATTTCACAAGGCAACCAAAATAGTTCATATCGTTATAGTACAAGAATGAATATTACCAACTGGCATATGAGCAAACACCTACCATTTTGTGTGTGTTGAGCGGGGCACTATGAGGAAACCATGAAGGCAGTAAAATCCATGGCCATTGTGGACATGCTCAAGGAAGCCAAGAAAAATACCATGGAATTTTATCATGTATCATAGAAAAGAGAATCAATGCACACAACACTATATATTTATGAATGAAATATATAGGAACAGTGAAAGAGGGAAACAACAGGAAAATAATTTTGTAGGAAAATATTTCTAGAAATTTGAACCAAATAAAGCTAATAGAAAAGATAAGAGGAAAACATTTAAATTTGTTGAAGGAAAAAACAAAGGACAAATGTGAGAAGTCAACATATAAAGGCTATTAGAATAGGAAAAATAAAATTGGTAGAGGCTTTCAAACTTATTAATCAAATGGAAGACAAATTTTTTTGAGAGTGCATTCACAACATGTGCATATAAAGGTTTATGTATTAGAATGTTGTAAAGATGTTATTTAGCTATAGATTTATTTTTTCTAGTTATTGTTTGTTGTAATCTATTGCCATTTTATATAGCTAGAGTTGTTTTTATTTGCATATCTATTAATGTGTAACAACTATAACTGTATGTTTACATGACTATATGTTCAAATTAGTTGAAAGAGAATTTTAGGTATGCTAGAAAATAGTTGACTTTATGAAATTTTAAAACACTTAAACAAAGATGGGAAAATGGAATATACAAAAGAGTGTATTTCTTTGAATGGCATATAGCAAAATTATCACTAAAAAAATATTAGATGAAGTCATAAATTTAATAGAATAGAATAAAAAAAACATGGAATTGGCTTGTACAAGTTGTGTTGTCTAGTTATTTATGTGTGGTATCTTTGTGCATCTTTGGAACTATACTAATTTAACAAAAAATATTAATTGGTATGTTTTTTAAAGATACAACTTAGAAAAGGTTTCAAGAGGCGAGGGCACACAAGCTGAGGTAGATGCAAGAATAATTATCCTAGAGCCCTTTTTGTTTGTTGGCCTATCGGTTGGAACCAGGATCAGTTGGCAAGGCTTACAATTTCTCAAGGTGTGTTTCTTTACTACGGCGATGAGTAGTGTACTTGTTGGTGCCAAGCCTAGTGTATCTCTCAAATGAGAAAGGTGGATCAATGTGAATTCTTACAATTGATTTTACATGTGAAATAGTTGTATAAGTCAACCCTTGCCTCTCTTTTGTACCTATGTTTATTGTTGCTCTATCCAATGTTAAGCCCTATGCTTTATGTATTGTGATTCCCCATACCATAGTGAGTGGAATTTGTGTTTGAATCCCCTAGCTTATAGTTGTGATGGGGATGTATCTTGTATTTTTTGGGTCCCATGGTAGCCCAATGTAATTTTGGAAGCAAACAACAATATAGTCAGGTGGATTTGGTGGTTTAGAATCTAAACTGTAGACAATAGCCATAACAACACCAAGGGACCCATTTACAAGGCTAGCTTGAATCCACAAATTTGTTCTTAGTATCAACTATTCATCAACACAAAGTAGCAATTCTGGGAGAAGTTGGTCATCATCTCCATGATCAAATGTTTGTTATTGAGCCATCTAAGCAATGCTAATGGCTATTAGTAGATTTAACTGTTTGATCATTTTTTGTTGTGGAATGTGACTAAGTAATTTGTTGCAAAAAAAGGTGTAGCAACATCAAATTGTTGTCTTTTTATGGCTGAGAGAATTTTATTTTTTTGTTTCATAAGTTCTTCCCAATCATCATGGAAAACCTCAACATTTCTTATATGAAGAAGGATTTCATGAAACTTTCATTGCGAAGGGCTATCTCTTTTTTGGAAAAAGATAGTGTTCAAGGTTATTGAGATCATGAAAGTGTGCCACAAAGCTACAAATGATGAGGATGAAGCATAAATAGGTGTATCCATGATAGGTGGAAACTAAGCAAGATCACCAACAAGGATCATAGAAACACCACCAAATGGCTCTGTCTGCTTATCTAGGAACACTTGGCATAATCGTCTATCTATTTTCAATGGAAATTTTTCGCCTAGAAAACACATTTCATCGATCAATATGTACTCAATATACTTAAATTTTTCTTGGAATAATTTTAATTTCTTCCCTTGCAAAGGACTTATATCCTTTATGGGAATGTGAAGCACTATATGCATTATAGAGGAACATATGTTGTACACAGCGAAACCTGTAGTAGCCAATGTGAGCAAGTAGATATTCATTCTCGGAAAAGAGGTATTCATTTCTTGTTGAATACAATTTATGAGGAAGGATTTCCTAGTACTATCTATCCCTTGAATTATTATGTGGAGAGGGGCTTTAGGTAAATCTTGCATACGGTGGGTTCAAATTATTTCAAGGGCCAACTAGTACTTTGATGAAGTTGATGGGTTGACATATATATAGGAAAGAATTGAACCATAGCTTGCTCATATTGTTCCTTTGTTGATGAGATGAAATGCAAAGCAATATTATGGAGTTTTTTAGGAACATGGTTTGCATTCCATGGATGGTTCATATCAAAATCCCACCTACCCAATAGTTGAAGTTGATTTATAGTAAAGTTAGTAGTAGCACCAAGATGAGAGAAAAAATCCCATTCATATTAATCCATAGAACTTGGATGATGGTTCAAATCATCAGTATCACTCTCATCCTGTTATTCAATTGTGGATGTAATTGGAACTTTATTAACATGGCAAGGATGATAACCAACCATTTTTAAAAGTTTACAATTTTATATTATTTGTTCTCTCCAAAGACCTATATCTATTTGTATGTGTTGGAAAGTTTTGTATAACATAATTTTAGTCCAAAAAAATGTTTCAAATATCTTAGTATCTTCAACAATAGTCTTGAATAATGGATAGACAAGGACAACTACAGGATGGAGACTTGGTTTCCATTTATCCTTTTTGCATTGTTGTGAGTGTGTATATAGCTAGACTGAGTCAATAAGGGATAAAGCAGCTAGCTCTGGAGGCCTTTGCATATAGTAATGAATATATTTTGTTGGAAACTCTTCATCAGTATCATCTTTGTTTATACGAAACCATGTCTTTTTATAAACATTCAATCAAACGTATCAACAGCTTGAAGTAAGAAGAGACAATTGTTGTAACATATGACACATCTCTTATGCAAATATATCATGTTCCACAAGCATATTCATCATTAATTTTTGGTATGAAACTAGTGCTTTATCCTCAACTATATTTGTATTTGCAACTCTTTTCAACATATCTAGATAATTTTGTATTTTTTTTCTCAGATTTAGCTGCATATTTATAAATATAATTCAAAACAATTTTCCTAGAAACAATTGGCTGGCAATCAACATTGGTATGCCAAATTGCAAGCGTAGCTGGGATGTGAATATTTAAGTGATTATCATTTCTTGCTGGTTTGTAGAATTTTTTAGAGTCAGCATTAGATGTCAATGTAGAGGTAAGCTACTTGTGCCATGGTGCTTTATACCGACATTGCAATTTTATCTACTTTTCTTCTTAAACAAGTATATTTAGAGCATTTTGTGTTCCCTTGAACTGTGTTTAGCAAATTTATAATCTATGATTGGATCATTGGTTAGGATCTAGTTCATGGTAAGCAAGCATAGGTTTTCTTTAGAACAATGATATGTTCTAAGAAATCTTTGTTTAGGACAACGTGGATTCCAAGTTGAAACATATATATCAAAAAAGTTCCTTGCTATGGTAAGATCATGGTCATTGGACCAATCAAAAGTATCCATGTGAGGAGCTTCTGAAATCCATAGAAAACCATGCATATGTGTAGAGCCATGATGCTTCCATTCATATCTATAGCAATAATCTTTTAAATGCAAAATATTTTTCATCGCCTCTTCACCAAAAAATTAGAATCTCTAATTAAAATTAAGGATGCTATATGTGGATTTTGAACAACACTATCTATTAGCATATTTTTTATGGCTCCATCGCCAAAGGAGATACAACAGAGAAATTTTTTTGTAGGTTGGTCCATTTTGTGTCTACACAACTCAAAGTGAAAAAGAGGGTGGGTGTACTAAGTTGTTAGATCATAGAGGTTAGCTGGCCCTAACAAGAATTCTAGAAAGAGTGGGTCCCATGCAATGATGCCCCATATTGCATCAACTAATCAACTAGTTGGTGGCTGGAGGCAACTTGAATTTGTTGCCTCAAAATAGTGAATGACCTAGGGATTCTATCCTCCACATCCACTCTCACAAAAATAGAGACAGTTTGTTGGTTGTGGTGTCTCATAATAAAGTTGTAGAGAAAATATCTAAACCTAACATGTTTTCCAAACCTATGGTCAAAATATCTCATTAGGTGGAGGGAATAATCATGCAAGTAAATTTTAATATTTCTCTGTTGCAAGGGAAGCACTGCTCCAATGGGGAACAATGTGGGAAAGGCCATTCAAAATAAGCCTTCAGTGTTGTAATCATTAATAGGAGAAGAGCTAACTTTAGGCCAAGATAAGATATTTTGGTCTATTTTTCCAATTTTCAAGACATCTTTTATTGCTTGTAGCTCTCGTCTACTATTTGGTAAGCAGGGAATAAACGATGAAAAGTTTGAAGAGCCATTTTATTCTTTTCTAGGATTTGTTGAGTTGGTTGATGGCATTAGGTCTTCATCTAAAACTTGCTCTATTGTATGCAACAAACTGGACACATCAACAACAACATCAAGTAACATATTAAGAGCCTCAACATCAGTCTCAACACCATTGCAGTATTTGTCATATTGGATGTTTTATTTCAATGCATCAATGACATGATGTTTATTAGCATAAAAATCATAATTGTCACCTTCAATAGTGGTAGTTCGAACAATAATGACCTCAAGTTCTTGCAATCAGCATGGTAAAATTTTTGTGATGCTTGAGATATCTTTAGGGAATCTTATTGTGGGACCACTATATTTAAATTGACCTCCTCTAGTGTGGGTGACCTGTAAAATTGGAGGAACCCTAGCAATAACCATCTCTTCAACTTGTGTTAAATTTTTGAGTAACAATGGTTGTGGGCCTAGATCCATTCCATTTATGGAGTTGAACCGATGGACACCTTTTTTAGAATAACACATGGCTTCTGGCTCTAACATTCGAGTGCACATCCCTATGTAGCTTTCCTTGCATATTTGGAAAATAGAAAGATTGGAGAGTGCATCTATATGATGTCAAAATTGCATCACCACAACAAGATAGATAATGTTGAATATTCTTTAAGGTATTGTTCATGTGTTGGTACAATAGGGGAGCTTCTCTGAGATTGTATTTTCCATTGGAATTTCATGTTGTGAGGGAGCACTGTTACCACTTTTGTGTGCAGATGTGCTTGTTGTAGCTATCCTTTCCTATAAGTATTTTTTATGATGCTTCATGGATACTTCCTCTCTATGCTCCCTATTGTACAAATAGTTTCATTGTTGTTGTTTCCCCTTTCTAAATTCAGAAATTGATTGTGTTGTGCAACTTGTCTCTTCCCATATAGCCTAAGAGTATACATACAAGCTCAAGTACATTAAGATATATGAATATACATACATACCCATACATACATTCAAAGTGGCCCAATTATACATTAACATATAACAAAATATATGTCTATCCATTTGTATATGAATCAATATCTATGAATGACCTAAAAAGGAATAACATAGGTTGAACATTAGGAAATAATAAATTCTAGTTGAATATACATAGAGGACTTGGGAACATTGAGAGAAGGAGGGCTGAATAGTAAGGTTGTGCTCATGTGAGGCTCAATGTATCCTGTTGTTGCAGCACAATGGGGGGAAAGAAACGAAAAGTAAATATGAGCAGGTAGAGTAAATGCAATATTGAATGTTATAGTCTCACAAACTATGATTTGATTATAATGCATTGTCAAAGCAATCATTGTGGCATTATTTTCATAGTTGTTGGGAAAATTTTTTGTGTACATATCTAATCTACGATATTGTAGTATTTCTCTTTGCATATACATACAAATACACATATACATATGCATCCATGCATACACATACATTCATGTACATATATAACCATATACATACATATACATATACATATACATATATACATATATACATACATATATATATACATAGACATATATACACATATACATACATATACATATACATATAAAATATTGATTGTTGTAGTGTCAACAACTACACTTTCATTAGGTTGCATTGTAAAAAGAGCCATTGTGCCATTTATTTCATAGAAAAAGTGCAAAATCTATTGTCCTCATATCTGATCTATCATATTGCAGTATTTGTTTTTGCATGCCCATAGTCATACACATATGCATATACACATGCATATACATATACATACATATATACATATACATATATACATAAATTCATACATATACATGTATATACACATATACATACATATACATATACATATACATACACATACATATACATATATATACATACATATACATACATATATACATATACATCAAAGCAATCCTTTTAGATGTAGGAAAATAGGAATGCATAACTAGTTCGAGATGTGTATGCTTTTTCAATATTTTCCATTTAGATGTACACCTAGAAGCGAAGAGAATTGGAAAAAATAACAGCATATTTGCAACAAGTAAAAGATAAAGCAGAACTATACTTACAAGACTAGGATCTGAAGGATGGGCAACCACACTCTTAGAGCCAAACTTCATGGAGAGACCAACAGGGGTTGGCAAGAAATCAATATTGGGGGCCTTTGCACAACCATACACAAAGCCTACTTCTATAGACATAGTTCTATGATCTTATTTGCAGTGACACAATGTTCTAATTTGAGTTCACTAATTGATTACTCTATTTCACAATTTTAAAAAATGATCAGTGTATTGTAGAATCCAAATACTAATTGGTACACAACTTACAAATATCAATTTATAACCATTCCAATTTTAATACTATTTCAAGAAGGTGAGATACAATAAGAACAATAGAAATCCACTTTAAATGTTATGCAAACACTAGGGGATATATCAAGAACAATAAAAATCATAAATGCATGTGTATAGCCTCATATGTATCTCTCTATCTTTCAGGATGGTTATATTTGTGTGCATGAAGGCTTTTATTTTTTCTATGAGCCAAGGAAGACAATTCTTACAACACAATAAATTTAAAGCAACACCGTTATGGCTCTTATGTCAATATAAATTAATCAATATATTTTATTACCTTTATAAGAAAAGAAACAACCATTACAAAAGAATCAAACATATGTTTTGCTTTAGTCTTTATCTAATAGTTCTTTTACAATTTTCCTATAGAATATATGTGTACAAATAATTAAGTACATATATGCATTGAAGTTACCCTTTATGAACACATTTACAAAGACACACATATAAGCATATATATGTATCCATATGTATATATGTATATATGTGTCTATATACATAGGACTATATCTAAATACTTGGATATAATATATTTTTTCATCACTATATAAATATTGAGCTTGGAATTTATGGAGACAAGAAACACCGAAATTGTTTTCCCCCTTAATTAACCAATTGGGAAGGCTACAAATTCAAACCTTTTTGGTTGCTTATACCATATTGTCTACTCTGAAGTTTGGAATTAGTATAGGTACCCAAAGGGTTGAATTTGAAGCATTCTCAACCAACCAGCTGAGGGAAAATTCAGTTTGGATACTTACTTGCATTTTGGGAACCTTACATATTTTTATGTAAAAGAAATCTTGTTGATTTATTTGAAGTGATAGGAAGAAAACAAAATTTGAAACATATTCATAAAAGATTCAACCTATATCCTTTATAGGAAAATATCAAAGAAAAATAAAGAATAGTATAATAGGTATCAGATACATCCTTTATTGGTTTCTCAATAGAAAATTCGAGCAACATTATTTTCCACTAAATATTATAAACAAAATCAGAAAATTCCAAAACAACTATTAAAATAAAAGCTAAAAATCATATCTAGATCACAAATGAGTGGGAACCCATACTAAACATTGTCATAGAAGGAAAGTAGGCTGTGTAAAACTTGTTTTTTCAATTCAAATTTGAAGCTAAATTTTTTGGTATGAAACCCATATTCAATAGACTTCATAAATCCAATCAGCACGAATAATTTGCACAACTTCCCCACAATGGCACAAGCTTAATAAAAAATTCAAGCTACATCAATTGGAAATAATTTTTGCAATCAAATAGAGAATTTTCAAAAGATCTATTGCATAACAAATCCTCTTGCTAGCCAAGCCAATGGGGATCCTGCTTCAAAGTTCAAACAAATGAATTGAACAAATAAAAGAGATATTAGAAACAATAACACTTAGCAGCTGCCAAACTAATTTTATATCCATCATCTTCATAATCTCAAAATGGTCCTATGTTAATGTGTCCACCAACATAGATGCAAACAAATAACGAAAATAATAAGTGTAGGGAAATAAAAAATACTAATTGTAAGCATATGTATTAAGAAAACTTGAACAAGGTTCCACTACAATTCCCCCTATGGTAACAGGTAGAAGGTGAAAAATGCACAAGGATAAACCCAATCACATTGTCAGTAAGCACCTATTAGAAAATATGCAGATTATGTGATTGCTCCAAATTGTGGATGGGTTGATGTATTATATGTATATGTATATATATATATGTGTGTGTGTGTGTGTGTGTATGTGCATGTGTATAGATATCTATATATGAATAAATATATGTATATATGTTTTACTAATAGCTCAATTAAAATTACCCAATTTTTGTATCATACAGAATGACACATAATGTAGCTCTTTTTATATAGAGACATATATCAAGAAGACATTAACAATAAATTAATTATTTGTGAAAAAAACCATGTATAAAAGAGTATCCTAGCAACAACTTCAATCAGAATATCCTATGAGATAATAAATTTTTATACATCTATTTATATATGTATATATGGATACACACATGTATGTATGTTTTACTACCAGTTTAGTTACAATTTCCCTATTTCTCTATATACTTGAATTCTAGATGGGTAAAAGTACAAAGCTCTATCACACTTTTATAAAGGAAATGGCCAACACAAATATAACTTTTAAATTTGAATCACTAGAAAGTGGCATATATGTTTTCAATTTTAAAATTATGTAAACTAATAAAATGTGTATTTTTTAATATATTTTATGTTTTTATTTTTTTTAAAAAAATAAAAATTTATTTGAATATAGTTTTTTATAAATTAACATTATTATTTAGTTGCTGATAAAATGTTGAAAAATGACGTTACCCTAGACTTCAAGATTTATATAGTAATTTTTCTATTTTCACCTTCAATTTTTTTGTGTATATTTGTAAATTGAAACTTTAGGGCATGGATATATTTTCTTTCAATTTTAATAAATATATATATTTTAAATAAATATTTAAATGCGCATGTATTAAAACACTATTTTTTTCACTTGATACCAACTTTTATTTTAAATATTTATCTAAAATAGAAAAACATTATACTATCTTAATCTAGATTCTTTTATCTATGGCATAATTTTTTATTTTTTATTTTTAGTAAGTTTAAGTATTTTTCTTGACATGGTAATCAACCTAGTATTTTTTTGTTGAAAAGATACTTTTAGTAAAAAAATAAAATAAATTATAAATTATAATTAAACTATTAAAATAAATATATATTTGAAAGCTACACTTATGGATCTACAAAAGGGTATTTTTTTACATTTTTTAAAAAATGTTATTTATATGAGTAGGAGTTGTTGAAACATTAAATATTTCAAATAATTTCATTTTTTAGTAAATTAGGCTCAAAGTGGTGCTACATATGCATTTATCAAATAATTTTAGTTGGAAAAGTTGTGTATGTTTAGCTTATCTAGAATGAATCTTACTAGATCATATGTTTGACTAAAAATGCTTTTTAGTTATAAATACTAAAATTCACTTGTGTTGATAAGTTGGCCAAAAGTGTGACACAACTTTGTACTATCACCTAGATAATGCAACTCTTCTTATACAATTACAACTATTTTTTAGGAGACTAGAAAGAAGTTTCCCACTATATTCAAATGAAAATCATGTGAGCTCAATAATAACATTGTTCAGCTGTGGAATCAGTAAGACATTTTGCATTGGTAGTTTACATAAATAATTAATTTATTGTTTATCTCTTTCATTCTCTACCATATTGATTAAATTGAATTTTTGAAAGAGCAATTTCCAACAGATAAATGAGCTAAACATAAAATTTGTACTATTCATTGCATTTGTCATTGTTGGCTTCAATTAGATTGCTATGCAACATATTGGTAGAAGACAAGTAGTCTATGTAACAACTACTACAACTATTAGGATGAGACTCACAAATCAAATGTATGTCATTCTCTAGTGTTTTCCTTATAATTTTCTTTCATTTTTCCTATTTCTCTATAATATTTAACCAACCATTGTAGCTCGAGTTTACAACATATTCATGTATATATGTATGTATATGTGTACATATATGTATAACATATACATACCTGTTACCTTAAGAGCAATTGTACTTAAATGTTGGCCTATTGTTTGGTTGTTTGTGTGTATACCCATTTTTCAAATTAATAAGAGATTATCATTCTATATGGTTGTAGGAACTACACTAAAATATTCCTTCTTTGATTTAAAAATATGGCCCGGGCTAGTTATTTGTATGTTGTTGGTCTATTGTTCTAATTTTTTGTCTGTATCTTTCGTGTTCCATCCATTACCATTGCAAAAATTGTAGTTATATGTGTGTAGGATTTAGCATTGTATGAAAGTATTAACAAATTGGAGGTAAAATTATCTGGGTGGTTGTCTAATATTATTCTAGTAGGTCTTTTACAATTTGTCTATTTGTGGTGATGTAGCTCAAATTTTTTAATGAAGCTTGTGCATTTTTGGAAAACATAATTCTATTAATTTCTACAAATAGAACCACACATATAATCTATGTGGAACTAAAGAGAATCATTGAGATTATGTTCAAAGAAGTTGGTTTTATAGACCTTAAAAACTCCTCTCATGCAAAGAAAAAAAAATAGTTATCACATAGAAGAATAAGAATACCCCACCTAGTTGTGCATACACAACACTGAATATTGAAACAACATTTTATTCATTTGTGTACATATTTGGCGTTCCATCCATTACCATAGGAGGAATTGTAGCTATCTATATGCAGAGTTTAGGGATGTATGAAAGCATTGACATATATATATACATTCATACATATATATTGTTGGAGTTATGGAAAGATACTGAGAGGGGGAGGGCGAATCAGTGTATAAATTTTTTCAACTTCGACCAAGATTTTAATTCTGATTTCCTTTTCTTTCAACAATAGATTAGAGTAATCACTTTTGAAAGCACAAGGATATGACAACATTAACTTGGTCTATTAGACAACTTATGAAAATATGGTTTGAGTGAAATATCTTTCATTTTCCAAAACAGTTATGGTTTTCATTGATTAACAATAAAGGCATGATGACAGTACAAGTGCAACACATAAGACTGTGCAAATGATGATCAACAATATTGACTCACTTCTTAAAAAAATTATTTGAATGTAGCTTTAAAGACAAGAAAGGTATTGAGACAACAAACACCTTTAGCACATTATAACTATTCTTGAGAAATGAATCAAATGAGAACTTTTAAGCTTCCTTCTGAATTAGACTCTTCAACAATGATTTGTGTAAGATATTTGAGCTAAATATTTTCAAATATGAAGGAAATAGAATTCAACAAAGTTCATACTAATAAAAATTATCACAATCAAGAAACATTATGACATCAAATCAAAGAGACCAAGAGACAAAAGATTTTTCAAGTGGAAAACCCTCGTAGGGTAGAAAAACCACTCCTCAACTGCCTTACTAGCTTAATCTTCAAAAACCACTATTAACAATGCCTTATAGGCTAATTTTTTGAGCAACAACTCAAGGAGCACCAACCCCTCATTTTGAAACACCAATTTAAAGGAGCACCAACCCCTTATTTTGAAACACCAATTTCAAGGAGCACCAACCCCTCAAATCATTTTTAGAACAATAACAATATTAGAGGATCTCTCTGTTTTCTAGTAAGCTCAAGAAACTCAACACTCTTATCTACCTGATACCCTAAGAATCGAACTCTTGTATTATAGAGTTTTCCAATACATCTCTTGATACGGCCAAACTAACTATCTCTCAAAATTATAGGCCAGCAGTACCTTCAGTATGCACAACACTAGTTTTTATATACATTTTAAGTATGTCTATCATTTAGAAAAATATTTAGAGAATGTGTTTTTCACAAAAAACTTGACAGTCACTTGCTAATTTTAGAATATGAAGTTGAATCATGATAGTCTATAGATGATGGTAAAAATCAAGAGTAATGCTTATCCAGAGGGATTTTAATTTCTACGCTAAATCAGGAGATTTCAAATTGTAACTGATTCATTGAAACCATGACTTCCCACTAACAGAAAATCATAACCTCTAAATTCTCAGAGAATATTTTTCCAGAGATTCGATGCCAACCAAAGATTTCAGCATACAACTATACTTAGAAAATCACATGTCAGCCACAAAGATAGAGTTTGTTAAACATTCGCTGAGACATTTAGATAGTCCTGCTGAAGGCAATTAAATTTCTAGACATTCCCCTTAGTTATCGCTTTCACCATGACCCATCAGAGTCGAGGAGAAGTCATAACTAATACATTATGTCACACCGAGAGCCATGTGTTATATTCTTTCCAATCGCTGAGACATAAGCAAGTTTCTCACCAAGATGCCCTTTTGTTTCATTCACTATTGCTATAGCCTTTTGATATCGAGGAGACATCTTGTAGACAAGTCTTTGTTCTACCAAAAGTCATTCTAAGTTGCTGTGACATCCTGCCGTTGGTGAGATGTTATGTAGATTTCATTATGTTTCACCGAAAGGTATTATCCATTATGAGTCGCTGTGACATATCGCTTTTGAGGAGACCTCATATAGATAATACTTCATTATACCAAAAGTCACCTATCATCTTGCATGTCACTGAGACAAATCAAAACTTATGTCGAAAGAAACCTTTTGTGTTCCATCGGTGAGACCAGAGGTCACTCACGAAGACCTCACACCGAAAACCCTAACTCTTACCAAGATGTTTACCTTTATGTTTTCAGTCAGTATAAGAATTCAAACTTGCCAAGACCTCACCCTAATATTGCATAGTTTGGCCAAAGTAACTCTTTGCACAAGTCGGTGAGACACTATGGAGTCGTTATAACATTTCACCGAAGTAGTAACCTTATGTCGATAAGACATTCAGTTCATCAGTCGATGAGACAAAAAATCTTCGGTGAGACTATATACCAAATACATTAATTTTGGCTGAAGTAAAACCCCAGCTATGATGTTGGGGAGACAAATCCACTTCATTGAGACCTATTCAGATATCGCCTAGCTTTTCCGATGAGCCTCCATATGCACTAGTCAGGGAGACATTTCAAGTTCGATAAGACACTACCCTGATAACAAAAACTCTTCTCAATAAGTTCATCCTCGATCACTGAAACCACATGAATGTGTCGCCGATAGACATCCACATGTATATGGTCAATGAGACATAACAATTTCACTGTGACCCTTCCTCAAAGCCTTAAACTGATGTCGATATATAATTTTTCAATGGCGGTCGGTGTGACATACCAATTTCCCTATGACCACATACAGACAGTGTAACACTTGTCGAAAGCTGCCTGAATGAAAAAATCCAATCAACATGAAATCATAAATTTCTTGCCGATAGGTAACACAAACATTTCAAAATGGATTGGGGAGACCCTGCCATTCTAATGTCAATAAGTGTAAGCCCGAATGAGAAACAACCAAAAAAATTAGACAAATGAGATGTCAGAACCAAGGTAATTGTAATGCCTTTAAAAATGTGAGTTCAAGGAATGTAATCAAATGGCTTGTAATAATGTGAAATACACCTGTGGTATGCAAGGAGAACCATCCTGACAAAGAAACCATCTACCAAACTCTATCAGTCAAAGAAATAGCATTCATAACATGAACCAGAGATCTCATCACCATGAATTTTAATCATAACAAATAATTGTCTGTAATAGCCAAGAGACATTCAAGAAGTTCCATAATAAAGCATAAAGATCCAAACTAAGATTGATCATCAAAGAGTACCAATTGAAAGGGATTTTTTCATTAAGGATAAACTATAACCACAACTGAGATCCAACAAACTCCCCCTTTTTCTGTGATGGAAAAACACAAATGATTCTCCCCCTTTTTTCCTCAATGAAAAAGGATAGAAGAGAAGAATGTGCAATGCTAGGAAACACAACTGAGAGGCCAACCAAATACCATAAGAACTGGCTACAAATAGAGCAATAGTGCAACAAACATATTTGAAGGAGAGCAGTAAGATTGTAACATGCTGATATCATAGCAAAAATAACAATATGTCCTTTTCAAGAATCTCGGTTCATATCATCAATGCCAAAGCAAAGGTACCAATATATTATAATGAAACAAACCAAATTGATATCTAAAGATTGAATACCTGTTACTTGAACATATCACCTTCTTTGTCATGTTCGATTAGGGCCTATTCAAGATCACCTACTCCACATTCAATTTTATTAAATTCAATCTAGCAATACTAGAATTTGAGCAAAAACAACCAACCTCTTCTCAGCACAATTAACCTCAGTCATTGTCCATGTAAATTCATCACCAAACACACTGTCCACCAATTTTGTGCAAACATTATTCATTATGAATTTTTCTTCATTGTTCATAGCAATACATGTTATGAAAAAGACATTATGTGAAGGCAGAATAAGCTATTTCTCTTCCTTCAATACATTGTCTAGTTCACTGGCTAGACACTAGATTCATGAGCACCTTAAGAATTAAGCATCAACCTCACCAAAGAACTATCAATGTACTTCAAACTTGAATTTCAAAAACATATGTAGACATCCATAATTAGTTCAATAAGAATAAACATAATGAAACAGTGGAATTTCCAAGCCATTTCTTTACATCTTATACCACCAAAAACAAATGCAAGATGTCATACCTCATTCTAGACTCCATAGGGGTAAAATATATTACCATAATAGACTCCCCCTAAGTCTTTACTTCTTCTCAAGACCTGGAAGGAAACACTTGTGCAAGGAGTGCACAAGAAGTTTTCTTAAAAGCATCTTTATTGCTCTTCTTGTCATCTTGATTGCTCTTTCTTCTCCACTCCAATGAAGACTTTTTCACTTTTTTTCTTAAAGTACCTGTCTTTTTATTGAATCTGCATTACTGTACTTTATGTCCAATGTTATTACATTTGAAACAAATTACTTTGTGATTGTTCTAAGAAATAGAAGACTTCCTATAGACATTTCCAGCATTGTTCTCTACATTATTATCACTTGTATTTATTCTATAGTCTCTTCTCAAGTGACCAAAATTGTTACAGTTGTAACACACCACATCCTCATTTCTAGGGACATTGGAATGATTCTTATTTGACCATCTTATTCAATCAATTTCCTTATGACCATAGTCATTACAAACATAACAATATCCTTGGAAAGAAAGATTATACCTGAATGAATGATCATGCCAAGGATGTGGAGATCTGAAGACATTTTTCTTTTCTCTATGAATACCTTTAGATTTTATTTTAGTTTCAATGTTATCCTTTGATGCAACAATACTGTAACCAAGATCAACCTTCATTCTTGGTGTTTGCTTGGCTATAAACTTCTTTCCATCTGAAGTAGTAAACACTGTTTCATGTTTATATTTGTCTATAGAGCTTTGTCCAACCTCATATCCCACTCCCATAGGATCTTTAGAATTCTTTTGCCTGCCCAACATCTCCTTCAATATATTAGTACTATGATCAAATTTCTAAATTTTACCAGATTGAGCCTTGATACTTTCAACCTCTTTTCTTAAAGCAACTACCTCTTCTTCAAGTTTTAGAAAAACAATATTTTTAATCTCCAAATCAGAACTCACAGTGTTTGTAATCCTCTTATATTCTTCAATTTCAATTTTTTGACTTATAATCATATCATCCTTAAGAGTTAGTTCTTTTAACAAGAAATCATAATTTGAATATTTCTGTAAAGAATCAATCTCATTTTCTATTTTATTACACAATTCATCCTTGTCTTTTAACTTGACTTTCAAACTCTCTTCTTACTGAAGCTGTCTTGTTAAAAATTGGTTTTCTTTTCTAAGTTGCTTAACAGTATCTAAGGCACATAGGAGTTCACCTTCCAAATCAACCTCACTTTTTGGTTCATCATATTCCTGTTCAAAGTTAACTTCACCCAAATATTGATCTATTTTTACACAAGTTTATTGATTATTTAAATATTCTTTAATGATCTCCTTGGACTTCTTTTCAAAACTATGAAGGTTTACACCTTCTTCACTTTTAGATGTTTCACAACTTGTTTTAGTATCCAAAGATATCTCCTCTTGTAACTCACTATTCTGATTCATTTCAGTCAATTTGTCCCAAACTTCCTTAGCATTGTTGTAATGAATGACTTTTGTAATGAATTTATTTGGCAAGTTATAATTAAAAATAACATTTATAGCTCTAGTATTGAATTCAAGTGCTTTCTACTTCTCAAGAGTCAAAGGAGATGTTACAGATGTAGTACTACCCTTTTCAACTACTGCCCACACTTTAGACCCTAAAGAAGGTAAGTATGTTTCCATCCTATGTTTCCATATAATAAAGTTTGTACCTTTGAACTGAGGAGTTCCCAATCTAGGATACTCTACCATTTTAGAGCTACTGTTCATGAACTCTTCCTCGTTATTCCTTATACTAGATTTAGGTTGAACATGATGCATAGTATTTTGCTGAGAACATCCTTTTCCCTTATTCCTTTTGTTCTTTCCCATTTTAACCAAAGAACTCCAAGAAACCAGGAACAATCCTAGGTGGTTTAGACCTTTCAAAGGACCCTACACTCTAAAACCAATTGTTGGAGTTATGGACAGACACTGAGAGGGGGGTGAATCAGTGTATAAACTTTTTCATCTTCGACCAAGATTTTAATTTTGATTTCCTCTTCTTTCAACAATAGAGTAGAGTAATCACTTTTGAAAGCACAAGGATATGACAACATTAACTTAGTCTATTAGACAACTTATGAAAATATGGTTTGAGTGAAATATCTTTCATTTTCCAAAATATTTTTGGCTGTCATTGATTAACAATCAGTGCATGATGAAAGTGCAAGTGCAACACATAAGACTGTGCAAATGATGACCAACAATATTGACTCACTTCTTAAACAATTGATTTGAATGCAGCTTTAAATACAAGAAAGGTATTGATACAACAAACACCTTTAGCAAATTATAACTATTCTTGAGCAACGAATCAAATGAGAACTTTTAAGCTTCCTTCTGAATTAGATTCTTCAACAATGACTTGTGCAAGATATTTGAACTAAATATTTATGGATATGAAGGAACTATAATTCAAAAAAGTTCAGACTAATAAAAATTATCACAATCAAGAAACATTATGACATCAAAACAAGGAGACCAAGAGACAAAATATTTTTTGAGTGGAAAACCCTCCCAGGGTAGAAAAACCACTCCCAAAATGCCTTACTGGCTTAATCTTCAAAAACCACTATTAACAATGCCTTATAGGCTAATTTTTTGAGCAACAACTCAAGGAGCACCAACCCCTCATTTTGAAACACCAATTTCAAGGACCACCAACCCCTCAAATCATTTTCAAAACAATAATAATATTAGAGGATCTCTTTGTTTTCTAGTAAGCTCAAGAAACTCAACACTCTTATCTACCTGATACCCTAAGAATCCAACTCTTGTATTCCAGATTTTTCCAATACATCTCTTGATACAGCCAAAATAACTATCTCTTAGAATTATAGGCCAGCAACACCTTCAATATGCACAACACTGGTTTTTATATACATTTTAAGTATGTCTGTCATTTAGAAAAATCTTTAGAGAATGCATTTTTTGCAAAAAATCTAAAATTCACTTGCTAACATTAGAATATGAAGCTGAATCATGACAGCCTATAGATGATGGTAAAAATCAAGAGTAATGCTTATCTAGAGGGATTTTAATTTCTACGCTGAATCAGGAGATTTCAAATTGTAACTAATTCATTGAAACCATGACTGGCCACTAACAAAAAATCATAACCTCTAAATTCTTAGAGAATATTTTGCTAGAGATTGGATGCCAACCAAAGATGTTAGCATGCAACTATACTTAGAAAATCACATGTTAGCCATCGAGACAGAGTTTGTTAAACATTTGTTGAGACATCTAGATAGTCCTACCAAAGTCAATTAAATCGCTATACATTCCCCTTAGTTATCACTTTCGCCATGACCCATCAGAGTCGGGGAGAAGTCATAACGGATACATTATGTGACGCTGAGAGCCATGTGTTATGTTATTTCCAATCGCTGAGACATAAGCAAGTTTCTCACTGAGATGCCCTTTTGTTTTATTCACTATCGCTATAGCCTTTTGATATCAGAGAGACATCTTGTAGACAAGTATTTGTTTTACCAAAAGTCATTCTAAGTCATTGTGACATCCTCCTGTTAGGGAGACATTATGTAGATTTCATTATGTTTCACCGAAAGGCTTTATCCATTATGAGTCATGACATATCGCTTTCGGGGAGACCTCATATAGATAATACTTCATTATACCGAAAGTTACCTATCATCTTGTGTGTCATTGAGACAAATCAGAACTTATGCCGAAAAAAACCTTGTGTTCCATCGGTGAGACCGGAGGTCACTCACCAAGACCTTATGCCGAAAATCCTAACTCTTACCGAGATGTTTACATTTATGCTATTAGTCGCTATAAGAATTCAAACTCGGCAAGACCTCACCCCGATATCGCATAGTCTAGCCGAAGTAACCCATTTCATGAGTTAGTGAGACACTACAGAGTCATTATAACATTTCATCAAAGCAGTGACCTTATACCAATAAAACATTCAGTGCATTGGTCAATGAGATAAAAAATCTTCGGTGAGACTATATACCGAATACATTAAGTTTAGCCAAAGCGAAACCCCATATGTTATGTCAACGAGACAAAACCACTTCACCAAGACCTATTATGATACCGCCCAACTCTACCGATGAACCTCCATATGTACTAGTCGGGGAGAAATTTCATGTTTGAAAAGACACTACCCCAATAACAAAACTCCTACCAATAAGTTCATCCTCGGTAGCCAAAACCAAGTGAATGTCTCACCGATAGACATCGACATGCACATGGTCGGTGAGACATAACAATTTCGTTGTGACCCATCACCGAAGCCTTAAACTCATGTCGATATATATTTTTTCAACGGCAGTCGGTTTGACATACCAATTTGGCTGTGACCACATACCAATGTTCTAAGACTTGTTGAAAGCTGCCTAAATGAAAAAATCCAATTGACATGACATCATAAATGCCTTGCCGATAGGCAACAAAGACATTTCAAAATGGATCAGGGAGAACCTACCTTTCTCACACCAATAAGTGTAAGCCTGAATGAGAAAAAACCAAAAACATTAGACAAATGAGATGTCAGAACCAAGGTAAATGTAATTCCTTTAAAAAATTGAGTTCAAGGAATGTAATCGAATGGCTTGTAATCATGTGAAATACACCTGTGGTATGCAAGGAGAACCATCTTTACAAAGAAACCATATGTCAAACTCTGTCAGTCAAAGAAATAGCATTCATAACATGAACCAGAGATCTCATTACCATGAATTTGAATCATAACAAATAATTTTCTGTAATAGCCAAGAGACATTAAGGAAGTGCCATAATAAAGCATAAAGATCCAAACTGAGACTGATAATCAAAGAGAACCAACTGAAGGGATTTTGTCATCAAGGAAAAACTATAAACACAACTGAGATCCAACAATATATATATACAAAATTGTTGAGGTTACATTGAAAGCAGTTGGTTTTGTAGATAGATTATAAAATATTCTCATGCAAATAGTAAAAAAATACTTATCCCATAGAAGAATAAGAATAGTTCATAGCAATTGGTTTTACAAATCTTATAAAATATTCTCATGCAAAGAATAAAAAAATACTTATCTGATAGAAGAATAAGAATTCCTCACCTCGTTTTGCATACACAATACCAAATATTGAAAGATCCCATAGGATCTAAGGTAGAATGAAACCATTGACATATATATATGCATAAATACATACATATATATACATACATATGCATACATACATACATATATATATATATACATACAATTGGATACATACATACATATATATACATATGTAGACATATATATATACTCTCTCCATCTTTCTTGTCATACTCGTGTTGTGGTTTTCATTTTCAAGAAATATTGTGGGCTTATACTCATCTATAGATGGTTGTTTTGCATAAATAATTAATTTATTGTTAATGTCTTCTTGCTATATGTCTTTGCATAAAAGAAGCTGCATTATTTTCCATTCCATATTATACAAAAATGGGGGAATTGTAATAGAGCCATTAGTAAAACATATATAAATATATTTATCCATATATACATCTATACACATGCATATATATATATACATATCTATACACCTACATATATATATATATATATATATATATATATACATACATACATGTATATATATATATATACATATATATGTATATATATATGCATACATACATACATACATATATACATACATACATATATATATATAACAAATAGATAGATAGATAGATAGATAGAGAGATAGATAGATAGATATATTATGTATGGTGTTTATCCATATATAAATAGATGTATAAACATTTATTATCCCATAGGCTATTTTGTTTGGAGTTGGTGCTAGGATGGTCATCAAGTTTACATACATTATTTGTCTTGTGTGAATATGTATCAAGTATTATAGAGAAATAGGGAAATTGTTAAAGAACTAGTACTAAAACATATGCACATGTCTTTATCCACATCATATAGCTGCACGAAAGGGGTGGGAAAAGTAAATGAAAAATTGAGTGTTGTCCTCTCGCAAAATATACTTTGACGAAGTTGTATTGTCAAGAGAGCCATTGTGGTGTTAGTTTGATAGTAGGCTATTATTAAATACACACACACACACATATACATATATATATATATATATATATATATATATATATATATATGCACATATATATATATATATATATATATATATATATATATATATATATATATATATATATATATATATATATATATATATATATGTGCATATATATATATATATATATATATATATATATTTGCATACATACATATATATATTATATATACATACATACACATATATATATATATATCCATACATGCATACATACATACATACATACATACATACATATATATATAGATATATATATGCATACATACATACATACATATGTATACTCTATGCATCTTTCCTGCCATACACATATTGTGGTTTTCATTTTCAAGAAAGCTTGTGGGCTTATACTCTTTTATACATGGTTGTTTTGCACCCAACCATTTTTTTCACAGAAGAAAGAAAGATAATGATAATCTCTTTCAAATTTCAAAAATGGCTATACACATAGAGAACCCAAACAATAGACCAAGAAATAAAAAATAACTAACCCGAACCATAATTTTTTTAGAATCATCTATGCAAAGCACCCATATAAAAATCAATATAACCCCATAAGCTTCATTGAAAATTTGAGCTACATCACTACAAATAGACAATTTGTAAAAGACCTGCTAGAATAATATTGGACATTACAGAAACAAATCCTATTCACAGCTCAGCTGACTGAAATCCCATTAGAAATTTCAAACAAATAACAAACACTCTGCATATCTAGATATATTTTCAATTTCTCCATCCATACAAAACCATAATGGTAGACATCCATGGAGAACAACTTATAGATTCTAGAGAAAAAGAGTTGTAACATAAACAATAAATAAACCATTTATACAAAACACCCAAATAAAATGACCTACATATTGTTAGTGTAGGTTTTTTAATATTTTTCCTACACATTATTAAGCATACCTTAGGTTATAGGAGATGTGGTTTATGTGAGGACACATGGTGTAATCCATCAGTTACATGTGTTTCTCCCACTCACACTTAGGTGGTTGAGTTTCACACCCTCTTTTGGCCTTATATGCAACCTCACAAAACCACTCATTTGTCTCTTTCTAAGTAGGTTATGCCACCTATTTGGCATTTTCCAAGTAGGCATAACTCCCACCTAATTTGGTTATTTGGGAGTTATTACCCCTCTTGGAATTATTTTCCCATATTGTGCTATATAATCAACACTCACCTCTCCCTCCTATCTAGTCAAGATGAGTTCATATTAACTCAATCAATTCAAAGGAGAGTAGAGGCATATTGTATCATTTAGTGTGTGATAATAACATCATTTTGTTATTGCACTATATTCCTGCATTTTATCTCTTGCTTCTCTCATGTGGAAGGTTTATCTTGGTTTTGCAGGTGATCCTGGGTGCTCGAGTTCATCAACAACTCTTACATGGTATCAGAGAGTCAGATCTGCAAGCCCCTTCTCAAATTTGAGAGATTTGTGAGTGTTTAATCAATATTGTAGGTTGCAACATTCCTTTTCTTGTCTTAAGTAGGTGATTCTACCTTTTCATGTTATTTTCTGGTTGTTGGGGTCGTTTTATGTTGCTAAAGACATTTTTTTTACACTACATCCATTTTTTTGTATATTTTAAAGAACATCTACCATCTAGGTTTTGTTCGTAGCAGAAAAAAACCATCTGGGTCATTGCTAGTTTCTGCATACTGGTTACATATTTTTCAGAATCTAAATCAGAATATATCTGCAGACCCCCTCTCCAATTGCATTTTTGATTTTGTAGTCAATCTTTGGAGATCCATAATTCAGTCATACAAGCTCTTTTTTCAGAGATTTTTTTTTTTGATTTGGGGTAGAATTTCATAGGCTTTGTAGTGGTGTGATCCATTTTTTCTCAAGTGATCCGGATTTTCTAGAAAATTAGTTTTATCAGCAGATCTAAAGGACAGTTCTCATTTTTTTAACTTCAAATTGATGTAACTTTCACATATGACCTTATATTGAGGTGATTATTTTTTTGAAAGTGAATATTTTTTCAAGCACTACAAATTGGTTCTTTTTTGAGGTTCTAATTCTGAGATTTGATTGTACTTTTAGTATTTGGGTCTATTTTAGACATTTGTAAAACTCTGGAAAAAAACTCCAGCATTGTAAACACACTGATTTATAAAGTGCCAAATTATTTTTTGTTGGGGGGGATTCTTGATTGAGTGAAAAAGGGGGGGTCTCTCTTTGTGTGTGTGTGTTTTTTGATCTGTTCACTTGTGCTTTTCTTTTCCTTCACACATGGATCATTCTAAGGTTCCTTTGCTAACACCTTATAATTATGCAACATGGCATCAACATGCATGAATACCTTAATGCAACTT
Source organism: Sequoia sempervirens (assembly GCA_007258455.2). Lineage (NCBI taxonomy): Eukaryota > Viridiplantae > Streptophyta > Pinopsida > Cupressales > Cupressaceae > Sequoia > Sequoia sempervirens. The sequence continues at coordinate 437,244,041 of VDFB02281492.1, read as the reverse complement.
GGGTATACAATGCAACTTGGGTATACTCCATATGTTGAAAACAAGGTAGCTGAACTTGAAGATTATAAGGAAAAGATAAAATGGATGCTTGAACATACAAAAGCTCTTGGATGTCTTTGTAGCTTTGTTTCCCTTGATCTTATGTTTTAGATTGAATCTTGTACGCATTCACATGATGCTTGGGAAAAGTTAAAATCTTTGTATGGTACAACAAATGAAGTCAAAGGCTATCAGATTAAAAATGAATTGATGAGCCTTGATCCAAAGAACTTTGGCAACATCTAGGATTATATTACTAAGGTCAATGATCTAAGAGCACAATGTAAAGCTTGTGGTATTGATAAAAAGGACATTCAGTTAATCTATAATACACTGAATAAACTTGGTCCTGAATTTGCAGCTTTTTTTTCTAGCTTTCATACTCTAGACTAACTATGGGATCTCCATACACTTTGCCTTCATTTGCATCTTTTTTTGAGATGTTAATGTATGAACAACAAAAGCTTCTTTCTATGGGTCTCATAAAGCCATCACAGACTCAAGCCTTGTTGGCTAGTCAGCCTAAGGGACAGAAAGAGTCAGGGAAATCTGACAAGAAACAAAAGAAATCTAAGAAAAATCCACAAACAGATCAAGCACAACACAAATCCTCTTCCAGGGAGGAATCATCTAAGAAGGAGAAGTCTACTTGTTCATATTGCAAGAGGATTGGACATGAAGAACATTCTTGTTATAAGAAGGATATTGATGAGCTGAAACATCTTGTTAAGAAGAACAACATTGATCTACCTTCTAGAATGTCTGAGTCTACTTCTTCTTCACATTCCAAACAGTCAGGATCTAGTAAGGATAAAGGTCATGCATAATTTGCTTCTGAGTCTAAGAAAAATAAAGGTAAAGCTCTCTGTGCTTCTACAAGTCATGAATCAGGGAAATGGCTCCTAGATTCTGGAGCTTCTCATCATATGGCTTCTTCATAGTCTATGTTCTCTTCTTTTGAGCCTTGTGCTATGCCACCTATACTGATGGGCAACAACACTTACATGAGTGTAATTAGGAAGGGTTCTATTGATATTGGGGATGGCACCTTCAATGATGTTTTGTTTGTACCTCACTTGACAAACAATCTTCTTTCCATCTATCAGATCACTCATGGTGGAGCAGGCAAGACTGTGAAATTCACACCTGATTCAGTTATCATCAGAGATTTGGAGAGCACAGAGATAATTGCTACTGGGATAGTTGAAAATGAATCTCGGTTGTATACCTTTTCAGACTTTTCACCTAATGACGGTTCTGATTCTTTGGCTATTGATCACACTCCTTGTGTGACATTTGATTTTTAGGAGAATTTTGGCTATTTGAATCTTGGTATTCTCACATCAGATCTAGTTATTGAGCCTTACATTCCTTCTCCTCTATCTATTGTTGCTTCTAAGGATACTTGTGTTACTTTCATGGCTACTTGTGATTCAGTGCAACAGGATCGACATTGTCTTCCAGATATAGTTGCTTGGGATGACTACTTGACGGACATTGCAAGTTTGTTCATAGAGTCCCATATTTCAGACTTGGAAGACACTATTCATGACATCCATCTTCTCTTTGATGAAGTTGATTCTTCTTCAATTGTTATGGAGGAACCTTTGGATCCTCTTGTTCATTCTCCACATGATCATTCATCACAGTTTGACATGAGTGTGGATACTTTTGAGCAGCATTTGGAGGAGGCATCTTCAGAGGACGTAGTTGAGTCTTTGGATTTTGTTCTACACACATCTCTACTAGGTTTTGGATTGTCATCTTCATCAATGTGGCCTAGAACACCTGATTTGGTGGTGGCAACTTTCAACATCAACATGGAGACAAATGAGCAGTTTTCAGAGACTTCATACATTTTGAGCTTTCTTCCCTCATATTCTTTTTAGGAATGGGAAGACATTCTTCATACACCTTTGGTTTTGTTTCTTCCTAAGGGGAGGAACATTGTTTGATGATCATGGACCATGTTCTACATTCATATTCGAGCTTCAACCATTGGCACAATTGACTACTTTGGGGAAGACTACATGGTCTTTCCTATCCTTTCTATTTTGGAGGGGACTTCTTCCTTGCATGGGATTCTTCTTGTGTTGGGAAACTTGTTTTCTTTTCTCTCTTTTGGGGAGGAGTTTTGTCCCACTGGGTTTTCTCCTTTACTTCATTTGTGAGAAAGTATTTTGTACATGGGTACCTAACATGGCCTAGTAGCCGGGACCCATATTTGCATCTTTATGTCTTCTCACCCACCTAAGCTATGCTTAAGGGGGGGTGTTAGTGTAGGTTTTTTAATATTTTTCCTACACATTATTAAGCATACCTTAGGTTATAGGAGATGTGGTTTATGTGAGGACACATGGCATAATCCATTGGTTACATGTGTTGCTCCCACTCACACTTAGGTGGTTGAGTTTCACACCCTCTTTTGGCCTTATATGCAACCTCACAAAACCACTCATTTGTCTCTTTCTAAGTAGGTTATGCCACCTATTTGGCATTTTCCAAGTAGGCATAACTCCCACCTAATTTGGTTATTTGGGAGTTATTACCCCTCTTGGAATTATTTTCCCATATTGTGCTATATAATCAGCACTCACCTCTCCTTCCTATCTAGTCAAGATGAGTTCATATTAACTCAATCAATTCAAAGGAGAGTAGAGGCATAATGTATCATTTAGTGTGTGATAATAACATCATTTTGTTATTGCACTATATTCCTACATTTTATCTCTTGCTGCTCTCGTGTGGAAGGTTTATCTTGGTTTTGCAGGTGATCCTGGGTGCTTGAGTTCATCAACAACTCTTACACATATTGAATAGCATGATAGTTTTCAAAACCTCCAATCTACCATAAAATGGAGCATAGGCTGACAATTTCATTTTTATAATAGTCCACTATCAAACCAACAACATAATGGCTCTTTTGATAATGCAACTTAATCAATATACTTCCTCAAACATTACACATAAAATTCAAGGTACATTTGGTGGAGTTCAATATTACAGAGAAACAGAAAAATTGTAACACACCTAGTACACAACAAATACTATTCAAGGCTGAGCTGATGAAAATCCCATTGAAAAATTCAAAAAAGTAACCAAAAAATACTATTCAACCTTGGGCTGACAAAAAATCTCGTCGAAAACTTTCAACAAATAACAAAAAAAATTAGTTGTTGGAAACTTCAAAAAAATAACAAAAAATAAACAAATCATTTTGATGGCTCGATTGATGGAAATCCTTTCGAAAACTTTAGACAAATAACAAAAAAAAAAAAAATTGGAAACATCAAACAAATAACAAAAAATAAACAAATACTATTGATGGCTCCACTAACGGAAATCCCGTCAAAAATTTTAGACAAATAAAAAACACTCTCCATATCTATATATTAGATAGCCATGGAGGACAACATACAGATTCTAGAGAAGAAGAGTTTCAACATAAACATTAAATAAACCATTTATACAAAACACTCAAGTAAAATGTCCTACATATTGCACAATGCCATAGATGTAAAACCCTCTAATCTGTCATAAAATGGAGCAGAGGCCAATGATTTTATTTTTATAATAGTCCACTATGAAACCAACAACACAATGGTTGTTTCGATAATGTAACTTAATCAATATACTTTCTCACACATTATGCACAAAATATGAGCTACATTCGGTAGAATTCAATATTATAGAGAAATAAAGAAATTGTAACACACATATTACATAAACAATACTATTCAAGGCTCTACTGATGAAAATCCTGTTGAAAAATTCAAACAAATAACAAACCCTTTGTATATCCATATATATACAATCAGTCCTATCTTAATCTAAAATTGGGCAATAAAATTACCAACCATAACCATTTTAATAGAAGAACATAGATATACAAAACACAAATCTAAAATGGCTTATAGATTTTGGAGAATGGCACCTTTAAAACCCTCCAATATGACACATAAAGTAGTGAAAGATGACAATTTTAACCAGGGAACCATAGATGATGAATCTTACAATAGTCTATTGTCAACCCAACACCACAATGACTCTTTTGACAATGCAACTTAATCAATATACTTGCTTGCACATTACACAACATAACAGTATTCAAACACGCAAACCTACTATCAAAATGAATAATAATCACAGAATGAAAGAAACACACAATAAATTCAGTTTTGCAAAAAAACCCATGCAAATTGACTTACTAATTTTGTAGCTCAATAGTTTTAAAACCCTCAACCTTGCTAAAAATAGAGCCAAACATGGTGAATTTAACAATAGCTTTCTATCAAACCAACACCACAATGGCTCTTCCAACAATACAACTTCATCAAAGTATACTCTTTGACACGCTATTATTCAATATTGCATTTACTTCATCTATTGCCATCATGCAATGACATGGAACATTGGGCCTTGTGGAAACAAATTCTTGCCATTCACATCCCCCATATCTATCACACCATTCTCAACCACCACCAACCCACGTAATTACCAACACCCATATCACCACACCAAAAATAATGGTGGCCTCCCCACTACCTAGCAGACGCCTATCACCAGCAACTCAAATTCACTGCTGGGCTAATGAAAATCCTGGCAAAAAAATCAAACAAAATAGCCTATTGGCTAATTATTTTTTAAGTATTCTAAAATTATTGAATACAAATGTTTTACTAAATCATTGATATTTAGCCGATAGGCTATATGTGTGAACTTTGCTTAGAATTTTCATCATCCTTCCTAGTTTTTGGCTCAAAATTTTCATCAACCTTCCTAGTTTCCGACATCTAGCTCTCAATCTAAAAAAGGTGGTAGATTTCTCAGGTTTCAAACCTTGAACTTTGGGATCCCCAACTCCTGTTAGTTAGCTTCTACCTAAGGTAAGTAAGTACGTATTTCTTCATTTATCCAGGTGTGAAATTTTTTGTGAGATATTTCTATTGTTATTGTTTCCCAAACCCTAGGAGAAGATTTATCTCATGCATCTACTTCTCATAATGAAGAATTTTTCAACACTACAAAAAATAGTGGCAAAGGTGACATCTTTTGGTACAAAATTAGTGGCTTTTATGGAGGATAACAGTGTTTTTAAGGTAGAAATAGGGTGCTCTTAAGCATAGTAATTTTTGTAGCAAGGCAGGGTGTAAATATTTTTGAGGTGAATTTTAGCTGGTGGTTAGATTTTAGGGTTGATAAGTAGTGTAGTATAATTGCTTTATATTCATGAAGGGTTTAATATTTTTTCTAGGTGAATTGTAGGTATCGGTTCGTTTTAGGGTTTGGAAGGGTAACAACACTCATAGTTACAATAGTTATTTCTCTACCAAAAGCTTTGAGAGACAATCAAAAGCCTTGGTTTTATTGTCTAGAAATATTTTCCAAGGGGGCGGTGTTGGGTATTCCAATGATAGCAGTAATGATGGGTGTTGCAACCTATCCAATCTGAGGAGAATCCAACACCATTCCAAATCATGTCTACTTTTAGAGAATGGAAATGGGTATGTGGTTGCATCCATATGGTATGCCCTACTTTTCTCCTCACATTTTTTTGATACCCATAAGAAAATACCCAACATGATGTGCAATAACAATGGCAAGACTTGTTTTGAAGAGATGAAATCTAAGGATTCATTTATTGGGATTTATAGGAACTATGGTGAGTGTGAAAAGAAGCTTTCTTCTTGTTTTTCTTTTGTAGGAAGGGGATTTTCTGAGGGTTCTTGGAGTGCCTCATGGGATGTGAGACCTATGAGATGGTTGCATGGGAGTCATTTTGGTTGGCTTCTATTTGGGGTGTGTGCTTGTTTTTCAAACTTGAATCCTCTTCTTTAGGTCGAGGCTAAAAAAATTTTGGTAGATGAGTGTACTAATGATGTGGTGGATGATGATGATGGTGTACTTTTTTCTTCTTCTGGCAGGGCTTCCCATGGAAAGAAATTGTATACCAATTACTCTATCATGGGTAAGAATTTGGGCTAGATGTTTAAATGTATCCTTGTCTTCTTTGATGTTCACCACCTAAAACCATTTGTTTCTATAGTTAATAAAATTTCTTAAACGTCCATGATATCCTCCACAACATTATATTTGACCCTTGATGAATAGGTAAACTACTCCATCCACAAATCTAACCTTTTTGAGAACATTATTTGTGTCTCTTTTAATTTTAGTGTGTGTGTTATAGAGGATTGTCCTAGATTTCTAGGCATGATTGGCTAGGGTATTATTCATGCCACAATATAATACTTTCAAATTATATAAGTTTTATCATATTATAGATCAATTAAATATTTTTAGATTTTTAGAGTCATATGGATATCGTGTGAATGTTTTTAATTCCTACATTTTGAGTCTTGTTCAAGACTCCTCTTTTGGAAAATTACAAGATGAACTATGTGGTTTATTTAATATCCCTCATTGCTTCTAATTTTTAATATATCAATAGATCAATTAAAGTGGTGGATCTTGCAATAAAAAATTGAGTGCCACCCATTGCCAATTGTATGTTCTATTCGTTATATTCTATAACCATTCCAATCTTAAGAGGTTGGTTTCTCTTCTGACAAAGTAAACCTTAGTAGAATGGATGACTAAATAAAATCTTTATTTTCATTGATGTTTTCTATATAAAGCTATTTAATTTTTCTCTAAATGAGACATATATGTTTGAGTCTTATAGGATAGGGAAAAATATAATTAAATCATCTTGGTGGATGTGGGTAGCCTCCCTTAATAATTAAATTTTCTATTTACAATTATCAGAAAGGTATGGTAGATATTAGAATAATTATAATTTGTAACCTATGTCAGTTTTCTTGTGTGTTGTAGAGTATTTCCTTGGTTCACTACCTTGCATATCTATAATTTAATACCATCTCAAGTTGTTTTTCAAGTGTTTTGAAATGTTTAAGTAGATAACATAAATAATATATTTGCAAAACAATGTAAAAATTAAAAGCAGTTTGGTGTTGCACGAAAATTGAACATATGGCGTACTAGTCATATAGTGGTCTTAGTGGCCTTTTAAAGTATAATATGTTTATTCATTAGATTCTATAACCATTCCAATGTGAAGAGATTCATTTGTCTTTCTAGAAGTGAAGCTTATTTGGGTGGATGATCGAACCCTAGTGAATGCCCAATAAGAGATGTATTTTCCATTTACAAGAAAAGTTATGGATTTCATTTGATAGACTATAAGTTATAATGGAATTTTCATGGTATTGACACTGAAACAAATGTAGGGTTGTGATCTCCTATTTCTCACTTTCAAAGTTTTTGTTGTCGCTCCCTATAAAATAATCATCTATAGAATTATCAGTAACATATTTTCTTGGATATGTATGATGCTTTGCTATTGAAATAAAATGTATGTTGAGGGTACAGTTGTATTGTATAGCTTGAAATTTGATACACTTTTTGATGCAGGAGCATCCATGGTCAAAGGTCTATCCTCGTCAACCAAAAATAAATTATTTAATTTTTAATTTCCTAAGGTTTGGTTTAATTATGCAATAGGAAAATAAATTGCAATGTTCAGGCCAAAATACTTTATTAAATAATTGGTCTTTATTTAAATGTTGCATTTTCAGAGTGAGAGAAAGTGTAGGAGGTAATTTTGGAGTTTTAAATTCAAAATTGGAAATTTTGGAATAGTTTTTTTTTTGAGACTTTCTATTCCATTTAAAATATTATTTTTAAGATTCCAAAATCCCTAAAAAATAGGGATGGAGAGAGTGGACACCCAAGATAAGAAAAACAGATTTTTGCTTTAATGCATAAAAGCTGGTGTTTTGGGAAAAATCAATAAAAGACTTCAGTATTCAAATCAATGTGAATTAGCACAACTTGGGTCATGATTTTATTGTTTTTTTTGAGGAATTTACAATATCAAGCTGTGGAATATGGTTCAGCAACTTTGTGTTCCATATTTGGAAGCATTTAATGATGAATTTTAACACAAATTGAAGAATTTTCAAAATACAATTGGATGAAAATGAAAGAGAAGATTTGGGATTTCAAAAAATGTTTTAATATACATAAAATTGAGTCTTTAATGTATTCAAGGGGGAAGCAAGTAATAGCAGAAAGTTTGGAGGAAGAACTTGCAAGTTGCTCCTGAGAGTTGCACAAAGAAAAGTGTAGAAAATCAGGTTGTGAAAAGAAGAGGAATTTTGCAGGGGAAGTTTGGTGAGAGTTGAGGGAAGGAGAAATCAGTTTGGTATGAATGATTTTGTAGGCTTGGAATTGAAGGAATAGAATAAAATGGATTTAAGAATCCATGATTGAGTTGTTGCATATTTTGTATTGAATTTTGCAAGTGTTTGATGATCTTGTTTCATAGTTTTGGTAGAAGATTTGAAAGAAAGAAGTTATTGTTGTCTTTTAAATTATTTTTCTGTTGTACATCAGTTTTATATTAGTTTTGAGACTATTATTATCAGCACATGATGCTGCACCATTTGTATTGTCAATTTGGAGAAGTTATTGTGATGTTTTTTTGGAGATTATGAATGAACAATCAAGTGTTCATGTTGTAGATTTTTAAATCTGACTTGTTGCATTTGCAATGCATTTTATCTTGGTGAGAATAGTTGTATGAAAAGGGGGTATGTGTGTTTTTCCTCCTTCTTCAGTGGTATCAGAGCAAAAGTTCCCGAGTCTATAACAGAGCACCGAATGTGAGGCAGTTGCAGCAGGACCTGTGAGTGTGGGTTGAAGCTAGCAGATCTTGAGAGTGAAGATCTTGTAAATAGATCACCGAATGTGAGGTAGTTTACATGTGAAGAACCTAAGGGTTTAAAAAAATAGTGTTGTTGAGGATTTGAGAAGCCTAGAAAATGGAAAGGAGAAAGGGAATTATCATTAGATGGATTCTAAGGATTCCTAGACTAGAGGTAATAAAAAGGAGATTCAGAGAAACAAAAGTGATAAGGTTGCAACAACAAATAAATGAATTGAGGGATGATATTGAAAGGAGGAAACAAGAGGAGAGAAGATTTGAAGATAAGTTTTATCTTTCTAATGATGTTTTGACTGCAGGAAAGAAAGAAGAAGTAATAGAATGTCATGCATGCGACATGGAGGAAGAAGACTATGAGCATGAAGAGATTGATGAACCTAAAGAGGGATGTTTATTGGAAGACATGGAGGATGAGACTACAGTGATTGTAGTAGTAGAAGAGAGTTCTTTAAAGAACACCTATGAAGTTGAGAAGGATGATTTACTCATTCAAATTGAAAGAGAATGGGATAAAATTATTGCAAGGGAAGAAAAAGTTGCAGCAATGGAAGATACCAAGGTAAAATTTAATTTTGTTAAATTTTGTTATGAAGATGAATGTGCAGATAATGATGTTGCAACAGAAGAGTGTCCTTTGAAGGACATAAAAGAAAGTGAAGGGGATGATTTATTGATGCAGATGACAGCAGTTGAAAAAGAATGGGATGAGTTTATCTCAACTGAGATGAAGGTTGTAGTAGAATGTGAGGTAAAATCATATTTTGATGTTTTCTTTGATGAAGAATTTGTTGCAGCAATAGATCAATTTGAAAAAGTTGAATTTGAAGAGTGTAGAGTGAAGGTAAATTAAAAGTTTTCTGGTAAATCTTTGTTAAAGAATAGTGAACATGAAGATGTTTTGATTTGTGAATATGATTCCTTGTTAGGAGGAATGGAAAATTAGTCTCTTGATAATGGTACTAATGCTGTTTTGGGTAAAAGAAATCAGATTTCAGTGATGTGTTTTACAAAAGGCATTGAAATAATAAAATTTCATGAAGAAGACATGCTGGAAAGAGTGGGAGAAATTAAACTAGCAATAGAGGGTAGAGGAGTAAAGATGAAAGAGGATAATGTTGTGAAGTTGTAGAAACTGATGAACAAAGAAATACTAGTGGAAAAAGAAGAGAGTGGATCCAAGACAAGCACATGTTCTATAAATATTTCTGAGTGCAGCTCATGAAATATTTCTTTTCTATCGTGGGTGTTTGATGCAGGAGCATCCATGGTCAAAGGTCTATCCTCATCAACCAAAAAGAAATTATTTAATTTTTAATTTCCTAAGGTTTGGTTTAATTATGCAATAGGAAAATAAATTGCAATGTTGAGGCCAAAATACTTTATTAAATAATTGGTCTTTATTTAAATGTTGCATTTTCAGAGTGAGAGAAAGTGTAGGAGGTAATTTTGGAGTTTGAAATTCAAAATTGGAAATTTTGGAATAGTTTTTTTTTTTGAGACTTTCTATTCCATTTAAAATATTATTTTTGAGATTCCAAAATCCCTAAAAAAATAGGGATGGAGAGAGTGGACACCCAAGATAAGAAAAACAGATTTTTGCTTTAATGCATAAAAGCTAGTGTTTTGGGAAAAATCAATAAAAGACTTAAGTATTCAAATCAATGTGAATGAGCAAGAATTGGGTCATTATTTTATTGATTTTTATAAGCCATTTACAATATCAACTTGTGGAACATGGTTCGGCAACTTTTTGTTCCATATTTGGAAGCATTTAATGATGAATTTTAACACAAATTGAAGAATTTTCAAAATACAATTGGAGGAAAATGAAAGAGCAGATTTGGGATTTCAAAAAATGTTTTAATATACATAAAATTGAGTCTTTAATGTATTCAAGGGTGGAGTAAGCAATAGCAGAAAGTTTGGAGAAAGAACTTGCAAGTTGCTCTTGAGAGTTGCACAAAGAAAAGTGTAGAAAATTAGCTTGTGAAAAGAAGAGGAATTTTGTAGGGGAAGTTTGGTGAGAGTTGAGGGAAGGAGAAATCAGTTTGGTATGAATGATTTTGCAGGCTTGGAAGTGAAGGAATATTAGCAAATGGATTTAAGAATCCATGATTGAGTTGTTGCAGATTTTGTATTGAATTTTGCAAGTGTTTGATGATCTTGTTTCACAGTTTTGGTAGAAGATTTGAAAGAAAGAAATTATTGTTCTCTTTTAAATTATTTTGCTTTTGTACATCAGTTTTATATTAGTTTTGAGACTATTATGATCAGCACATGAGGCTGTACCATTTGTATTGTCAATTTGGAGAAGTTATTGTGATGTTTTTTTGGAGATTATGAATGAACAATCAAGTGTTCATGTTGCAGATTTTTAAATCTGACTTGTTGCATTTGCAATGAATTTTATCTTGTTGAAAATAGTTGTATGAAAACAGGGTATGTGTGTTTTTCCTCCTGCTTCACTTTTTCTCATATAAATTTATTTTATGCAGGTGTACATGGTGATGGGAGGTGTTTGTTCCAAGTTGTTTCACATAGTTCTTTCTTGAGAAGAGGAGAAGCTACTCCTCATGATAGCACTCAAAGAAAGATAGTAGATGATTTTTGAGCTAGAGTAAGCCATTAGATACAATCATCTTCATGTGATAGAAATAACAACATTTTGTGTATGTTGCATTTATATGGTTGAAATTGCAGGTTAGGTTGGTCCATGAAGGAGGAGATTTTCTCACCATGATCTAACTCTTTTGTGTAAAGTTTGTTTGTTGGAATATGATGTATCCATTTTTGCTTGAATGCAATGTTGAAATTTTCAATTTAAAATGTTCTCTTAATGAGATGAGTGTTGTGTGTTGTGGAATTTTTACATGTTATCAATTCCATTCACAATCATTATGCATGAGTAGATAGACCAATTAATACTTTCTACTTTTGGACAATTTTATATTTCACTAATTGTCCTATAATACATATACCATTAAGTTATTGCTATTTTTTCCTCTGACGTATAGATTATTTCCTCATTGTAATGATGGATCATAGAGCATGATTGAAATGTTGATGCAATAAAAACTCAAAATTTTATTTTAGAAGCATTTCACTCATTCTATTTTGTTTATCTTCACTAGGATTGAGATTCCATAAAGTGTGTACTATTTCCTCTATATTCTCTCTTTGTGGTCATAGAATATTAGTTGTGTGGTGTGAGTTAATTGTTTAATCATATGCATGAAATAGCTAGCACATGTTACATACCAAGAAAGTTTGTAAGTATTATCTTAATGCATTTTTCTTGTAATATTTTCTTCTTTTCCTCCATATGAACTAGAGTTAAAAGCTGATGAAGAATAAAATTGGCTTTTTGTTTTATAGGTTGCAGATGAATATGTAAAGAGATGTGAAGAGTTTGAATTGTGAGTGCTTGCAATTTGGACATGAAGTTTAAGTAAATATCTCAACAGCTACATGCTAGATTGTTGTAAATAGAATATCTAATATAATTATTTTTAGGCACATAAAAGGTGACTTCAATACATATGTTGACCAGATGAAAAACCCACACGTTTGGGGTGGAGAACCTGAACTACTTATGGATTCACATGTTCTACATTAACTCACATCAGATTCATAAATATGTTTAATAGCTTGGTTTTCAATGCGACGAAACTAACAAAATCTTAGAGTAGAGTTTGAATCCTGAGATAAAATTGGAAGCACTATGTCATATTTACAATGTTCTGCATTTGGAGGTCTAAGAACATGATAGATTTTTGTTTGATAATATATGAACAATGTATTTTTAATTTCACCAATGATGGATAGTTATAACAAAAATTAAATAACTACCCTTGTTCACTACCTTGCCTATCTATAGTTTTATAACACTCTCAAGATGCTTTTCAAGCATTTTGAAATGTTCAAGTTGATCACAAAAATAATATATCTGCAAATCAATGTAAAAATTAAAAGTATTTTGGTGTTGCATGAAAATTGATTATATGACATCCTAGTCATATAGTAGTCTTAGTACCCTTTTCAAGAATAATATGTTTATTTAGTAGATTTTATAACCATTCCAATGTGAAGAGATTAATTTCTCTTTCTAGAGGTGAAGCTTATTTGGGTGGATGATCAAACCCTAGTGAATGCCTAATAAGCGATGTATTTTCCACTTACAAGAAAAGTTATGGATTTCATTTAATAGATTATAAGTTATAATGGAATTTTCATGGTATTGACTTTGAAATATATGGAGGGTTGTGATCTCCCATTTCTCACTTACAAATTTTTGGTTGTCCCTGCTTGTAAAATCATCATCTACGAAATTATCTGTTACATATTTTCATGGATATGTATGATTCTTTTCTATTGGAAGAAAATGTATGTTGAGGGTAAAGTTGTGTTGTATAGCTTGAAATTTGATACATTTTTTTCTCATAAAAATTTTGATTATGTAGGTGTACCTAGTGATGGGAGGTAATTTTTTCAAGCTATTGCCCATGGTTCTTGCTTGACAAGAGGATAAGCTGCTCTAGATGAGAGCACTAAGAGAAATCTAGAAAATGATTTGTGAGATAGAGTAAGCCATTAGATACAATCTTCTTTGTGTGCTAGAAATAAGAATCTTTTTTGTATGTTGCATTTATATCCTCACAATTGGAGGTTATTTTGGTCCATGAAGGAGGATATTTTCTCACCATGATCTAACTCTTTTGTGTAAATTTTATTTGTTGGAATATGATATATCTATTTCTTCTTGAGTGCAGTGTTGCAGTGTTCAACTTAAAATGTACTCTCAATTAGATGAGTGTTTTTTGTGTTTTATGGCACTTTTACATGTTATCGATTCCATTCAAAATCATTGTGCATGAGTAGATGGCCCAATAAATACTTTCTACTTTCTAATAGTTTCATACTTCACTAATTGTTCTCTAATACATAGACCATTAAGTTATTACTATTTTGTTTAGTGACCCATAGATTATTTTCTTATTGTAATGATGGATTACAGGGCATGATTGAAATGTTGATGCAAAAAAACTCAAAAATTTATTTCAGAAGCATGCCACTCTTTCTATTTTGTTTATCTTCTATAGGATTGAGATTCCATAAAGTTCATGTATTATTTCCTCTAAATTCTCTCTTTGAGGTCATAGAATCTTAGTTTTGGAGTTTGATTTAATTGTTTACTCATATGCATCAAATAGCTAGTGCATGTTATGTACCAAGAAAGCTTGTAAGTCTTATCTTAGTGCATTTTTCTTGTAAACTTTTTTTCTTTTCTCCATATGAAGTAGAGTTAAAAATTGATGAAGAATAAAATTGGGATTTTTTTTATAGGTTGTAGATGAATTGGAAAAGAGGTGCGAAGATTTTGAACAGTGATTTCTTGCAATTTTCACTCTAAATTTTAAGCAAATATCTCAACAACTGCATGCTAGATTGTTAGAAATGGAATGTCTAATATATTTCTTCAAATGCGGGTACATAGAAGGTGACTTCAACACATATACATGAACAGATAAAAAAGTTACACATTTGGGGTGGAGAACCTAAACTAATTATGGCTTCACATGTTCTCTAGGAAGTCACATCAGATTCATAAAGATGTTTAATAGCTTGGTTTTCATTGGGAAGGAACTAACAAACGCATAGAGTAGAGTTTGAATCCTGAGATAAAAATGGAAGCATTGTGTGATATTTATAATTTTTTTCATTTGGAGGTCTAAGAGAATGATAGATTTTTATTTGATAATGAATGAACAGTGGATTTTTAATGTGACCAATGATGGATAGTTAAATAACAAACATTACAAAAAAAAATTTATTTTGAATGAATGCGGGGTGCCAATAATTGTGTATATGCATGATAGGAATTCTAATGGTCTTATAGCTATTGCAGAGTATGGTCAAGACTATGGGAAATGAAATCCAATCAGGGTTTTTGTTTTCTGGATATTTCCATTATGATGCCTTCTAGATTCATGATGACTTAATTTAGTCAAGCTCAATAAATTGGAGGACTATAGTTCTTAGATAAGCCATCTTAATAAATTTGAGTTTTCTGAGTTAGAAGACAAGCCCTTCTAACCTATACAAGTATTGATTTGTTTTGAATTTTGAGAAACTACATTGAGGTTGACTGAATTATGGCATTTTCATGGTATTGAGGTTGAAACACATAGAATTTTGTGATCTCCCATTTCTTTCTTTCAAAGTTTTGATTGTCCCTGCATGTAAATTCATCATCAGTGAAATTATCAGTAACATATTTTCTTGGATATGTATGATGCTTTTCTAATGGAAAAAAATGTATGTTGAGGGTAAAGCTATATTGTATATCTTGCAGTTTGATACATTTTTTATCATATAAATTTTGATTATGTAGGTGTACCTGGTAATGGGAGGTGTTTGTTTCGAGTTGTTCTACATGGTTCTTGCTTAAGAAGAGGAGAAGATTCTCTAGACTAGATCACTTAGAGAAAGCCAATAAATGATTTGAGAGCTAGAGTAGGCCATTAGATACAATCTTCTCCATGTGCTAGAAATAACAATATTTTGTGTATGCTGCATTTGTATGGTTGCAATTGTAGGTTAGGTTGGTCCATGAAGGAAGATATTTTATCACCATGATCTAAGTCTTTTGTGTAAATTTTTTTTGTTGGAATATGATATATTAATTTTTTCTTGAGTGCTATGTTGAAATCTTCAATTTAAAATGTCCCCTTAATTAGATGAGTGTTTGTTGTGTGTTATGGCACTTTTACATGTTATCAATTCCATTCACAATCATTGTGCATGAGTAGATGGACCATTAAATACTTTCTACTTTTTCACAGTTTCATAGTTCACTAATTCTTCTCTAATACATACAAAATGAGCCACTTCAAATAGATTCATTGCTCCTATTGTTATAACAAAAATTCTTGATCTGTTGTTTTAAATTTTTACATTTGATAGTTATAGTGGATCCCTCTTGGTTGACAGAGGGGATATTATACTATACTCATAGTATTGTCACCTAGAAAGAATTGTGGTAAAGTGAATATGAAAAGACAAAAACATTACAAGTTGTATAGTACAGTGGCAGATCCTAAAGGAGGGATGGTATTCTACATTAATTATATCCTGTTATATTTGTCATGATCCCACATTGAAAGAAATTATGAGAAACAAATGGGGCAGAGGAGTGGTCATCCCCCTTTTTAATTCCTTCTATGCGTGGACAAATAACTGCCATTTGGACTTCTCCTCCGCCTATTGGTTTATCACTGCATGTCATTGCATGCAACTGCTAGTTATAAATTTATATCAATTTATAGTTTAGTATATATAAGTATATATACACATAATTTTTAATAGGAATTTCTATATTATTTCATTAATAGAATTAATTTTTCTATAATTATTATTGTTTCATAGTATTTCGAATGGTGTTAGTTCACAACATTAATAGAGTTGATAAGTAGTCTCCTTTACTTTAAGATGTTTTAAAAATAAACATTGGCAGTTCCTCTAAGACTGATCTTGGTGCAATTAGGATTGATGGTCTTAGAAATGATAGTATTGGTTTGGTTCACTTTTTCACCCTTTTCTATAGATTTATGTGCTAATGATATAATGTAATCATGTTCTTTCCATGTATTTTCAAAGGAAAAGCTTATGAATTGGTTTGGAAATAAATTACTTGTGATATGGATTCCATTGTTTTAGTTTCCCTTTTAAATAAAGGGAGATTTAAACACCCTTTATCATGAGTGGATTCTTTCTTGTTTCAAATTCTCTATCTTTGTCACAAACTTTGATTCCATCTCTATTGCTTATATTCCTTGGTAATGGAATATTATTTCAAAATCACTAGCCAAATATGATTTTGTGGCTCATCAAAGATGGAATTCACTCGATCAATATTCTTTATCCCCTAACCAAGCTACACATATTTTCCATCTTCTTCACAAAAAGATAAGTGTTCATGATTATTTTTATATCTTAAGTTATATTTGTTGTTTGGGCTTTCGGTGGTTGTAGATCTATTAGAAATATCTTATTTCTTTTTTTTGTATTTTATGTGACAATTATTGTTTCTTATAAATATTTTTGTAATATTTCTAGAGTTCTTTATTAATATAATTTTATCCCTTTTCTTGTTACAATGACTATAATGGCTTTTACCTATTTTTCAATCAATAATATTTTTAAGTTTGTTGTTAACTTTAAATAAATCACAAACTTGGTAATTTAAGATACTTTCAATCATTATATAAGGAATACATTAGTTCAAAGCTAAATTATATCTATTAGCACTATTGATTTTCATGTTAGGGAATGCAAAGATTGAAAAGAATGGATTGATAACTTTCCACAAGTGAAATGATAAAAACAATAGAATATTTATCATATAATATGAAGACTATATAAATTTTATGATGATACTTACATATATGTTACCAAAAATTTATTCATCCAAAAAAAACTTGTTTTCTCCCCAAAGTTTAGCTAATTCTTATGTTGGTGGCATTTCAACCAGTTATTGTAACCATGTTGGTCATTGACTGAGTTTTTAAAACACCTTCATTCTCTACCATAGTGGTCAACTTCAAGTGTTGTATTATATTTTTGTTTGTTGGTGTTTTTCAGAGTTATTTGAACTTTGGTAAGTCTTGATTTGGTCATTGCTTGAGTTATTTCAACATTTCCTTGAGTTTATATAAATTTGGCGATATTTCATCAAGTTAGAAAAACTCTTTCTTTTTCTAGCACAATGATAATAGAGGTTTCAAATATATCACAAAATATTTATAAAAGTGTGGGAGGTATTTCACATTAGTTATAGAACTCATGAAAGTCTCACCCAGAGTTACATGAACTACCCATTTCATTAATAAGGTAGTTGTTTCCTTTCAAAAATTCAAAAGGTTGGTTATAAAAAAATAGTGATATGAAAGGTTACATGTGCCAACATGACAAGGGGGTATAATTAATTTCTCATCTACTTGCACATTTATTGTCAATGGTTAAAAGTAATTTTAATGTAGTAAGAAGAACATCATTCAAATATGATACTGGGAGATATAGAGGAAGGAAATCATATTGGCACAAACATTTTTTCTTGATTTTTACATCCTTTGGAGGTATTCCTATCCCTTCTTGTTTTAATAGCTATATCTAATTGTAGTTTAGATTCCAATATTTTTAGAATTACAATCTATCTAAGTGAAATTATACAAAAACCCTATGGTTCTAGGGGCAATGACGTAAAAATATAAGAGTTATGAATATATTTCTAGGTTAGCTTGTAGCATGCTAGAAATAAGGGATACCAAATTAGGGTAGATAATTTTGGATTAATTTAGGGAGAAGTCTAGAAAACCGAATTTTGGTAATTGAATGTATTGGGCATTATGATTCTTAGACTCATGAAATTAGGATGTAAGATAATAGATTGGTGGTTAAAAGTTAGAGAACTACTTTTACCTCATGTTCAAAGATTCCCAAAAGGAAAAATTTATTGGCCTTCGACTTCACCAATTTTAAAATTAAATTCTCAACTAAGAAGGGCCTCTATCATAATGAAATGGTAAATAATTGGCTAGTAGAACCTAGGAGAGGCAGCTCCTAGTTGTTGAGGAATTTACAAAGGAATCATTTTTTATAGGAAATATCATATATTATTATGTTATTGCATAGGCTGAGAAGGAATGAGGGAACACATGGATTTCAAGATTGGATGTATTTCTTAATCCAAATTATACTTGAATCGGACCAATTTTTTGATTAGGCATAGGTTATCAGTGAAAAAATGCATAGCTCACTTGTTTTCTTTATAGTCAACATGTTCTTTCATATGTCTTCATATTTGATCTATGCCATAGCAAGTACTAGGTCCTAGCTAGGTTAGAGGTCAAGAACCCTTCCCTATGATGAGGTGGAAATTTTTAGATATTATGAAAACCTACAGTTAGGTAAGAGCTTCCTTCATCACAAAAGGATTTTTGATGCATTTACCATGAGAATGACTTGGGAATTATAGGGGAAGATTGAAATGAGGCTTACTCCAAAATTTGTGTAGTTTATTGGCATATATGGAAGCCACTTCATTCAATTTCAAAGGTTCTCTTATATTCAAGTTGGTGGTTTTAGTGGTTTTCCTCTAAACCTCCCTAGATATGGAGAAGATAAATTTGTACCGATTGAAGTGTGTCGACAACTTGTTGATAAAATATGTCAAGAGAACAAGAGGGTAAATTTTTAGTTTCCCAAATATTTAGCCCTTACACCTATAATTCCATGTCAGATGCTTTGAATACTAAAGGGAAATTCTTAAATATACTATATAATTTTATAATGAATGTTTTCCTTCGATAGTAAAGATTATATGAAAAATAACTAAACATTGGGTCTTTGTTTCTATCATCTACCTAACCTCGAAGATTATTTGGCTAATTTTTTGATAAATTTAAGGTGAGAAGGAGTTGGATGAGGTTGTCCATAAGATAAATAATCACATTTTTTTTAGATTGGGATAACCAAGGTATTGAAGATGATGGATCAGATTTATTGGATTCAATCTTCATAAAAACATATATCTTCTCGACCTATTGCTAACATGGATTGAATTTGTGTCACCAAAAATTGTATAATTTTCTTGATATGGGAACAATTAATAACAAATTGGACTTAATAAGAACTTTATTTGGTGTTGTGAGGTGTTTTACACATCCACACTAGGTCTTGGACCTTTGAAAACCCAATAAAATGCATTTATTGATGTCTTGTAAAGGTGTTGTAACACATCTTAACACTTTTCTAAGACCATAATATCATAATTCACTTTACCAAGACCTATTTCAAAGTGTTGTAAAGTCTTGTAACAAAATTTCACACTCTCCCAGGCTTTTCATCAATATTTACACCTTTATTATGCTTTAATGGCCCCTTTATACACTTACAATCCTTACTTAAGTGTCTTGTTGAAGAAAGACCTTATAAACATTATTTAAATTATCAAAATTCCTAGTATCCAATTAAAAATTCCCAAGCAGACTAAGTTTCCATTGGTGATGATTTAGTCCCATTTGGCTCAAAAATAAAGATAAATTTAAATGTCATTCAATTTTTTATTCCTTAAGACCTAAGGTTGGCCTGTGATGAGGTATTTTCAAGAATTAGGGAATAATTGTGTATAAATATAGGGTTTTCCCTTATTTGACCTAATTTCATTCACTCTTTCTTTCATCATTCACTTTCATCATTCTTCTCAAGCAAGCTAGGAGATCAAGATAGCTCTCTAATGCATTCAAAGTCTAAATCAACATCCATTTTTGTAGAAAATAAAGATTAATCATCATGGTTAGGTACTAACTCCATTGTTTCATGCTTCACTGCATTATTTCTCCATTTTGGTTTAATTACCTAAAAGGGGTTTGATAAAGGTAAACCCCCATGCCCTAACATCCAACATCTATTTCTCTCTTTGTTGTTTTGCAAGTTATTTTCATATTTATCAAAAGAATAGGATTAGAAACACTGTAAAATACTTCTAAAATTCCTTTAAATTTGTCAAAACCCTAAAAGATTCTTGGAGAACACCTATAGGCCAAGTTCTATAGTTCTAGATTTAGGAAATTACCAAG
Source organism: Sequoia sempervirens (assembly GCA_007258455.2). Classification (NCBI taxonomy): domain Eukaryota; kingdom Viridiplantae; phylum Streptophyta; class Pinopsida; order Cupressales; family Cupressaceae; genus Sequoia; species Sequoia sempervirens. The sequence continues at coordinate 437,223,617 of VDFB02281492.1, read as the reverse complement.
AGTAGAAGTGCAGGTCGAGGTCTACATATTCCCTTTTCAAATCTTCAAAAAAGTGAAAGTGGACACTTCTCCTAGTTGTGGCAACTTAGTCCTATTGTCTAATTTTTCTAGAGATATTTGTAGATTCAGAAACCCATTTGGCTAAAATAGGCATAAATGTAGTTTTCCATAATTTTCCTAAAACTGGACTATGTCACTCAGTTTGGCACAAGTGTCTTGACAGGCTTAAAATCAATATTTCCATAATTTCAGAGTTTCTTCAAGTTTGCAACACACTTCTAGGTGCACACCTTTTTTTTCACGGTATTCTATTTAGTTTTTTTTGCATTTCTAGGTCATTTATCAAATGTTTACATATCACAATGTATTTTCTAGCACTTCACACTTCTTAGATTTGGCCTCAATAAGTCATCTTTATTTTAGCTTATTGCACTTAAACTTCATATTTAAACACATTACATCCCTTTTACATTAGTTTTGAGTGTAGAAATTAGCATTTTGGCCCCAATCCCTCTCCTTTTAGGTGAAAAACCTACAAGTGTTAGAGGAACTCTTGGGTAACCAAAATCATTGTCCACATTTTGGTGAACATGACATTAGAATACTTTTTTTTTCTAATTTGGATTCCATCCTTCACCTAGAATTAAATTGCATTGCATGTTGCATTAGTTAAGTTGCATTCTAGGGTTTCAAATCTTGCATTAGTGAAAGTGCATACAAGTTGCATTTTTACTTCTTAAATCATTGAAATTTTCCAAAATTATAGATTAGTATCTTAGGTATGAATCATAAGATATAGAAAACATCAAAATCAATGAAAAAATTATGAAAATTCTCAAATAAATCCCTACTAGGACTAATTCATTATTGGTAGCATGAGGGAAGCCAACTGAGAGGGGTGGGTGAATCAGTTGTCACAAAATTTCAAACTTATTCAACTTATTAACCATATTCTTAGATCTAATCAATAATCATGAAAGCATAAATGAACAACACATCAAAAACACACATACATTTGCCAAGATTTTTACATGGAAACCCTACTAGGGGAAAAACCATGGTGGAGATCAGTCCACAAGATTATAGCTTGTTAAAAGTATAAGAAAATATGAATGGGAAATGCACATGCATTCAAACACACTCCCTAGAGCTCACTGGTCAATTAAAAAAGGAAGACACACTGTCTTATAGAAAGATTCTGATTACATCCATCAGACTTGAATTGAGAAAAATAGCATTTGCTAATGCCTAATTACAATCTAGTTAAGCTCATGAACACTTCTTCACTCTTCTTCACTCTTTTTCACACTCTGCTCTATTTTCATATGATCTGAACAATATTCACACATAGGAATCACACATTTTACACTCAATTCTCCACTCACATGCCTTAAAATGATAAAACAAACACTTATATATATCAACAACAAGAAATTACATTGCTACAAGTCAACTTCAACAAAATAATAAAATGAATATAAACTATCAGACCAAAACAAAAAAGATTATTCATGTGAATCAACCAAGGTTATCCAAAACTTAGTGAAGACCCAAAATAACATCCTCAAACATGAACCACTTCAATTAACTACTCCTAGAAGATCCACAATGTGCTACAAACACCTTGTTGGCCAAGAACAAGAAAAACATGAACATGCAAGAGAAAATATTGGATTATGAGCACAATGATCAACGTGGACATGAAACATAGATAGAGAAACATCTAGAAAAATACATAAACATCTAGAATCACCTTATAAGCATCTGCATCAACTAAACTTATTAAAATCACATCATCTTCATCTAGGAACACCAACTGAAATAAGAAAAAAACTGTCAAAATACAAATCTTCATAACTTGATCAAATCTTTACATAAATATTTGAAACTCAATGTGGATAAACTAGATATACTTTAAAAGAAACCCTTTAGTCCACAACCTCTAAACCATAATGTACTAAACTTCACTTCACCACTGACAAACTAAAACTCCTTTTTTAACAATTTTCTCAATATCCTCGACCTATACAACTTCAATTGCATTAATTCTAATAGTGTTGACATCAGTGAAAACCACATATTATCAACACAACCACAACATCCAACAATATCCCCCTTTGGCATTGATGTCAACACATGATGTGAATAAAGCCATCAATGCAACAACACTTATCCCCATTAGGTTTTGAATCTTCTCTCCTCAACTCATCCACATAACTCTTCTCCTCACAAGGTTTTTCTCTCCCAATTTTTTTTCACATACTCTTCTTCCCCTTTGACATCAATGAAAAAGATCTCTTTTACACACAATTTGAACTACATATCTAAACATCTAAAAATCTGACTACTCCCCCTTAGTAACTGTTAAATAAATATTTGAGCAGCTCCCTTTGGGTTTATCTTTTGTATTGTGTGTGCATCATCCTATGCATCATCGAGTTTACTCAACTTTTTATCAAAGTATTGCTCTACCGCTTTGTGCATCCATGCTTTGCAACTTCAAGTATCTGCATTCCTTTCGGATCCTGAAATTTCTATTGTGTTTCCATGTGTTGTGGCTATAGAATGCATCTGCTTCTTTTTTTCCTTGAGGCCTCGTTGGGTTGTGAAATGCTTCCACAAGTTTTTCATTCATAAAAAGTGTTGGTGGACCCCACATCTTGCTACATGGCAATCATTCACAAAACTCTTAACGCGGGGATGAAATAGCAACCGCAGGCAGTGAAGTGTTGCCACACATCTTTTATGCCTAGTTGATGGAGTGTTCCCTCCACTGTGATAAGGTTCTCATCCCATTCAACACGTATTTAATTTTTGAAAATCCTCGACAGTGATGGGAGAGGGGTTCATACAGGTAGCGAAGGGTTTCCACATGCCTAATGACTAATCTGTGACATGAGCGATAAGCTGGATGAACAAGAAAAAGCTATTGGTTGCTACTTGTCATAATCATTTGTAGTAATGGATAACACTTGTCTGAATAAGCTTGCCTGGGACAACCAGCATCATTATAGAGGATGCACCTATGCCCAGAACAACTAAATGCTATTTTCTAGCTTGATGCTATTGTAACGGCCTTGGGAATATTCTGATTCAAGCATCATTGTAGAGGATCATGAAATCTTTTTGGCTGCTATTCTCCAAAGCAGTGGGAGGTTTTCTTGCTATATATACTTTCTCTATTGATGAGAAAGGGTCCAAAATTTGGAAAAAACGTGCTAGTTTTAGCAAAAGACGCTAGGCCTCTATTATTGTTTTACTGAAGTTGTAAAACTTTTAGACTGTGCCAATTGTTCGGCCTTTTTGTTTTTCATGCTTTTGATTAAATTGTGAGTTGTGTTTTATACTATCTTGACACTTCATTTGAAGAACTTCTATATATGTTGGATACAAGTTTGCTTACCTAAATCATGTCTAAGGACTCTTCTTAGTAGTAAGAATGTATGCAACAATATTTTATGTCAATAAATGAATTTTCTATGCTATAATCTTAAATTCTATGATGTTTTGGAACACAACAAAACCATTCAGGACCTTAAATCTATGATTTATTGTGCCCATCATCAAATCTTGGTGCATTGCCTTAGGTTAGATTTTACTTTGTTATATCCACTTTCTTTTCCCTTTCAAACCCCATTATAGAATAATCCATCTTCTCTAACAATTCGGAGGTCACTCAGTTTAGTGCAAAAGGTCCCCCTTAAACTGAGTTTCCCATAAGACGCTGTTACCTCATCAAATTTTGGTGTCAACAGTTTGTTCTTTTTTTTGGCATGCTAGGTGGGACCGAAACTTAATGAAATTGCATTGTAGAAGGGTGTATGAGCCATCGACCTATAACTAGATCCCAAACTACAAGTAACCCAAGTTTACTAGTACCTCCACTAGGGATAGTCCAAGTCGCTAATCAGTTGGTAACCATTCCATTCCCATCACCCTTTCCTCTCACCATGTTGCCAGCTGCCAATAGAAACTACATAGCATGAGATGCTAGAAGTCCCCTGGTAGCCTCGGTAGTTCTTGTTGTCTGGGATGCTATCCCGGTTTCAGCTTTGAAAGCTATCCCCAAATTTTCTTGAGACAACTCAAAAATGCCAGCAAAACATTTGCAAGATGTAGTGGACGTATCCTTGGTACATGGTATTACAAAGCAAAACGTAGCCTTGAGGCTCCTTGCCACGTCTTCCAAAGGAAAGGCTCTGGATTGGTACCGAACACTGAATCCTAATTTGATTCACACCTGGGATGAGCTTGGAGATCGATTCTATGAAAGGTTTTCGACTGATGGAGATTGTTCTTCATTGTATTACTAGCTATCTGTCATAAAACGAGCTCCCCAGGAGGCTGTGATGGACTTCAATGCCCGATTTCATGCAAATTGGTAGAGGATCCCTATTACCATCAGCCCAACTCCTGAGTTAGCCTTTATATTTTATCTGAAGTCCATCAATTCCAACATTTCTATGATGATCAAGACTTTGGGAGGAGCTACTCTACCAAATTCTTATGGTATCGCTATCATAGCTGAGAATCATTTGATAGATTACAAAAAATTTCATCCTCGACCTATTATGCTGATATTTCCTGAAATATCAATCTCTACGCAAGAGGTCATGTCAACTAGTGCGCTTGTAACTGCCCAGTCAATGTACTTATATGCGGCTGCTCCTGAAAACATGGCTTCTACATCAGGATCTTCCAAGGATGAAATAAGTGACTTCAAGGAGATGTCGCAAACCATGGGAAATGACATAATGACTCTTAAGTGGAACCAAGCAACGCCCTTGCGGCCTGCATATCAAAACTATCAAGGTGGGCGGTGTACTTATCAGCAAAATCAATATCAGGGTACGCCTCACACTAATCCTCCAGTGCTGACTATAAACCAAATGGTGTCGATGTCTTCTCCACTGACGAATGTGTTGCCAAGCTCGAGTAGGGAATTAACCACAAGACATAACAACCTTATTGATGACATCAATCAATGGTGTTTCCCTTACAGCGATGCGCATATGCCCTAAAACTGTCTGTGTGGCAACCTACAACAGAAGGTGGTGGAGCAACATAGCCAAAGCATGACAACAAAAAAATGGAGGTTATGTATATGCCTCATCACAAATGGATAGTGTGGTCGTTACTCTGAAAATGCAAGGAATGTCTTTAGAACAAGAATCTGATATTGCTCCTGACCATGCACTCTTCTCCTAGATGGAAGAGGAAGAAATAGTGTTTACTAATGAAACATTCATATCCAAAACACTGCAAGTGCAGTCTAACTATAACACATGCTCAAAAAAGAGATTCACCACTGAGTTAGTTATTTCACGTCTGGACAGCCCACAACTCAAAGATGAGTATGATCAAATTCCAAGTGCTTCAACCATCCCTTCAACTTCTCAACCATGAAAAGAAATTATTATAACAAGAACCAAGGAGCAAAAATATTTGATTTTTCCACCTTTTAATGTTGTAGAGCAATTGAACAAATCATCTACTAATATGTCTCTATGGGACATTCTAGCTACCCCAGAACATAAGACATTATTATAGAAGGAACTTCAAGAAGAGATCAAGCCAGCACCTACAGAGCCGTTTACCAATGCAAAGGTTGTCTGAGAAATACCACCAGCTAAGGTTCTTACAAAAATTACAAAGGAATCCCTTATCGAGGATAGAAGTAGGTTGAAACCTCAACCCTTCTTGACTCTCATTATAGGAAAGAAGCTATTACATAATGCTATGATTGATTCTGGTGCTAGTACAACGGTTATGCCTAAATAGATAGTTGAAGCTTTGGGACTCAGCTACGAACCTATGAGAAGAGGGGTGATGTAGCTTGATGGAAATAAAGTTAAAATTGTAGGTTTCATCAAAGCGCTTCAGTTAACTTTGTTTTCCTTCCCTAGTATCACAGTCTCGCAGGACATAGTGATCATAGATGTTCCTCCTATGTTTGGTCTTTGTTTATCCTGAGAAGTTTCTTCAAAGGTGGGCAGATACCTATCCTTGGATTGGTCGCACCTGATCCTTAGGACCAAGAATGACACAAAAATGAAGATAGAATCGGAGGCTCTACATTCTAAACATGTGGCAGATGAGGCCTTGCTCAATTTTGAAGTCGCACATACTTCCATCACCAAGCAAGAAATGTATTATGTTGAGTTGCTAGAAGAGGAGAAGGTGAGTAGAGATCATAATGATAAAGAAGATGCTCAGTTGAGTGAACACATAAACAATGATTCTTTCAGAGATTATCATGCTACAGGATTGGGTACGTATGTAATTTATGATGAAGACTAGGTGTTTCCAAGGGTCACCAAAGAGTCTGAAGTTAACCAAGAAAATGAACTATGGACACTATACTTTGATAGAGCAAGAAGCAAAGTAGGTGCTAGAGCAGGGGTATATCTAATATCCCCACAAAATAAAAAATGGTTGAGGTCTTTTCACTTTCATTTCGCATGTTAAAACAATGAGGTTGAATATGAAGGGTTAGTCCAAGGTTTAAGCCTTGCAGAACGAATGAAAATTAAGCAATTAATTATGTTTAGATATTATAAACTAGTAGTTAACCAGGACCAACAAATTTCTACAGCAAAGAATGTTGGCATGAGATCCTATCAGCACCGAATCTAGGACCTGATTAAGGGTTTTGAAGCTTTCAACATCCAAACCGTTCCCCGAAGACAAAATAGCAATGCAGATCACATGGTTGTGATTGGTACTGAGTTTGATCTTATCTTTGATTTGCTTCAAAACAAACATTTAGTATGAGTACTAGTCTGACCAGCAATCCCCGACAATGATCAAAGTTGGCAAGTTTTTGAAAGCAATGAACACATCACCTTGTTTATCCAACACTCAAGGGAGTTTGCTCATTAGCTTCAACCAAATATCATCGAGGCTTATGAAGGAAAAATTATGCAACTCAAATCTAATAAAATTCTGAAAGGATTGGTTACTCTTGAAAAAAAATTAATTGTAATGATGCCTGAAATGATAAGCAAAAGTTCATGGAAAAAAAAAGTGATTATAAGGACCTTCGGGTCTCCGATGGTAGGAATCTCTGAGTTGAAAAAAATGTCCCACACCATGATAAGGAAAGGCTCATCAGTTTCTATGAAAAGTATGAAGTAGTGGCTTGGTCCTACGATGATTTGGAAGGTTACAATCCTGGCATCATTCAACACACTATTGAGTTGACAAAAGGTGCAAAACCAATATGACAAAAATAGAGGCCACTAAACCCTAAAATTGAGGTCCTAATGGCATAGGAGCTAACTAAGCTCATTGAGTCAAACATTGTCTTTCTAATCAAACATAGTACTTGGGTATCAAATTTGGTCCTAGTCTAAAAGAAGAATGGGGATATCAACTTGTGTGTGGACTTTCGAGACCTGAGCAAAGCATCCTTAAAAGAACACTATTCGTTGCCTTCTATGGAGTCAATCCTACAAACTGTGGTAGGATCAAAAATGTTATATCTGCTGGATGGTTTCTCTGGCTACAATCATATCCATGTTAAGGAAGAGGATCAACACAAAACTATGCTCACCACAAAGTGGGGAGCATTTGCATATGCTAAAATTCCTTTTGATTTATCCAATGCAGGGGCAAGATTCCAGTGGGTGATGGGCGTCGCATTTAATGAAATAATCAATAAGTTTATTCTAATCCATTTGGATGACCTTACTATGTTCTCTAAATCTAAGGACGATCATTTTGACCATTTGGAATGAGTTTTTCAAAAGTGCCTAGAGTTTGGGGTTTCCCTAAATCCAAAGAAATGTGTATTCAGAGTGTCACAGGGTAAGCTGTTAGGACATGTTGTGTCTAGAGAAGGTGTTTCAATTGAATCTGAATGAGTAAAGGCTATCAAAGAACTTCCCCTTCTGGTAAATAAGAAAGGTGTCTAGCCTTTCTTGGGCAAAGTAAATTTTTTCAACGAGTTTATTTTCGATTTCGCAGGGGTGATTAGGCCGATCACCGTAATGTTGAAGAAAGATAAAACATTCAAGTGGACAACCAAAGCTCGAGAGGCTTTTGAAAGGGTCAAGTAAGCTATGTCCATAGCCCCAATGCTCATTAATCTGGATCAGTCCAAAGGTTTTATAATGTATGCTTTTAGTAGCAAGTCTAGTATCGCTACTATTCTAACCCAAAAGGATAACGAAAAAAAAAGGGAAGCATCTAGTAGCGTTCTATTTACAAACCCTAAAGGAATATGAGGCAAATTATAATTTTGTTGAAAGACAAGCCTTTGCAATAGTAAAGTGAGTTAAAAAGTTCTGCCATCTAATTTCCTACAACAAGGTGCTAGTTTATGTCACACTTTCTAGTGCGCGTGAATATATTATGGAAGGGAAAATCATGGAAAAAAGGGATAATTGGATTACTAAGATCCTTGAATATGACATTGAAATCAAGCCTACTAAAACCATTAAAGGAGGAGGATTGTGTGAATATATGGAACAGAACGAGGAGGTACCTGTCACGAAGGAGCAGACATAGCTCATCTTGATAAATGAATTAGAATCAGATGGTGGTTGACTGACTGATAGAATGAGGTTCATGCAAACCGAAAATTATCTGCTAGGCCTCTCGTCCCAAAAAAGGATATATTACCGGCTACAGAATTACAGATATATGCAAATAGAAGGAGTCCTTTTCAAAAGGAATTTCAACGATATTCTCCTGGGATGCGTTACTTCAGAGGAGGCGATGAGGATCCTTGATGCATTCCACAATAGCACTACAGGTGGACATTTCTCTGCCAAAACCACCATAATCAAAATCATGAATGTTGGCTATTATTGGCCCTCACTTTTCAGTGACTCCTACTCCTTGGTAAGGGATTGTAATAAATGCTAGTTTTTCACTAATAGGAGGAAGAATTTTGCAATGCCCCTCAGACCTATAGTGGTAGATGAACCATTTGTGCAATGGGGCTTAGAATTCATCAAAATGATCAACCCAGTTTCTAGTGCTAGACACAAGTGGATTCTAACTGCTACAGACTACTTCACAAGGTGGACAAAGGTTGTTCCCCTTAAGGGAGCAACAGAAATAGAGATTGTAGATTTCCTCGCGGAACTGGTGTCAAGGTTAGGCCCTCCAAAAACTATCATTTCAGAAAATTCCAGAGCATTCCTAGGGGAAAAGGTATGTCCTTTTGCATTAAAGAATGGCATATTCCTTAAAACATCATCAAAATATTACCCACAGGGAAATGGTCTAGTAGAGCCAACAAAAAAAAATTTAGTTTGACTCCTAGAAAGAATTGGATCGAATCACTAGAGGTAATGGCATAAAAACCTCCAAACAATGCTCTGGGCAAACCGTATAACCCCTAAGCAAGTCCTTAAGACTTCGCCTTATCAGTTGGTATACGGGAAATAGGCATTGTTACCTATCTCTGTGGAGATTCTGGCAATACAGTTGTTGAAATCTCTTGAGATAGAACACAATGGAGCCATGGAAGTTCGGCTCGCTGAACTATTGGAAGTATAAGAAAAAGGGGAGAATTCCCTAATAGCAATGACAAGCCGTCAATGGGTGGTCAAACGATGGTTTGACAAGAAGGCTTCTTACCAAGGTCTAAAATGTGGGGATTTAGTGTTAAAGTATTATAGCGAGGTTGCAAGGCCAAGTCAGTACGATAAATTTGATAGCCTATGGGAGGGTCCCTTTAAAATCGTTTGATGCAAAGAACACAACAATTTTGAGCTAGAGAATATAGAATAGGAACCGCTGGGAATCCCGATCAATGGGATCCATCTTAAGCTATTTCATTAGGCATTAAGCTTTATTTTGTACATATGTAAATAGCGCTTTTACTTTTTTTCATTTCTTTGGCCGGTCTTTTTCTGAAATAGTTTGTACTTCTATCGAATTAACCCATTATTATTGGCAAGTGGAATACTAGAGTTGTTTTACACAAAATATGCCCATGTGTGAGGGAATAGCAAATAAAATTTGCAGCTTGAAAAAACATAAAATACAAAATGAAACAAAGAGCATGAATTTTCTTTAAACAATAGATATATATTCATATATATTCTTTTCATTACAAAAGTGACTAGGAAGCCATATTTCAGGATTTACAAGTATATTGAGCTATTATATATACGATAGCCTTTTCTAAGCTTATATATAGCTAGTAGGCAGGAGACATTTGTCGAGCAGACAAGAGGGTTTTCATCCAATGACATGGCTTCCGACAATTGACGCATTAACGGAAGCATCCACTTCTTCCTCATCTAGTGGTTCCTCGGTAGCACTGGCAACATAATTTGGCACAACCACCATTGGCAGGGGAAACACCAGGTTCCTAAAGTCAGTATACTAGTCTATGTCATAGAAAGGTATAATGTTATAGCTATGAAATAGGAAGTGAAGGGCCTGAGTAACCCTCTGCTGGTGTTGGTCATGGGTTTGTAGGCAGAATCTGCTGAGGAACGATAGCCAAATGACAATGGTTTCTTCCTTAATAAAGTGATGCAAGTCACTAGTTGATGGCAAACCTTCCCCATAGGCAGCATGAGCAATGACCTCACCGAGACCATTCAGGTATTTCTTTGGGAAGATTTCTTTAACCAGCTTCAAGACAAGTGGTCGAGGAACACTAATATCCAACATGGACGCTACAAAGTGGGAGCATATGTCAATGTTTACCTAATACTTGTCTTCATATTCTATGCAGTCCTTGCCTAAACTCACTTTATGGCTACCAAGACCAGAGAATGCTTATTCTTCATCATCCTTTTTAGTCTCCTAGTTGAAACCTCCCCTAGGAATGTCATCTATGACTTATATGAGATTAAGTGAACTAGACTATCCATAACTCTGACACTATCCTTAGGTTCCTAAGCTAACTCCTAAATCTTTCTACCACCTAACGTATGAGAAAGCTTGCTTAAGACTCAACTACTGATCTATCACTTCTCAAATGCTAAGTATGTTCTCCTCACTACTTACTGGCCTATTTATAGAAAAATTGAGAAGATGCATGCTAATTTGTTGCAAAAGAAAAAAAATGTGATGTTATGCTAGTTGCTATCTTCAAAGACATACCTGCATTTACTCACATTTTTAGGCTAGTTACATCCACGATAGTATGGCTCAATGTGTGCTTGATTAAATGGAGCTAATTAATTAGCTTTAGGAAGGTGGTCCTCATTGGCTATGAGACATATGGCTATAGGTTCTTCTGTCACCTCTCAAGTGTGTCCTAAAGCCCAAGGTGATATTCATATCCTTTCAGGTTTCCATCATTTGCTTGTCGTAATCATTCCGGCTAGGATATTAATTGCCAACACATGCTAACATAAGATTAGCAAGTAAATTTTTATCTCAGGGTCCAAGGAGATCATAGCATATCACACGATTTCCAAATGCAATGATGAACTCTAGTCACCTCAAAATGGCCAACAATTCATTTTGCATGATTTGCAAAATTAACAATAGATGCCAAATTAAATACAAAAGGCATGATTTCGACTACCACCTTGGGAAAGGTTGCTATTATTGCATAAAGCGGCTTAATATTTCAAATTCTTTTCATAAATTCCTAGGATAAAAGTGTAGAGTTGTTTTCTTTCTGTATATCTAGAAGTCGAGCATAGTCACAGATAACCAGCAACTTACAGAAATCTTCGGAAAGAAAAATGTTAGAATCTACATGTCAGCCAATGTAGGAAGAAATTAGCTGGGAGCTATTTACAGCTATTCATTCTTCAATAGACGTATATGTCTATGAGGATGTGGCGTATGCCACACTTGGTATACCCAGTAGGCCAAGAAGATCCTACACAGAGGAGTTGAATAAACCAAATAATTGGAGAAACCAGAAAAAGGGTGAAGAAAAATGGGATAATATCTATGACCTAAGGCTCATGAAAAATCCTAAGTCCCTCAAAGAGGTAGCTTGTGCAAGGTTATCAGCACCAAAGGTAGACCAATTTACAGAAAGTAGAGTTTGGTAGAGTGGTCTCCCTCAATACATGGTCCCACTGGTGCACTATTGCCCGGAGGTTGTTGACACTGCTATCCAACGTTATAATCTTGATACCCACTACATTAAATGCCACAACTTAAAGGTGTATATCACTCCAAAGGCCATCTAACACATGCTATGTATCCCAGACCCAAGTAAGAGGAAGAAAAATATCGAGACCTTCCACCCAAGCAAAGGAGAGAAAATATGGTGAAAGATGAAAAGTAGCTCAAATTTCTTGTTAGAGAGACTGATAAGAAAGGCATCCAAGCCACTAAAGCACCAAGTATTCTATTGTCGTGTGGTGCATTTTGTAAAGATCTCTAGGATGCCATGTCCTTGCTAGCCTTTGTGTGCAGTCGAGACTCCGATGAGAAGATAGAGACCTTTCAATTGGGACCAACAATACAATTTTGCAAGCAGCATGAACTCTTTTGGTATGATTTTGTTGAATTTATAGTTAAAGAAATGAAATAAAAAATTGAGAATTATTAGGTAGAAAAAAAAATAGGTTTCTTTCCTTCTTGGTCCATATATTTTTGCATCAAAACCTAGATTTCTTTACCTGGTATTTTTTGCTATCAATTTTTGATGAGCAAAATAAAAGGAAGTCGGTGTCCACATGGATGCCTTTTCTTTTCACATCATACGCTTATTATGCATTTGTGGACTATTTCATCACCCCGATCTTAAATGATTTGATCAGAGAGGGTGATATTATCTGGCTCAATAAGGAGTAGACTAGATTTATGTAGAGCTTCACCCTTATTTATGACTGGTTCTTGGGCAAGGATTTTACAATCCTTCGAATGTGGGGTTTTATCGGCAAGTTGTTCTTGCTCCCAGCTTGTTTCATCGATAGAGTACTCACATTGGAAATGTTCTGACATGTGTGTATCATTGATTTTACTTTCTACAGTAGTGGAAAGGTCAAGAAGAATGGATTCTTCTCTTGTCCAAAGAATTTCATGTCAGTGATTGTGCTAAAGAAGCAATCGAACCAGTTGTTAGAGGACAAGCTGGCATATCTGGGGTTGGTACTGGTAAATGATAAATGGGAATACAACCCTTTAGATGACTTGCTAGAGCCACATATGAGGGTTACCCATGTTGCCTGACCATACAGGGATAAGCGGTGTAATCTGCGAGTAGACAAAGATGAGGATTTTGTTGAATTGGTGCAAATTCTTACGCCAGACACTAGAGGCCCATGCCACAAGTTCTACTTTCCTATGGTTGTGGCCCAGGATAATTTCCCCATGGAACGCAACATGTACAACAGGTTAAAGAAGGATGAAGAATGGAGTGATGAGAAAATAAAGGCTTTCTAGAAGTATCGCCAAGAAATAGCACAATTGGATGCTCCTTATAATCAACGAAGAGATGACTAGGAATTCAAAAGATGGTGGAAGTAGGGCCATCCCAGCCTGAGCTCTAGTACTAATAGGAGTGAAGAGAGGGAGTAATTTGATGAGCAAGAGGAGGAAGCGGCGACATCGACTTCCTCTCATCAAAAGGAGAAAGCCTCTAGACAGTCCTCCTATGTGGCCACAAACATCCATTTTAACATATCAAGAGGTTGCATACACTCACTTGGTTTGCTAAAGCAGCCAAGATATCACTTCAGCAAAGGGAAATGACTACCAAAGTTGGAGAGGCTCCACCCTTTAAACAGAAACACACGAAGAGTATTATTGGAGAGGGTTCACAATAACCCACTGAGGGAGGAGTACTTGCTGCTAGTTAGGAGCCACCGACATTTAAAGAAGCGCCATCAACCAGTCAACAGGTACATTTCACTCCTTCTTCTCTTGCATCTCATTCTTTGGTATCTGTCCCCGCCTCACTAGCACCCCCACCATAGGTCCTATCCCTCTACCTTCTACTTTTGGTCCAACTTATTCAGTTAGATTCGTCTAGTTTTTGCAGGCCCACTCACTCATATTACTCCTCCACATATGTTTACACCTATCGTGGCTACTCAGATCTTCCTCGCCTCACTTTCGGAAAGCATTCCCCTTGTGAACGCTCATTCTTTTTTCAATATGATTATAGATCCTCTTCCTTTGCAAGAGGGTAACACTTCCTTAACGACTCCCCCTTTCCAGCCAATGAGCCTTACGACTGATTCCCTTGTCTAGTCATTACAAATGACTATTCTTGTTGTTGGTTCTCAAACAAAACTTTGGAACATACCTCACTTCTTTCCACAAACTATCACTCTCCAAAAGAAACAAATGTTTGCACCTATGAAGGTTACCTATCCCTATGCCATGCCTTCTAGTGCCCCTTTCGCAGGTGGACTAGTTTCATCGCTAGCCAAATTTATGGCACAAATTGATTGTGGAATGGAGGCATGCACGAATAGAATGAAGAAACACAAGGAAAAGGATGACAGTGTTTCTCCTGACCCAAGAGTACAAGCTATGTTCAATGAGGCCTGATAAGAATTAAAGTTCATGACCATGTACCCAAGGGTAAGTAAGCCTCAGGGAGAGATGCAACTAGAGGATTATGAGATATATGTGGTAGGAATTGACATGAAGGTAGTCTGACCACAAGATAAATTCGAAATCATTGAGGAAACGTAGTGGGTAGTCACTTCTGACTTCCTAAAAACTGGTCACCAACTAAAGAAGAAGGATGAGCAGCTCAAGGTAGCTAGAGAAAGGGTTAGTTTTCTGTAAAGGAAGGAGAAATCCTTAGAGGAAGATATTGCCCACATGACTGAAAGGGAATTGGTAGTAGAAGATGAAGGAATAAGCTCCAAAGAAAAATTGTGAAAACTCATGTTGCTAACCCTAGTATAATAAAGAAGCTACAAAGCAGGAACCAAGAGGTGGAGAAAAATCTACAAATGAAAGATGAAGAGCTAGAGCGCCTTCACCTTGAGCATAGTCAAGGGATGGCACAAAAAGGGGAAGAGTTGGAGCACCAACAAGCTCAATATGAGAAAAGAATGCAAGAGAAAGGGGCTAAATTCAAAAGCCTAAGGGCTCAAATAGAGGAAGATCTCCAAGAGACAAAAGATTCTCTAGAAGAGCACTTAGAAAATCACTCCTAAGCCGAGCAGACTTGGAATAAAGAAATAAGCAATTATGCAGAGCACTAGCATCCGAGAAAAAGAAAATGGCAGAATTAGTTGAGGCCCTTATTTCAAGAGACATGGAGATTACTTCACTTAAAGCCTCTCTCTTTCCTTCCCCTGCACAACTTGATATCATTGCAGTGGTTAGGTAATTATACATTTCTCACTGGGAGAAAATAAAAACCTTTTACTAAACATTGTAGCCTACCCTCTGATTTATCAACAAGGCTTCAAGGCTTAGCCAGGAAGCCCAGGATATGATAGAGCAGTTCCCATGATTCATCTTGAAGAAGGTTCCTAAGGAAAAAAACTTGCTCAACAAGCTATACTCTGTCTCTGATGAGAACCTTGCTAGAGCGAGTATTGAAGATAGGGATGCTACTCCTCAAACTGCAAACAAATTTATCCATTGTCACGCTACCTTCTAGCGCACTAAGGCAATCACTGCTATTCTAAGTAAGACATTGGATAGCATATGGGGATGTTTATATAGGTTGTACAGGATGGGACTACCATCCTCATTCTTTAAGGATGGCTCTATTGCCATGACTGTGTAGATTGCAAAAATTATTAAAGAGAAAAAAGGTGACCTGGAGGCTTTCAGGGGGTTCAGCCATCCTTCAATGAGAACTAACAATTAGGCAGTCGTTCTTCTACTCTCACAGCTGCTATTTCATATACAAGCAAGGGTTGGTTTACCTGATGTGCTACCTCACAAAGAAACTATTATTCTACATGGAGCATAGGAGAATTTTCCCAACATAGTGAAACCATCAAGGATTAATGTTTGCTTTTATAGGTGGCTCTTTCCAATCTTTGACTCCATTAGACCTTTTGATAAGGCTGTGGTCTGCAGAACTAGACAAATTTTTGGGTTCTCCATTCCTTAATCGAAATGCCCTTGTTAGTCGCCAAAAGTTGTTAAATAAATATTTGAGTAGCTCCCTTCGAGTTGATCATTTGTATTGTGTGTGCGTCAGCCTATGCATCGTTGAGTTTACTCAAATTTTTATCAAAGTCTTGATCTGCTGCTCTGTGCATCCACACTTCATAGCTTCGGGTATCTGCATTCCTTTCGGATCCTAAAATTTCTACTATGTTTCCATGTGTCACAGCTATGGGATGCATCTACTTCTTTTTTTCCTTGAGGCCTCATCGGGTTGCAAAATACTTCCACAAGGTTTCCATTCCTAAAAAGTGTTGGCGAACCCCACATCTTGCTACATGGCAATCATTCACAAAAACTTTCAACACGGGGATGAAATAGAAATCGTGGGCAGCGAAGTGTTGCCACGCGTCTTTTACACCTTGTTAATGGAGTGTTCCCTCCACTATGATAAGGTTATTAGCCCATTCGACACATGTTGCATTTTCACAAATCCTCGGCAACGATGGGAGAGTAGTTCATATAGGTAGAGAACGGTTGCCACGTACCTAACAGCTGATCTGTGACATGGGTGATAAGCCAGATGAAGGAAATAAAGCTATTGGTTTTGCTTATCATAATCATTCATGGAAATGGATGATACTTGTCTGACCGAGCTTGATTAGGACCACCACCATCATTATAGAGAATGCACCTAAAGTGGGAACGACTGAATGTTGTGTTCCATCTCAATGCTGTTGTAACGGCCTTGGGAATATTCTGATTTAGGCATCATTATAGAGGATCACGAAATCTTTTTTTTTGTTGTTCTCCAAGTGGTGGGAGGTTTTCCTACTATATATAATTTCTTTATTGATGAGAAAGGGTCCAGAATTCAGAGAAAAACATGCTAGTTTTAGCAAAAGACACTAGGACTCTATTACTGTTTTACTAAAATTACAAAACTTTTAGACTGTGCCAATTGTTCAACCTTTCTATTTTTCATGCTTTTGATTAAATTGTGAACTATGCTTTATACCGTCTTGAAACTTTATTCGAAGAACTTCTATATATGTTGAATACAAGTTTGCTTACCTAAATCATGTCTAAGGACTCTTCTTAGTAGTGAGAATGTATGCAATAATATTTTATGTCAATAAATGAATTGTCTGTGCTATAATCTTAAAGTCTCTAATGTTTTGGAACACAACAAAACCATTCAAGCCCTTAAATCTATGATTTATGATGCCCATCATCAAATCTTAGTGCATCACCTTAGGTTAGATTTTACTTTATCATATCCACTTCCTTTTCACTTTCAAACCCCATTAAATAGAAGAAGCTAGCTTCTCTAACAATCTGGAGGTTGCTCAATTTAGTGCAAAAGGTACCCCTTAAACTGAGTTTCTCATAAGACTCTGTTACCTCCTCAAATTTTTGCGTCAATAATAACAACCACCACAACATCAATCTGGATCAAAATATGACCATGAAATGCATTGATTGATGCAAGTCAATACATCTTAGTTCTTATTAGGAGGGGTAATCACCCCTAACTTCCATCTGAGATACTCAAAAGTATCCTTAGCTAATGGTTTGGTAAATATTTCTATAATCTTCTCCTCAGTAGGCACATACTCCAATATGACTTCCTTTTCACTCACCCTCTCTCTCAAAAAGTTAACCTTGATAGATATATGCTCGGTGTTTGAATGTAGCACTGGATTTGTAGAAATGTTAATAACACTTGAGTTATCATAGAATATAACAATAGGCTCATTATACACAACTCTAATATCCTTCAACATATGCTTTATCCACAATACTTGAGTACAATTATTAGAAACAACAATGTATTTTGTGTCTACAATAGATAAAGAAATAATATTTTTCTTTTTAATTAACCATGAATTCAACTTCTTTCCCAAGAAAAATGCTCCACCACTAGTAATTTTCATGTCATTCACTTGTCCTAATTAATCAACATTAGTAAAGGCACTCAAAGTAAGACCATCCTCTTTAGGATACCATAGGCCAAAATCAACTTTCCCCTTCAAGTATCTAAAAATCCTCTTTACACAATACATACAACATTCATGATATCAGGCCTAGTTTGAGTCAAGTAAACCAATCCACCAATCATTGATCTATATCTATCCTTTGGAGAATCATCATTTTTTTTCAACTTGCATCTAGTCACTATGGGTGTACCAACTAGCTTTGAATCTTCCATGCCAAATTTCTTTAGCAATTATTTCATTTACTTGGACTAAGATATAAAAATCCCTTTATCTAACTAAGTAATTTGCAATCCCAATAATAATTTAATCTCTCCAATCATTTACATCTCAAACTCACTCTACATCTCATTAGTAAAATTCATGCACAAGCTATCATCTCGTCCAAAAATGATATCATCAACAAAGACTTACACAATCAAATATTTATTATGATCAATCTTGAAATACAGATTACTATTAGTGGTGCCTTTGTTAAATCCAAGCTTCAACAAGTACTTGTCCAATCTAGCATACCATGCTCTAGGCAATTTTTTGAGTCCATACAATACATTCTTCAAGTGGAAAACCATATCTCCCTGATCAATCAACTGAAATAAATTTGGTTTCTCAACATACACCTCTTCTTCCAATTCACCATTTAGAAAATCTAACTTGGAATCCATCTAATAAACCTTGTAGTCTTTGTAAGCAGCATAAGAAAGAAATAATTTCATAGCTTCAATTCTAGCAACAGTGGCAAGGGTCTCTTCAAAATCAATACCATCCATCTATGAATATCCCTTACACACTAGTCTCAATTTATTTCTAACCACTTCACATTGCTCATTGAGTTTGTTTCTAAAGATCCATTTAATTCCAATTACATTTTTATCATTAGGTCTAGGAAAAAGAATCTGTGTATCATTCTTTTCAATTTTTTTTAGTTCCTCTTTCATTGCTTCAACCCAATGTTCATCTTTGAATGCTTCATTCACATTCTTATGCTCAGTCTTTGAAAGTAAACAATATTCTCCTATAATTCTTCTCCTAGTCTAAACACCTTTTCTCTTATTACATAATGATCTAATCTTCTGAATGATTCAAACTTATATACCTTAGAGTCTTAGGGAATTCTTGAATTTCAAGCTCTTATGATCTCTCTTCTGCACTTTCACCAGTTTCTCCTTCCTCTTGATCTTCTTGATCCACTAGAATGATTTGAACTTGATTTGAAGTCTAAACTTGCTTTCCTTTGTTTGTACTATCATTATGATCATCATAATCATATCCACAGGTTTTAGATGGTGTAGGTATGTCTTCATCAACCTTGACATTTGCACTTTTAACCATTTTTTTCAATCTCTTATTGTAGCACTTGTAGGCCTTTCTTTTAGTATAATAATGCAAAAATATACCTTCATCACTCGTAGCATAAAATTTTCCTATATCTTCATCTCTTTTGATATAGCATTTGCTTCCAAAGGCCTTGAAATATCTAACAGTAGGCTTATGACCAATCCATAGCTCAAAAGGGGTCTTACCAATATCACCTTTGATTTTACCTGGTTAAGTGTGTACACAATAGTACTCACAGCTTCTCTCTGGTAGATATGAGGAACATTTCCTTCCAACATCATAGTTCTAGTAGCATCTAGAACTGTCTTGTTATTCCTTTCGACAACTCCATTTTGTCGAGGGGTCTACAATGCAGATAATTGTCTCTTTATTCCATGCCCTTCATAAAAATAATTAAACTCACCAAAAGTGAATTCACCACCTCTATCTGATCTCAATTATTTAATCTTCAGACCTGTCTCTATCTCAACCATATCCTTAAAGATCTCGAACTTTTCCAAAGCTTCAGATTTCTTCCTTAAGAAAGCAACCCACATCATTCTTGAATAATCATCAATAAGAAACATGAAATACCTCTATCCTTGTAAACTTTTGAATCTAGAAGGACCACACAACTTAGTATGCACAAGCTATAACAATCTGTATGAATTATGTTGTTTGCTCTTAAATGAAATTCTAGTTTGCTTCCCTAACTTGCATTCCTTGCATATGGCATTAGTAGGTTTCATCAACTTAGGAAGATCTCTCACTTCCTTAGTAGAACTTATCTTGACAATATTATGAAATTTAACATGACACATTCTCCTATGCCACAACCAGATTTCATCAATTTGAGAAATCAAACAACATTTACAAGCGGCACTCAAGTGAAAGATGTTACCTTTTGTTTTTGTACTTGATGCAATCTCATTTCTAGAATTTCCATATATTTTGCACTTTCCATCCTTGAACTCAAGATTTTATCCCTTATCAACAATCTATCCAACACTTAAAATATTATGCTTCAATTCTTCTACACATAGGACATCATCAGTATTATGCTTACCATCAAGAGAAATGCATCCACTTCCACAAATCACACTGACTTTTTCATCACCGAATTTCACAACACCACCATCATACTTTCCAATCTCAAAAGCATACTTTTATCTCTTGTCATGGATGAGAGCAACCATTGTCAATTACCCATTCATCTTTCTCTTCAACTTGAGCAGGTAGGGCTTTCTCCTCATTTGTACAACTAGTAGATTCAGTAGACACTGGAATATTTTCCTTGATAGAAATAAATACCTTGTCATCCTCACTTCCATTTCCTTTATCAGATTCATCATATCTCACATCTTCATCAACAACATATTAACACTTCTTTTGAAATTTAGGCTTGTTATGTCTTGGCTTATAAGGTCTTTCTAGAATCCTTGATGCAATATGACCAATTTTATTGAAAGAGAAGTATTCAATAGGAAACTTCCCTTTATATACCATATCCTCTAACTTCTTTTTTCACGATCAATGCTTCCAAATCTTCTAGCTCTCTTTCTTCTTCTTCAATCTATTTCATTTCATCCTCATACTTGAATGTCTTTCTTGATGAACTTTCACCTAGATCATATCTTTGTTTATCACTTCTAGAAGTAGTGGCCTTGAATGTAGATTCTACCTTAGGAATAGCATCACCAAATTCACTCAACAAAAAAGTAGTAAGCTTACCAATCAACATATATTTGGTAACATTTTTCACAGTTCGAAGCTCTTCAATAGCACTAGCTTTGACTTTGTAGGAAGTAGGAAAGGATCTAATCACTTTAGCAACAATCTCTGATTTGTCCAACTGTCCACCAACATATTTTGATACCACACACAAGTTCATTAACTCTTTACATGAAAGTAGTAATGTTCTCATCATCACCCATTCTCAACATTTTATATTTCCCTTTCATACTTTATAGCTTAGAAATCTTCACATTAGCATCACCTTCATACAAAGTTTCCAAAAAATTTCAGATCTCATAAGCAGTCTTTAGATCCATCATATTTTTCATCTCAGTATCAATCAAAGCACTCAACAAAGCCTCCTTAGCCCTGATATTATACTTAGCATCCCTAATCTTAGTATTAGTAGTTGGACCATTATGTGGAATAAAATACCTATTACTTGTAATGTTCTAGGAAACTTCACCAATGCATCTTAGATGGCACTCCATTCGAGTCTTCCACAAAGAATATTTTTTTCCATCAAATCTAGGACTATCCTTCTTATAATTTTCCACCTTAGATCACCTCAAGCTATTAAAATTCTTCCAAGGAACCCACTTTGATTCCAATTGTTGGAAACACAAGGGCGGATAACTAAGAGGGAGGGTGAATTAGTTGTCACAAAATTTCAAACGTATTCAACTTATTAACCTTATTCTTAGATTTCATCAATAATTGTAAAAGCATAAATGAACAACACATCGGAAACACACATAACACCAATATTTTTATGTGCAAACCCTATTAGGGGAAAAAAACATGGTGGAGTTCAATCCACAAGATTATACCTTGTTAAAAGTATAAGAAAATATGAATGGGGAATGCACATGCATTTAGGTACATGACCTAGAGCTCACTACTCAATTACATAAGGAAGACACACTATCTTATAGAAAGATTCTGATTACATCCATCAAACTTGAACTAAGAAAATAAACATCTACTAATGCCTGATTATAGTTATGGTTAAGCTTATGAACACTTCTTCACTCTTTTTCACACTTTGCTATGCCTTCATATGATCTAAAAAATATTAACACATAGGAATCACACACTTCACAGTAACTTCTCCACTCACATACCTTCAAATGATAAAAAAATCTCTTATATGTATCTACAACAAGAAATTACATTGCTACAAGTCAGCTTCAAGAAAATAATAAAAAGAATATAAACTATTAGCCCAAAAAAAGAAAGATTATTCATGTGAATCAACAAAGGTTGGAAACAACTTAGTGAATACCCAAAATAGCATCCTCAAACATGAACTAATTCAATTAATTACTCCTCAAAGATCCACAACACGCTACGAACACCTTGTTGGCTAAGAACAAGAAAAACATGAACACGCAAGAGAAAATCTCATATCATGAGCACAATGTTCAATGCAAATGTGCAACAAAAATAGAGAACAATATAGAAAAATCCATAAAAATCATGAATCACCAAAGAAGCATCCACACCAACTAAAATTACTAAAATCACATCATCTTCATTCAAGAACGCCAACTAAAAT
The DNA here is from genome assembly GCA_007258455.2 of Sequoia sempervirens. Classification (NCBI taxonomy): domain Eukaryota; kingdom Viridiplantae; phylum Streptophyta; class Pinopsida; order Cupressales; family Cupressaceae; genus Sequoia; species Sequoia sempervirens. The sequence goes on along the minus strand of VDFB02281492.1, from coordinate 437,201,042 downwards.
AACAAAAAACCTATTAGAATACAAATCTTCATAACTTGGTGAAATCTTTATGAAAATCTTTGAAAATAAACATGGATAAACTAGATATACTAAAAAATAAACCCTTTAGTCCATAACCTCTAAAAAACAACATATTGAACTCACCAACAGATTGAACTTCACTTCACCACTGACAACTTGCAACTCCTTTTATTACAATTTTCTCAATATCCTCAACATATACAACATCAAATGCATTAATTCCAATAGTGTTGACATCAATGACAACCACATATTAGCAACAAAACCCCAACATCTAACATTCACCATCTTGGGTGACTTAGTCCCTATTTAGCCCTGAAATTGTCTTTTATGAAGCTAAAAGCCACTTGGTGTGATTACTTTACCTATTACAGTTGGAGTAGTAACATTGAACACCCTGATCCATGTCATGCCCCATAATATTTCATATAATATTTTTTTAGGAAGACCATGGATTCATGAGATGAATGTAGTACCTTCAATTCTTCATCATAAAATGAAATATGTTTACAATAACATAGTCCACACAATTGATGTTGATCATGATCCTTATAGTCACTTGCACCTTGAGAAAAAAAAAGGGAACCCCTTGAACATCTTAACCCCAACCACTCAACAAAAAATCCAAACACAACATATTTAACAAGCCGCAATTCTATTAGATGATGATTGGGGTTCCTTAGATTTCACAATAACACTCATGGAAGAATGCAATATTACAACAAAAGACTCTGAAATAGTCATGAAAACACAAAACTCCTAATACCCTTCACAAGCATCCACCTCAACCATTTTAGACCAAAAAATCACAAATTATACAACAACCTTTGATGAACACAACAAAAAAAAACTACCCAATTCAAAAGTAATGAAAAATATTTATGGTAAAGTTTATGAGCTTGTGAAACAACTTGGATACAGTGGAAAAGGATGTGGTGCTAATGACCAAGGTATTTGCAACCACATCAATCCTATCACAAAACATACAACTCATGGTCTTGGTTATTGTCCTTTGCTAGAAATTGCAAAGCCTTCACTCAAAATCAGTTGACACTATTACAAAGCATCCTTCTACGGCAATAAAAAACTAGTAGTATTGATTATTCTCCTTTACAATCAATTAAACAAAAAAAAGTGCCTTCACTTAGTGTTAATGCCATCTCACAAAACACTAAAGAATCAAATTTTCTATATTTTACACCCTCCTATAAAAGAAATCCCAAAATATCGCAGTCTAAAGAGTCTTGCATAGGTATGACAACTAATACTTTAGAAGCAAGATGTATCTTTATCACAAAATACAAGACCACCTTCTACTATTGATGAAGAGGGTGTTTTTTCAAGACTTCTCCAAGATCACTTGATCACCCTTCCTTCAAGAAACCAAAATAAATTTTATTATATGAATTCCTTTTGTTCCTATCATAGAGTTCTTGGCCATTCCACTAATGAATGCAAGGATTTGAATGTGACATACTACCTTTTTCATGATGTAGCTTATAGGACACATGTGACTTGGCATAGGGCTTTCTATGTAAGAACTCATATCTTCTTTAAAGAAATTTCTCATAGTAATGGTGTTAGCAACCACTTTAAAGTGGAGGCATACATTGACACTCACATTTCATTCTGTGATTTTCTTTTTTCTTGTGATTTTCTCTCTTGGAAACATTAGGTACAATGTTTCCCATGATAAGACATTGCACTTGTCCTCTCTTGGAAACAAGATGATACCATTTTCACTTTTTTTCTCTTGGAAACATTAAACACAATGGTACCCCAAGATGAGACCTTGCACGAACTAAAAAAAATCCCTTTGAATATTCCTTGCACTATTCTACATTTTTCATATGGCCACCTTGCATAAAACAACTTGCATGACTATGGTACCATCCTATTTATGAGTGTCAAGCATACAAATTTTTGCTTACCTCATAGAGCTTGATTTTTTTTTCATTGTGGCACATTATTAAAGTTATCAGGAGGAATAAATTTTGTATGGTTGAGTAGGAAACCCATTCTGAGGCATGAATTTTCCCCATAGCCACTTGTGTTTTTGTGAGCACATATCATCCATATGTGTCTCACCTTTTGGGCTTTCTCACCCCATGGACAACCAGAAGTTTTGTGGCCCCAGAGTGAGTATACTTTTGGGCTTTCTCACCTGACTGATAGCCATGGTTTCCTCACCCCAAAGTGAGTATACATTTCTTTTTCTAAACAAACAAGCCTAGATCTAATCCACAATGTGTTGGAAAAAAATTCAAAGCTTGATCCACCTATTCATCTTCGCTTCTCATTCTTTCCATTGTATGATCATGTATATTGTCTTGTTGCAAAACATTCACCTTGTGCATATCCTTCTGTGTTTATGTTGGCTTGAATTAGGATCTTGGATCCTGGTGGCTTGCACAACCTCCTTTGATCTTTTTCATTCTTTGTTATCTGTATTGGTATGATTGGGCTCCTCTTGAATGGCTACATTAGCATGAGTTTGAAGCAAGTTCATCCTCTCACTAAAGTGGGGGCTTAATGTGTCAAAAAAAAAGTATATACTTTGCTTGCTATGGGAACAATTCATGATAAAATGGACCTAATAAGGCCTTGATTTGGTTTTGTGAGGTGTTTTACACATCCACACTAGGTCTTGGACCTTTGTAAACTGAATATTGTAAACTAAATAAAATGCATTTATTGATGTCTTGTAAACATGTTGTAAGGTTTTGTAACACTTCTTCACACTTTTCTAAGACCATTATATCATAATTCACCTTACCAAGGCCTATTTCAAAGTGTTGTAATGTCTTGTAACAAAATTTCACACTTTCGTATGCTTGTCATCAATATTTACACCTTTCTTATGCTTTAATGGCCCCTTTATATACTTATAGGCCTTACTTCAATGTCTTGTTGAAGAAGGACCCGATAAACATTATTTAAATAATCACAATTCTTAAAATCCACTTAAAAATGGTCAAGTGGAGTAATTTTCCATTGGTGGCAGCTTAGTCCCATTTGGCTCAAATTCAAAATAAATTTAAATTTCTCTTGAGTTTTTATTCCTTAAGACCTAAGGTTGGCCTATGATGAGGTATTTTTTAGAATTAGGGCATAATTTTGTATAAATATAGGTTTTTCCCTCTCATTTGACCTAATTTCATTCACTCCTCTTTCTTTCACCATTCATCTTCATCGTTCTTCTCAAGCAATCTAGGGCAGCAAGATAGCTCTCTAAGATATTCAAAGGTTGAATCAACATCCATTATTGTAGAAAATCAAGATCAATCATCATGGAAAGGTACTAACTCAATTATTTCATGCTTCACTACATTATTTCTCCGTTTTGGTTTAACTACCTAAAAGGGGTTTGACCAAGGGAAACCCCCATGCCCTAACATCGAACATTTATTTCTATCTTTGCATGTTTTGTAGGTCTTATTTATAGATTTATCAAAAGAATAGGATTATAAATATTGTAAACAAATTTTCAAAGCCCTTTAAGGTTTTCAAAACCCTAAAAGATGCTTGGAGAACACCTACAAGCCCAGTTTTGTAGTTCTAGATTTGGGAAATTACAAGGATCAAAAGTGTAGGTCGAGGTCTATAGATTGCCCTTTCAAATCTTCAGAAAAGTCAAGGTGGACACTTACCCCAGTTGTGGTGACTTAGTCCCACAATGCATTTTTTTAAGAGATCTTTGCGAATTTGGACACCCATTTGGTTGAAATAGGCTCTGATGCAGTTTTCCAAAATTTTCCCAAAACTAGACTAAGTCACCTAGTTTGGCATAAATGTCCCGCCAAGCTTAAAAACTAGTATTTCAAGAATTTCAAAGTTGCTTCAAGTCTGCAACACACTTCTAGGTGCACACTTTTTGTTACGTGGTCTTCTATTTAGTTTTGTTTGCATTTTTAGGTCATTTATCACATGTTTGCATATCACAATGTGTTTTCCATCACTTCACATTTGTTAGATTTAGCCTCAGTAAGTTATCTTTTTTTCAGCTTAATGCACTTAAACTTCATAGTTAAACACATTACATCCATTTTACATTAATTTTGATGTATACATTAGCATTTTGGCCCCCCATTCCTCTCCATTTAGGTGAAAAAACTAGAAGTGTTAGAGGAAACCTTGGGTAACCAAAATCATTTTCCATAGGAGTAACAAAGAAAATTAAGCAATTGAGGAAATAATTGTAGATTTTTTGTAGAGGACAAAGGATTTTTTTGCTAAAAATAAAATAGATAAGTCTCATCCTCAAACTAGGTCATAGGATACTCAACCTACAAGAGGAAGCAACCAACCCCCTATAGTTTCAAGGAATTCAAGGTAAATTTCACACCAAGTGTTATCAATAGCTCAAGGTGATGGTAATGATGAGCCTCTTGAAGATAATTTCTTCAAAAAGGCTTGTGGGGAAGATATTATTCATCCACCCCAATTGGATAAAGATAAAGAGGTTGTTGAGGGGGAAAAAGATTTAGGTAGCATTGCAATTGGTACTACTTCCTCATCTAGCCACTCATTTCCTATAAAAGAAGTGAAAACACCTCAGAGATTTGGGTCTTCTCCATCTTCATCACTAGATATACAATTATCACTCCTCCAATAAAGAGGAGTTTATTTTAATCTTCTAGTTCTAAAGATGTTAATGTTCCTATAACTCTAGTGTAGCTAGAGAATACATTATCAAAGAAAAGAAAGGTGGTACAATTAGACCTCCCAAAATAAGATATGATGGGGTTGCTACTTCAGAGGACTCATAAGTCTAAAATATTAAAGGTTACTACCAAATTGATGGAAGATGATAGTATAGGGAACCTGTTGCAATGGGAATTCTCTGATTATCTCAACTATGGGGCCACAGGTATCCAAAAAAAGGGAGAGATGCACTATGAAAATTATGATATCCATGTTGGAAACAAGCAACACTAAGAGGGGGGTTGAATCAGTGTTGATAAAAAATTCAAATTTAGTGTTCTATGATTTAAATTACTTAACCATTCAATAAAAGAAACATGCATCAATAGAAAGAAAATAATATCAACACCATAACACCATAATTTTTACATGGAAACCCCGTTAGGGGAAAAACCACAGTGGATGGCCACTCCACAATATGATACAAGTATACCCAAAATAAGAAGTATAGAATGGGAATGCACTTGCATTAAGGCTCACTGCTCCAATTGGATGGGCTCACTGCCCTACAAAGATTTGGAATAAATCCAAAATATTGAATTGATGAAATAGCATCCAAAATGCTTGATTATAGTTCTGATTTAGCTCTGATGACAATCTTCTATCCTTTAGATAGTTTCAATAATTATGGTTTGCTCTACACAATTCGCAATGCAAAAATATTAATGCACAAGTGAAACTGTGCATAATCGCTTCATTGATCTTCCTGATGATCGCAACACACCACCAAACTACTTTCTCACACTCAATAAATGATGTATCAAATCTCTTATATATCCACAACTAGAAATACAATCGCTATAGGTTATCCTTCATAAAACTCAAAAATATTATTAACTATCATCCCAAAATTACAATTGGATTTTCAATGTGAATCTAACACCATCAACTAAACTATAGCTAAAACCCATAATTAAATGTTTCAACATAAAGAGATTTTAAATAATTTCACTTTACATATCCATGACATGCCACATTCACTGAGTCAACTACAATGAACAAATAGACATAAAACATCCTACTGGACCTCCAAACTTGTACTATAACTAATCAAACACCAAAAAAATTAGTAATAAGATAATATATGTGTTCACCAAGCAATCTCATGGGTCCACAACACAAAATGATGATCCGATGAAGTAGATAGATTGACTGACTGACCGGATACCTTGTTCTTTAGATATTATGTGGGTAACACACAATATTGCACTTTATATGCTGGTATCAATAGATACCGATCTACAGATCATGAAGATGACTTTAGTTTCCATCAATGACAACATTAGAAGCCATATGCCAACAATATCCCCCTTTGGCATTGATGGAAACACCTAGAGAAAAATGACTAAGTGTTGAAACTGATAAGTACACTGCCAAAATTTAGAATACTACTCCCCCTAAGAATGTTAAGGAATTTTTCATTGCACTCTCTCCCCCTTTGACATCAATGAAAAAATTGGGGAATCCAAAATTTCAAAAAAATTATTGGGACTTACAAAAATTTGAAGACGTTTGCAAAGTTATTCTTCAATCCAGTTAAGTTTGAGTCCCAAATACTTCCCAAACTCTCTAAAATGGTTATATGAACACAAAGCAGATATGAAAAGGTTTATGTTGCTTCAAGACTTATCAGATCAAGAGCGGTTATAACATCTTTAGCTTCTTTTAGAGCATTTACCATCATCTCAATATTTGGACTTATCACTCGCCTGAGTTCACATACTCTGCCAATAATCCTTTTGTTTCCAAATTTTAGACTCCTTATTTGGTTGAGCAAACACATTACCTAATTTTATTGATTACAAACACTACCAGCTAAAGGGTCAAAAGTGTTGGAAATAGTGACCAGCTATTGTTCAATGTCCTTCATCTTTTTTTCATTTGCTTTAGTAAATTTTGACAATACCAAGCAAGATTTATGTACTTTTCCTTCTTTAGACATAGTACATCGAATATTATTTATGCAAGTACTCAATAGAGCTTTGTCTTTGGGAATTAATTCTTATAGACTACTAACTTATCAGAGATATAGTAGATATGTTAATTGATCTTTCATCCAACTCAAGATCTAACTCTTCTTGTTGCTCCAATAAATATTTCTTCATTTCCTCTATTTTGATTTATTGCCCCTTTTTCTTTTCAACCTTGGATTTTTATTTTGGATTTACTTTAGGCATTTCAATTTCTACAATATGTACCTCTTTTTCATTAGCTAACACCTCAAAAGGGACCTTGGTTACAATAGTTGTCTTTGTATCTTTCACATTAGGAGCAGTCAGAATATCCTTAAACTCTGGAGGATCAGACACATTCATGTTTTCCTCATTCGCATTCTCTTCTCCTAATTCATTTACCTCCACATTCACTTCATTTCTTTGAACATTTACTTCCTAAATGTTAATCTTATCCTTTGATAAAACATCTTCCAGAATTTCCTTAGTTTCTCTGACAACAATGTCAATTTCACCAATTATTAGCTTGTTTATCCTTTTTAGCCTTTCAAGGAATAAATCCATTTCTTCAATTGTCATTTATGAGCACAAATTTTCTAGGACTCTCTTCCTAAAATTTTCTTCTTCTGATAAGGTGCTTGAACTTCTAGACTTTAAAGCATTATATAGGCTTGTAGGAAAACCAAACATGATTTCAGAAAGATCTTTACTAAAAACAATCATATGCTTTATTATTGCTTCTTCAAGAATTTTCTTACCGGATTCATCAAAGGACTCATGCCAATCACAAAGTGGCTTGAGATTTCCATCTTTCACTACTGCATTCTCAACTTCCTCAAAAGACATATTGGGTTTGTCAACTTTGGCCTTTTTCTTTGCTTCTTTTCCTTTCCCAGAATATTTTCTCTTATTCAATTTGACAACTTGAGTACCAGTAGCCTTTATCTCCCTTACTACTTATGAATCAATTTCTTCCTCTTCATTTGTAGATATATCTTTGTAAGATCTTGTCCTTTTATTTTTCTATCTTTTTCTAGAAGCCTAGGCTTGATTTTACTAAGTTGTAGAGGAGCTTCTAGTGTGAGCAGGAGATGTTCCTGGACTAGCTGATTTTTCCTTTTCTTTCTCCTTAGTTGGTTCAACTTCTTTTCTTTGTATCCTCACTTCTCATAGTTGACGCACATGGATGCCAAAACTCTCTACAAGGGCTTCTACATCTTTTCATACCCTTCTGAATATCATGGTATTTTTCAATTCTGAGTGAACTTGTAAGCCTTTCTCTACATAAGTACCAAACCTTTCTTCACCCTCATCCGGTGGAAAATTTAGCAGGTTTTTTGCATACATCCTTAGAATTTTCTCATCTACTTCATAACCCATAGGCATGATCCAAACTATTCTAGGATCAACAGCTTCCATATGACATTGGTCAATGTCTACCATGAAGCAAATAGAGTCATTGCATTGCTCCATAATTGTTGCAGGAATTCTTTCTCTAGCCTGCATTAAATTCATAAATTTTTTTAAGTATCCCCATAGGATTGTATGCAGGTTTTTCAATCACCTAATCCACATAACATATTCCATATCTAAACAACTATCAACATATCATTACACCATTGAACAAGTTACTAGCTCCTGGTACTTCACCCGAGATTAGAAAAATAAACATATCAAGAAGTTACCATACTTGAATGTGTTCTCCTTATCCTTCTTGATTTTTCCCAAATTCTCCATTAACTAGCTTATGAGTAGTTCACATAAATCATAGTCTAAATTCTATTTGGCCATTTCATATCCTACATAAATAGCTATGTTGGATACTAAATTCTTCTAGCTTCAGTGATAAATCTTATAGTCGACAATCATTGATGCAAATTTTACATCCACTGTGGCAATATCATTTATCATCATTTCCCTTCTTTGCCATTTCAAGCTTGTCACTTAAGTAACCTTATCATTCTTTACATACTTCAAAACTAGAAGCTTTCCAGTGGAATTTAGTCCTATAACTACACATATGGCTTCTTTGGTGATTTTGAATGGCACATCCAACCACATGAATTCATCATGGACACAACTCAACAAATATCAAACCCATTCATCTTCTTCAAATACTAGGAATTTTACAAATTGTACAAATTTCTTATCTTCTAGGTTTTTGAATTCTAGTTTCATAGTAAGATCTTCTTGAGTTATATGATGAGTGTACAAATTCAAAAAATGTGAAGTTCCCAAATCTTCAATTTTTGTGTGCACATAAGCCCTAATATCGTCAATATGCAAGAATCTATATGATAAAGATAAAAATGAACCTAAGGGTTCTATATCTATGGACTTATATGGATGACATTTGAACTTTCAACACATCATATCCTTAATTTCAACTACCAAATAAGTAGACATGATTGCAATCAAACAAATTTACAAGTTTTCAATAAATACCTTTTAGGGATGAAAATGAAATTTGATTGCAGATTCTTTTGTATAGTTGAGTCTCTCCAAAAATTCACAAAGATTACCTCAGATCTCTCCAAAAATATTTTCTCCAAATGCAATATGACAAATGAGGGTTGAATTTGTTCCTTTTATTGTCCAGATACCTAAATCTTTTATTTTACAATAAATTCTCTTGCCCTAACTCATCCAATTTTCTTCCTTTCAGGCACTAAGATAGATGACTCTTATGTGGATCACCAATATTCTTCACTAATACATCTAACTAGTTGAACAATATCTAAAATGTATCAACTCTCCTACTAAACATGTCTAGGTTCTAGTATCATTCACCTACAAGAGGGGATTTTGAGTGTTTTTCTTGATAGCTCCTTGCGACCAGAAATTAATTCCCTGAGGAATTACTAGAAGTTGCTTCTGGTGCAAGTCCATTTCCTTCTACAGAGGGATTCTTCTTTACCTATTTCTTTTGCATCTTCTTTTTTTTCACATCAGCAGTAACTTTTCTTTTCCCTTTAAAATCTAGTTGCATGTTTTGTTTTACCAAACCTCTTCTTTTCCAACAGAATCCAGCAATGTGGCCAAATTTTTTATAGTTGTAGCACACAACATTTCTCTATCCAAACCAATTGTTCCACTGACTTTTTCTTGATCTGCATTGGTTAGAAATATGTCCAAATCTATTGAATGCATAGCATATGACATCTCTATTAGGGTTGTTCATCACAATTTTGCATTCACTTGACTTACGACCATACTTATAGAAATTAAAACACTGACCTAAAATTGATGGTCTACTTGTATTCATTCTACTCCTACATTGAGAAGCCATATGACTATTTTTTTTGCAAACATAACAATAGCCATTAAATCTTTGAGCATTTTGTTTCCTAACCGGATCTCTTCTGGTTCCTTTCATCTAAGTTCCTCGTCTAAATATTCCTTTTCCAGAATTACTTTGTCCAGAGTTCCTTTGTCTAGATCAAGAACTTTCTCCTTCTTCATATCCAAGACCTCATCTATCACCATCAGTCCTCTATCCTTTGATCAGTTCTTCAAGTTTACCTGAGCTTTCTCTGAATTTCTCGTTATACTCATTTGCTCTAGTGATTTCATCTCTAAGCCCATCGAGTTTCTTTTCAAGCATTTCTTCATTGTTCTTGGATTACTCCAATTTATTATCTAGTCAGTTGAATTGTTCAAAATTTTCTTTTAACGATTGTCTAATATTTTCTTCATTCTTGTTTCCATCCTCAAGCTCCTTAGTCATTCTCATCATGGCGGATTCCATTTTTCACTTCAAGGCAATATTTTCCTTGGAAATTTTTTAACATTCTTCAATTTTCTCCTTCAAAATCAAACTGAGTTGTTCATCTTGCACACCTTTGTTCTTATTTTTTAGCTGACCACATAGTTATGTTATTTTCTCCCTTTTTTTATTGATCTTGTATTTTAGTGACTGGATGAACTTTTCTACATTCTCAATATTTTCTTGCAGTTCTAGGTTCTCAAATTTTATCTAGTCAAGATCATCTAGAGCCACCATAAGTTGTTTTTGAAGACTTCTTGTATCCATCAAAAAAAACCTCCCAAGATCTCCCCAAGATGTAAGACTTCTATTGAGGAACTAGCTCTAATACCAATTGTTGGAAACACGTAACACTGAGAGGTGGGGTGAATCAGTGTTGAGAAAAAAATCAACTTTAGTGCTATGCAATTTAACTTAACCATTCAATAAAGTAAACATGCATAAATAGAAAGAAAATAATCTCAAAACCATAACACAAGAATTTTAATGTGGAAACCCTTTAAGGGGAAAACCATGGTGGATGGCCAATTCACAATATTATGCTCTACTTTGCACAATTTGCAATGCAAAAATATTAATGCACAAGTGAAACTGTGCATAGTCATTTAATCGATCTTCCTGATGATCACAACACACCACCACACTACTTTCTCACACACAAAAAATGATGTATTTAATCTCTTATATATCCACAACTAGAAATACAATCGCTATAGGTTGGCCTTAATAAAACATGGAAATATTATTAACTATCTGCCCAAAATTACAATTGGAATTTCAATGTGTATCTAACACCATTAGCTAGACTATAGCTAAGACCCATAATTAAATGTTTGAACATAAATACATTTTAAATAATTCCACTTTACACATCCACAATGCACCACATTCATTGAGTCAACTACAATGAACAAATAGACATAAAACATCCTACTGGACATCGAAGCTCGTACTACAACTAATACAACACAACAAAATTCAATAATAAGATAATATAAATGTTCACTAAGCAATCCCAAGGATACACAACACAAAATGATGATCTGGTGAAGTAGAAATATTGACTAACTGATCGGATACCCCATTCTTCAGATATTTTGTTGGTAACACACAGTATTGCACTTTATCTTCCAGTATGACTAGATATAGACTTGTGGATCATGAAGATGACTTCAATAGACATCCATTACAACACTGGAATCCATATGCGAACAATGCAAACTATGGGTCTCAACTTGAGCGAATCTCTCTCTCACAATAAAATATCCCTATAAAAGTAACACAAAAGTAGTTTACACTAACTATTAGAAGTTGGATACGAAATTAAAAAATATTGAGGTAGAGTTAGTGAATATGAAGGCCATGGTGGAAAGAAATTAGGTGAAGATCAGGGATAAGGATATGGATATGACCTACTTGAGGTAAGTGCAAGATCAACAAGGAGAAGTGACTAAGTTTCTATAGGAGACTCAGAATAAACGTGATTTAATTTTGTGTCAAAATGAAAAGATTGGGGTGTGAGGTCAAGGCTAACTATAGGGTGATAAAAAATGTGAAGACCCAAATGTGAGAGGTCACTTAAGAATATCAATGAAAGTAGAGGGAATTTGATGGCACAATGGGTTGACAAAACAACATATGTGTAGAGTTACAAAGAGAGCTACATCAGATGGGAAAGGAAAATGATAGTATATAGGAATATTTGGCTAGCACCCGATTTGAGGCAACTAAAAATATTCAAAATGCCTAGGTAGAAATAGAGAAGGAGAGATGAAAGAAGTAGGAAATTGAATCTATTCTATAGACCCAAAACAACGAGGTAGAGAAGATACGCTTAAAACTTTTAAGCGCTCTTGAGGAGGAAGATTAGTTAAAAATTGCATGAAGGCTAAGGTAGCTCAATTCCAATAAGAATTAGCTATGACACGAGGGTCTGGGCTCCTCTCGATACTCCAGGGATTGTTATCCTCCTATTGGGAAAGAATCATGATCGTAGTACCAGTCTTGAATCTAGCCTTAAAATTCCTAATGGATGCACATGAATTGAATGTAAAGGTTAGCTCAATAGTCAACCAAATTCTGCATATGATCACTCCCCATTCTAAGGATTTGGGTAGGTTAATCATCATGCTATATAAGGTTACTCAGGAAGCATTGAAGGATGTTTAAATTTTATACTAAAGGAAAACTACAAGAATGGTAATTGAATTCATTACCTACAACCAAGTCACCTAGAAAAGTAAGGCTTATTAGTTAGCATTGACTAAGAAGGTTAGAGAAATAAGGGAGGACTTCAAAGCACTAATCTAGCTTGGGTTACCCTTCTTATTCTTAGCAGATGCTGAGGTGTTGACAAAAGAGAAAATCAAGGAGGCAATTAGGCTGAAAAAGTAGGACTTCTTAGCACTTTAAGGTCTGAGCCCATCACCTTCAGTCAAGGAAATAAAAAGGGTACTTCTCCATTTATCCTAACTCTACTACCACATTAGTGTTATTTCATTAAAATGGGGTGGGGTTTCTTTAAAGGAGGTCCTCAATCTTGACCAAGCCTACGAGACATTGTGTGCACTTGTTCTACCTTACAATGAAGACTAGGAATTCTGGGATGTTTCTTTCCTCAAAATTTGAGGATGATTTTTTGTTTTTATGCTATATCTAGGTTCATTCCTTTGCAAGAAAAGGCCCCATGTGAGTCATCAAAAGAATTTTTTTGTTTTAATTTGGGTCCCTACAACTCTCCCCTTTTCAACTCTTGGTTCTTTCAACATGTTTTGGATGGCATCTTACCTTGAAGGATAAAGTTACTGTTGCAAAAGGTGTGAACTATGCCACATAATGGGTATGTGGCTTTTCATAATCATCTTCCTTTTAGGCCCAAATTAAGACACATGGCTTAATGGTGGAGATTTTTCCCAAGGTACTCTCACGGACTCAGAAATAACCCACCAGTGTGCCACATCACCCTTTTGTCAAGTGAGTTGTTTCACTTGCAAGCATATCATTTCTTTGGAAGAGTTTGTTAGGAAACACAGTGGATCTTATGACTTTGATAGTGGTATTTTGGGGTGGCATCATTACTTTTTTGCAGCTGATCAAATCAGATTTTTGCTAGGTTGTAATGATCCCAGATCCTCCTCTAACAACAATATCTTCACAAAAGCTTCTACAATAGCTAGATCCATTAGTGAAACAACTTAAATTTTATTAGCAAAGATTGTTATGATAAAATCATATCCCTTATTGGAATGCAAAGTATCAAAAGGTAACACCTATTAGGGGTTCATCTCTATCAACTACAGTATTAGGGCATCTTGTTGGCCTTATATAGGGAAGCTTCAATGGCTTGTGAATCATCATCAAAATATAAGTTTTGATCTGTTAGAAGATTATAGTAGGGGTGGAAAACAAAATATTTTTACAAATATTTTTTTCACTCTATGGCATGTTAAAATGATCAATACTATTACTTGAATTGGTATCTGACCTTTGTATTTATGTTATTGTAAGAACAAGTAATAGTAGAAGGAGATATTTGAGATTGTTCATCTATGGCCTTTGTCACTTTTTTTATTTCTTTATTTTGTATGTGATGAATTCTCTATGTCAATTCATACAAGTATAGTTTTGGTGATCAAGTTATATGCCATTAGATTTTATGTTAGAATAATGCTATCTTTTAGAAATTGAGTTATGTTTGTTGTACTCTTTCCTTTTCTAAAAATATTATGCTAACATTCATACTATGTTGTAAGAGAAATATGGTTCTGTAAATATCTGAAATATTTCTTTTAGTACTAGGATTCTTATTTCTATTGATGGTTAATGGGCGCTTCCCATGAGGACATATGAATGACTACTCTATGCTCCTCTGGGCATTAGTTGTTCATCCCCTTTACAAAAATGAAGGGTTTATGGCATTTTGTCTATTTCATTATAAATAAAAGCTTTCTAGGATTTGGAATGTTCTAAAATCTTTATGGTGCATCAACTTAGATAGTTTTATTTTTACAAATCTCTTCCTATTTCTATAAAACACAAAGAAGAGATAGGTTCTGTAAAAATACAGGAGGTCATTCAGTGAGGTACAAGTTGGTCCCCCACTCACCGAATTTCCCATAAGGCTGTTTTGGAGAAGCACAAGCTTTCATGATCAACAAGTAATAAACTCAAAAATCATTTTATATATTGTAAAGATTCTTTAGTGAAAATGTGAAAAATCATATTCTATATATGTATGAATTTTCCATTTTAAGTGATTTGAAATCTAATTCTTTTTCGAGTCTCCATATATCAATAGCAGTATGTGATCATAGAATTTTGAACATTAGTGTAATGGAAAACATTTCAAAATCAACTATGATGATCCCACAACAAGAAAGTCAAATTTTATAATTGAAACTAGCTTTTTAGTGGATCTAGATATTTTATTTTAAAACTACATATCAAATATAGTTATATATGTACATATATATATATATATATATATATATAATAGTGTATGTATGCATGACATGTTTCAAGTTAATTTCTTATGGTTAAACCTATAGGACATTAGAATTAGTCATTATTGAATGAAAATAAACAATAGTATTACACTTACATAAAATATTGCATGATATTGAGATCAATAATGTGTGTACCTTAATTATTGCATGAAGCTGAAAAATATCATTCAAGGTCAAATTACATGTTATAACTAGTTGCATGTAAAATTGAATTGGAGTACAATTATGTATTTTACTATTTTTAATGCATGAAAAGATGAAATAATGAAAGAGGTTCATATAATCATTTTCTTGAAAGGATTTAAAAGAGTATTTATTTTTATTATCATTAGATATCCATGTTATTCTATACACAAATTGGGTTTACCTTCCATGATAGGGTATCAAATATGGACCAATAGAGAAGGTAGAAGCTATTTTTGATATCTTTTGATTTATTTAGAATTTTTTATTAACATGTTTCTCCACCATATCTTGATAGTAGGACATTGCATGTTCAAGATAGAAATTCATGTAGATATATCAAGTTGCACTAGGATTCCCCCATGCTTATTGTTTCCAAGTTGCTAGTTACTTCATATAGGGTTAGATATTATTTGATTAGGTAGAATTTTCTGGAAGTGTAATTTTCATGTGTTAGGAAGAAAAGTATCGAATCCATGTTCTTGTGTCTCTAACTTGTGGATGACTATGAGGGTTGGTGGTTGTTAGAGACTAAATTGATTTTGTTATCATATCATTCTTATATCACTATTTGTATTTGTAGTTCTAGATTGTATAGTGAGTTGACTTCATGGCATGAGAGCCAAATTTGTACTTTTGTATATCATATATTATGTTATTTTACCTTAAGTATACACTACACATATGAGGATGTGTTATAAAATTTATTTATCTTATGAAGGCATTTCATTATTATTCAATGTCTATGAGATAATGAGTTATTATTTAATTTTGGGAGATTATTTTAGGCCATAATCCTTACAAAATAAATATTATTAAATATTTTCCCAGTAAACCCTAAGTGCATACAGAAAATTTTGAAGGATGTTGGAACCATGCAATATGATATAGTATTTACAAGGTAGATGACACCTTAGCCCTAAGAAAATAAACCTGGGTTGTCAAATATTTTGAAAAAATTTGTACCAAGCACACTTTTAGAGTACTCATGGCATAATCCACCTTAGTTCTATAGTTTCCACTCATTGAAGTGACAAATATAACAACCTTTCTCTACAAATTTCATAATTGAAAATAAAATGGCCAATAAGACATTCGTAAAAACTGAGTGAGGTATCCTCTAAAAATAGGATGATATAGCATCATGTGGAGATGAGTCAACTTACAATAAAAACATAGCCGTAAATACCAAGTTGATAGATCTTTATTTTGAAAAAAATGTAGAAGGGAGAAAACTATCAATAAGAAAAAAACCTTTGACAAAATACTATAGTGATTTATCAATAAAAATAGGCACACATAGAGATACTAATACTACCCTTATAGATTAATAGGGAATGCAATTCAAAGTAAGATAATTATTTATATTTATATTTCCTAGTGACACTCAAGAAACAATTGTCTAGAAGATGAACTAAATAGTTAATTTCAAATTGCTAAATATTTACATTTTGATTCAATATATAAATCTTCCATTAATTTTTTTTGTGATTCCCCTTTTCACATTGATTTCCCAATCATCTTATATGCACAATGTATTCTTATCTTCTTTATAGTTAAAAAATCCTCTACAAATTTTAAATGTCCTTCTGAAAACTTCATTTAATTTTGTGAATAAAAAATGATTGAATAAAATTTTCTCTATGCATTAGGAAAATACATAATGATTCTTTTCAATAGTTTGTTTAGGAAGTCAAACTAATTGAATAATATTTCAAGTGAATTGGAATTAATATTCTTACCCATTGTTGGACTTCTTAATAACCACTCCATATCTTATTCTCTTAAAAATATTTGTAGGAGTTGCTTATTCATTATCTTGTTATTCCACTTTCTATTGCCCCTCTTAATTATCTCAATGAAAAAATATTTTTGATTATTTTAATGTGTGGGTCAAGCATTTGAATTTTCATTGGTTATCTTATGCTAGTTTTCTTACTTCTTACCCTAATAAAAGGTATTCCTATCTATAAATTTATAATCCTTTCAACTCCTAAATATTTCTATTTATTTTATTTTCTTGCTATGGAATTTCTAAAGGTAGCGAGTCTATGTGCTTAAAATTGGAGTCTTATTAGTTAGGGCGGGCTTTATTGTCCTAAGAAAAGTAATAGTAATGGTCTTCAAAAATTATAACTTAATAGTCAATCTCTAGATGTTATACTTTAATATAGATGGTGTATGGAATAGGTTTATCCTTGGGCTAAACTACATTGTCCACTCATAGAAGAAATAGTCTATCAAACACACTTTTGGACTACTCATGACACCATCAACTTCGGTCGTCTAATTTCTCCTCATAGAAGGTACAAAGATAGAAGTCGAACAACCCTTCTCTACAAGTTTCATCACTCAAAAAAAAAATGGAGGTAATTTTTTTTTTTAAATATGAGTGTGGTAATCTCTAAATATAAGATAGAGCACCATGAAAAGATGGCTCGACTTGAGAAAAAAAGTACAAATATAAATTCCATGTTCATATCTTAATTTTAGAAGGAAGAAAGCAATCACTCAAAGAAAACCTTTCAAAAAATGCTAGAGTATTTTATCAAGGAAAAAGGCACATATTGTGAGTCTACCACTATCCTTATAGATTAATGGGAATGTAATACTAATATACTTAATTTTAGAACTAGTAAGATATTTCTTTTATATTTTATATTTTCTAACCAGATCAAAAATCAATCATCTAAGAGATTAAGAAAATAATTATTTTCATATTGTTAAATATGTAAATTTTGATTAAGTAGAAAAATACTTTAATCGAATATTTTTTGTGGTTGTACACACCCTAATCATTTGTCATCATCATGTATTTGTTTTTTGTTTTTTTAAGATAGGAAAGTCTTCTTTAAATTTAAATATAGTTGTAAAAATCAAATTCAATTTTCTGGACGAAAAACGATTGAATATCATTATCTTAAAGCAAACTCAATTTTCGCATTATGAAAATACAAAATGACGCTTTTCAGAAGCGCGTTTAGGAACTTAGACTGACTGAATAGCATTTCAAATGAATTGAAATTATCATCGCCGACCACTGCCGCACTTTTTCTTCAAAACCACCGTATATCTTATTCTAGAAATAATTTCTTGCACGACTGAACATATAACACACATGTAAAACACAAAAGGCACTTGAAGAAGCGGCAAACTTATTGTAGGAATTGTTAAGTAATACGCTTTACCAAGGCCTTGACCGATAGCCGGAAGATGGACCAGCAGTAGGCCATTGTTCTCCTGAATCTCCAATCCAGTCTGATGTTTCTGGTGCTGGGGCAGGTGAAGCAACAGGGGATGATTCATCAGTCACCGTTATTTTGAGCTTTAGACCGTTTGCGCAATGCTGCCCCACTCCACAGATGAACCATATATTCCCACTTTTCGCAATTTTAAGAGTGTCCTGTCCGGTCTCAAACTTAAGACCAAAGATCGGTTCTTTAACACAGTTTGCGAATGACGACCCATTTACCACTAGCACGTTGTGAACACCCTTCGGATAGTTGAATACTGTAACACCCACCCAATACACATTTAGACAAAACGGGTGTTAATTTTTATGAAACGATCAATGCCAATACAGACGCTTATGTTCAAGCTAAAAATATTAGAGCAATGTACAGGTATATATAAAATTACCGAGCGTGTCTCCAACATGAAATTGTTTGTCTTGTGCCCACGCCTGGTAGTCAAAGCCAAGTGTCCATCCTTTCTCGTCGCCCACTGTAAAAACGTTGGCAGCATCAACAGGGTCACATATCATAATTATTAATGATAGAGAGGCCAACGTTATGAGAGAAACCAGACTTTTCGTTGCCATTGAGCTCTGTCTTTGAACACTTCGTAAATGATTAGAATGTTTTACACAGGCTGAATATGGATGGGAGGAATTAAGTGTACATGACCATATATAACCCGCTCCCTGTGAGTAATGACAATAAAACCGGCGCCGGGCGGAGTGCCGAATGGAAGAATCTCTCCTCCAGATGATACGTAAAATCAAAACAAATGATTACCCAAACTAAGGCCAGAAGGTTCAACGCGTTTCGCAGCCCTTGCCGACGAGACAAACGCGTTCTATCTATGCATTAATGGTTTATATCAATAACATTGTTTTTACATTTCCAAACAAACAAACAGAAACAAAAAATAAAAATGTTAATATTAATTTACGCCAGTATCCAATTTGAACAAAAGCAAGCTAAATGTGTGAATCAATGGTTCACCTTTTAGGAAAAGACATGTCGATGATTAAAGTCATCCTAGACGTTTATTTTTCTGGAGTCTTCTTTCCCACTGAGCTTTATATTTTTAGTTGTTAGTTTATTCTCACACCTGAAAAGAAATCTCGAGCAGTTGATTGTAAATAATATTTGTATTTAAAACGCTGCAAACATTCAGATACGTCAGATCTCCAATGAAAGTCGGATCTCGGTTGCGTCACAAAATCTTCTGTCAAGATATCTTTTGGTTAGTCTCATTTTAAAAAAGTTCTTCTGTATAATGGTTTTGTAAGTTTTTTTCGCAAATTATGCCCATTATTTTAATCGGCATGGTTGACAGCAGACACAATTTGTGTTGAGTTTTATTAAGATCTCGTTGGCTGTGAATAGATTGAAACAACAGCTGTAGAAAATTTGGTCTTTGTTCGTGTCATTTAAAAAAATATGGTGGTAAGGTTTTTAAATTTTTCCTGCAAACTCTTCCCATTTTTCTCATTTGCATCGTCAACAACACGACACAATTTGACCCATTCCTTGACCTGTACAAGAATTTTCACTAGCATGAATGTCCTTTGTTCAAGCATACTGAGGTGCTTAGGGTTGATTTGATGTGTTGTTCTTTTTTTTCCCTTTTTCTAATGCTATTTCTTTATTATTATTGTATTGATATCTTAGTTTGCTCTCATAGCGGAATTCTTCCGCAGACACTATTTACAGGCATTCTAAAGCCGTGTGGAGATGGAGTTGACCATCCGAGACAGCCCACGACCTATCACAGAGGTTGAAACTAGGGAAAAATAATTGCTATGTTTTTTATTGTTTCTTCCTTTATTTCTTTCTTATACTTAGGGCCGATGAAAGGAAACTCTGAAAACCATGGGTTTATGTGGTTTTCTAAATACTTTCTTTTAAATTTGCAAACCCTAGATTCATATAGTATGTATTGTGCATTAGGGTTATGTGGTTTTCTAAATACTTTCTTTTAAATTTGCAAACCCTAGATTGATATAGTATTGTGCATTAGGGTTTGAAGTTGTGTAGAAATGGCAGAAGCTGCCAATAGCGGCTGAAAACCCTCAAAATCTTCTGACAACAACTACGAAATAAATGTAGAAATCTTCACTAAAAGATTGTAAATTTTCTACGGCTGTTAGGAATAGCATAAGTAAAGCTTTTGGGGTGCCTGTGAGGCAATAATAGTTTCCGTCTCTCCGTCGTCTAAAGTTTTTCTTCTAGGGTGTGAATTTCCCGAGACCGTAATGTTGTTCATGGTCAACCACATAAATTTTCTATGCAGCCAAAAAATGGCTACTATGTCTGAAGTGTTAAAAAAACCCACCAAAATGTCTCTAGTTAGTGATGTGGTGTTACATGTGAAGGCTAGGAATGATCCGGGAAGTTCCCAGAATTTAGCGTGTAGCTTAATATTCACTATTTTGTTTTTTTCTCTTTGAGCAAAATTAGAATCTAGTTCCTAGGTTGTGCTTGCTATGCAAATTTGTAAGATGAATTTGATGAGTCCATAGTGTGGTGATACTTTTGACCTCAAAAGAATTGACCTCCATATTCATCCTACCTCTTTTGTATGATAGTCATCTACAAGTTAGCAATCTGTGTGTACATGCGAAATATGATTTTCTAATACAAAAACTAGAACCCACCTTGTGAATGTTGGTCCAACCTTGTTTCCAAAAGATGCCATCCTTGTCTCCATTGACTTGAGTCCGAGCTTTCAATCCCCCTAGCCAAATGTTCTTTTTTATATAAAGCATAAAATCCAATTAGAAAATTAAAAATATAAATTGATTTGTAGAGTCCCTATTAGAGGATACAGATATTTGAACTGGAGCATATTTTGGTTCCCTTTTCTTAGTCAAAGAGGAAGTATATTGAAGTTGATGATGGCAAGAAGGGACTGATGTTATGCATATTGCTTTTCTTCTATTCCTCATTAGGACTTTGGGTGTACAAACAAAAGTGTAACTTCCTTGTTTGTGGATAATCAACTTTGTGATCTATAATTTCTATTGTAATTTCTTATAGAATTGCAGTGATTTGGTAAACGTTGGAGAATTTTTTTGATTTATGCAGAGGATTTTCTTATTGTCATCTCATTTTGTTTTGGAAATCACTCATCCCCTCTCTTACTATGGGTATGTGCAGGATCATCATGGAAAAAATAGGCCCTTAAGTGGCAAAAAAATTAGAAAAGCCAGAGTTAGGAAACTTAACGTAAAATTTGAATAAGTTATCTATATTATTTCAAAAATATGTTAGAATAGAATCTGTAGCAAATTGAATGTAGTATCTAAACTACTAAGTTTATTTTTATTTTTTAAATCTATTTGATGAAAATTTGAAATTTCAATGCAGTAGTACTTAAATTTTAGGAAAAAAAAAATAGGTGTCTTTCTGACCACCCTAACCACAATAAAATGATAATATTTTTTGATAAGGTTTTAGATATAAGTAGAGGATTCATGTCCTGATGTGATGCATACATTTTTATAATTTTTTTCCAAGTAAATAATTAACCATGAATTTTTTATTACAATGTTTTAAAAATATAAAAACTTGTATGTCTGACCACCTTAACTTGGTCAAAACTTATGAAATTATTTCTTTTATTTTTTAATATTATAGTATAAAAAGCATAGAATGTGATGAATGTTTTGGATTCAAAAAATGTGATACCATTTGAAAGCTATAGATGTTTTTCAATCAGCTTATCAATCAGGACTTTAGTTGTAATTCAAATAGAAAATGAATAATGATTATTTATTAAATTCAAAGTAAAGCATAATTTATATTGGTGGAAAGCTGAAAATCTCCTTTAAAAACCCTTTTCATTTTATCAATTTTGGGTAAAAAGAAGTTGTCAGCCACATACCCATCATATTGCCACTTTTTGGCCCATTATGATCATGCACATACCCCTATATTGTTATGGCGATTGGTCTATATGTTTATGATATTCATTGTTGTCATCCATTAGATAACCAAAACAATTCTTTATTCTAAAACTCTTCATTCCATTATTCAAACCACATTTGGGTAGTTTAGTAACTAGTGAAGAGAGCAAATAAGAAAGAAAATGACTAAGCAGATTGAAAATGGCATAAAGTAGTTGTATTATTTGAAAAAGGAAAATGAAAAATAACTACGCGGAAGAGGGCGGCATGAGTAATCTGCCTAAAGGCTCTAAAATATTCTGCTAAAAAAAAAGGGTGAAGTGGAAGTAGAAAATGTGGAGGTAGTGAATGGGAAATGGCTCTGAAATCTTTTGCTCAGAAAAATGGGTGAAGTGAAAGTAGAAAATGTAGGTCACACCATTGGAATATTCAAGTGTTTTGGAGAAATAGCTTGCTTACTGGTATGCATTTCTTGCAATAAATTATATAGATTCCTCTATTGGGATTTCATTTTTTTATCCTCTTTTGGATTTTATATTATAATTTTAATGAAACTAACTAAACTTCCCAAATGTGCTTTGAATATATCCAAAAAAAATTCAAAATGCTGAAAATCATCCAATTCATATTTTTGCATATGCATTTAAAGAAAGAGGTTTTTTCATAAGATATAATGGTTGAAAAAACTAGTTTGTCAATAATTTTTTTAAATGATCCAAGTCTTTTGAAGTTTCTTCTTGTAAACATTTATTATGGCACCATTTATTTGTGAGAATTAAATTTTGAAATAGCTGGGAGATTTATTCATGTTTATTTAGCTATAGCATAGGAATTTCAATAACAAGAATTGTTGTTTACAACCTATGAAAATTTTAAAAACTAATTACTAAAATATAACATAATTAGATCCTCTGTCTGAAATACTGAGTTACATGAGACAATTCCTTAGTCATGGTTATGCTAGGTAACCCATACTAACAAGATCATAATTATTTATTTGCACTGCTTGTGTTGCTTTTGCTCCATTTGAAACAACATCGAGACTATGACCTAGCTACCCCATCATGGACTTTCTAACCATTGCATTAACCCTACTATCTGATAAGGATAATCTAGGTCTAAACTGTTGGTGGATTTTGGTTGGGCTTTTCCATATTCCCTTACTCTCATGTGCTAAATATGAAAGCTTCAAATGTTGAGATTCTTGAGAATGTATCAGAGTAGCAATTTCTTTCTCAGTTATCATTGGTGAGTGTGTAATTTGAACTTGGAGTAGATTCCACTATCAGAAACATGTAGCCTATGTGTATGTAATTCATCTTTGTAATGTCCCCATTTTGGCCATACACTCTTCTTTTGGATTTAGCCTATTTCCAAAAATCCGTAGGCTAAGCTGAAGTATAAAACTAGGGTTTCCTTTTTTAGATACTGCTTAGTTGGCGTTCAGAGGATGTTGTGCAGACTTACTATTTATAGCAGTTTGCTATTTTTAGCAAGTCTATCTTTTGGCAGTATCTATCTTGCAGCAATTCAATCCTTTGCAGTTCAGTGTTCAGTTTGGCTTTCCACAGTTTGGCATTTGTTAGTTTGCTATTTTTAGCAATTCATTAGTTGCAGCTTGGGCATTGTATTTGGTTATCTCCTTGGACTAAGTTTCAGACTTAGTCAATTTTCATGTCTTGAAGTTGTACCCCATGCCTAGGCTTGATGACTTCAAGTTGTTTTAAAGAAGGGGACATAAAGGGGTCAAGTGAGTATTTAATTATTTAATAAATGCTTTATTGTTGCAATATGAAATGGATGCCTAAAAAGGAAGTTGAATGATATTTTATTATTTCAAAAAGTAAAAGGCAAAAAGGTGGCCTCCCTTTTGGAAGTTGAAGTGATTCAACTTCTTGGAATTTGAATAGTTCTTGTTGCTTCATTTGCCAACTAAAGCTTATATATTGTTGCTATTTGAAGAGCTGATTATCCATTGTTAATTGCTAAAGTTATGCTGTCGAAATGACATTGTGATTTTCTTCAAGGGATGCTTACCTCCTAGATTCCAATCAATTTCGTGTTTGAAAGACAACACCTAATTGGTTTTATTGCTGCTTCTCATCCAGATTAGCAGATTGAGCCTATTGTTGAAGAATTTTGGAGTTTATTATCATTTTTGAGTTGTTGGTTCATCTACAACTGAAAGTGAATTTTGTATACAGCTTTGTGAGTAAATTTTATTTCATTCTGGGTATTTGTGCTATGTGATTGTTGACATTGGGCGACCCTTCTCATAGAAGATGAGACTTAAATTCAAAGAACCCAATTTTTAAGAGCAAAATCGCCCTTCCAGCCAGGTCGTACCTTCTTAGAGAACATTGGGATTCATACCAAATAAATGTGGAGGATGTGATGTTGTTTTATGACTTGTTCTTGGGTGCCATACTCCTAGAGAGCCTTTGCAAAATGTTTCAGTCAATTTGAAGGTATATTGATGAAGTTATGAGCATTTCATGGTGTTTTCTATTTGTAGATCAGAATTTCCATAACTCAGATTTTTATATCAGATTGCAGTAGTTTGTTGTTTTTGGCCTTTACTTCATCATTTGAGGGATAAACATTGTAAAGCATTCATTCTTTACATCTTAGCATTATTCTCTATCATTGTAATACTTGTATTTGCAGATTCCTTGATTGTAAGGTTGAGATTTAGTAGTACTAATCCAACCATTGTTATTGCTGTAATTACTTGTTATAATTTCATACAGTTGTAACCCCTGGATGGTTTACCGCCAGTGTGGAGAAAGAACAATTAATCTCTCTTTAGTCACCCACTATAAAGTGGCGAATTCCCACTCATAAGTGGATGCCTTCCGTAGCGGATGAATTAGTTTTGTATTGTAATGTTTTCCCCCCACTGTTCAAGTGGTAGCGTGGAAATTCTCATGGCTGGTTATCTGCCTATTGTTTTAGTTTTCAATTAATCACTCTGTCATATGTTAGCACCTCGCCCTCAATGGGATCTTGAGTGCACATTCTTGACATTGAGTTTGTTTCAATTCAAGTATTTTTCATTAGTTGCTCCGCCATATGACAACACCTTTCCTTCATTGGGATTGAGTGTGCATTCTTGGCGTTGAGTTTCTTTTAAGCTTGGTTTTCAGTTTGATGCTAACGCTAATCCAGTTGACTAGTGCTGGTTTGTGTCATGATAATTCAAGAAAAAATTGGTTGGCATATTTCAGTGGTATCAGAGCCAAGATCTTTCCATCCTGTGAATAAGACAGAGTCAGTTGACAAATGAGTGATAGAGAAATCAGATTCTTCACCTAAGTTCAGTTTAACTTTTAGAAGTTCTTAAGATGTTGCATTTTCTGAGGTCCAAGAATCATGAGAAGTCAGATTTGATTGTGGCTTCGGAAGAATGCCAGTTCAAGAGGCAATGTGAACATGAGGCTGCCATACTCCGTAAACAATATCAGAGCATGACAGATGAGTTTAAGAATGATGTTTCATTTGAAATGTTTTTGAATTGTGCGGTGATTCATGACCCTGGAAAGTTGGCTATGGTCAACTACATCAAAAAAATGATTAAAGAGGAAGTAGAACTTGCCATGGTTGAAGAATCAAGGAAGGAAGAAGCAAAAGGATCTGTTTGTGGTTTGCAGCCCACAAGTAAGCAAATTGAAGAGAAAAATCAGTCAATTAGTGTTGAAGAAGACACAAGCAAGGTGCACATTTTGGTTCAAAATGAAAGTGGGCTTGATGAAGATACCTTGGCAAATGAGGAGATTAAGTTAGAGTCCCAAAATACATCCCTAGACTTGCATGGGATGGGAAATAATGAAGATTATTATGGTAAGAAGATCATTACAGCAGTCTTGAGTCCTAATAAGGATTCAAGCAATGAAGATCTCGAGACAAATGGCTTCTCAAAAGATGCTGGTGGAACAGTTGTGTGGGATAAGTACGTTGAAGAAGAGCAAGATGAAGCAAATACTAATGGTGTCTTTGAACCAGCTTATGACCATTACGAAAGTGAGGTTGTTGATGGTGATTCCGATGTGTTTTTATCTCCTCTTGTTGAAGATTTAGTGAAGGATAATTCTCTACTTTATGCTGAGCCAATTCCATATGAAGAATTAATGACAAGTGTCCAAGAAGACTTCTTTGGTATGTATGTGGGCACTAATGATAAAATCAGCAACACATCTACTCAAGATAATTTCATTGAAGAAAAGAATGACAAAATATTCAAAGCAACCAGCTTTGATGATTCTTTAATCCGATATAATGCTAGTGACTTGGGTGGTAGTGGGTTTGATTATCAAACTACATCTGTGGAGAAAGTTATAGATGAAGATTTCAGTTCAAGTGGGTTGAAGAGTGACTCATTCAAAGAGTCAATAGTTCAAGAGGAGCATGATGATCTCTTTCCTATTGATCATTGCAATCAAACCTTTCACATTTGGGATCCGGGTGCGATCTCACCAAGGTATGATAAAGAACCGGAGTGGGATAAATTTCCCTTTGATCCTGATGAAGTTCAAAAATCAGTTTGCAATAAAAGTAATGAAGTGATCTTTGGAGGAGAAGTTGCAGCAATGGCTAATGAGAACGTGATTTCTTATGTTGAAGAGAAGAATGTTTTAAAATCAGCAAATGATTTGGATGCCTTTCAAAATTACGCACAAGAAGAGTATGAGAACTTGAAAGGTCAAGATAGAGGTACTAATTTGTTTGAAGAAGTTGTTGACAAGCCTTCGATTCAGGAGATATGCAGTGATAAGATTAGAAAGGAGGCTGATTTTGAAAATCATGTCAAGGAAAACAAATCAGAAAAATTGATGTTTGATGAGCATAGCTTCTTTGCTGATTGGGATCAAGGGCCTAAAGAGCTGCAAGTTTTGAAGGATAATTTATTGGTTTCAAAGAGAAGATTGTTAAAGTGTTATCAAGATTTGATAGCACATATCACTTCATTGCGGAACTTTGCTGGAAGTTTCAATTTGAAGAGAAACTAAATGGAGTTAAAGATGGAGACTCTCTTTCCAAGATGCAATCTATCAAAGAGGCATTGGAATCCATAAAGTCAGATTATTTGCATTTGCTCTTAGATAGGGATAATGCTATTAAGTTTGCAGAGGAGACCTATGATGCCTACCAAGAGAAGGAGGAAGAGATGGATAGGCTTTGCCTTGATTTTACCTTAGCTCATCATTCTTTATACAAAGCAGAAAATCATTCATCTATTGCAGCTACCCTTAAGGAACAAGAAGTTAATACAAGGATTATGGAGATCAAACAAATAGTTGAAGGAATAAATGAACTCCATAATGATGAAACATTGCGTAATGCCAAGATGATCCCATATGTTGATGGTGATTGGAAAGTACATCAAGAGTGTGAACTCTTGAGTTGGGAAGAGACTTTGCCACAAGAAGGAATGGTTTGCAGCTATGCGATAGATGTTTTAACGGATAATGAATGTAGTATTCAGCATGCTACACTTTGTGGGTCGGCAACTAATGGTGAGCATCCACAAGTTGAAAAAGATGAGTTTGAATTCTATGAAGACACCAACGAAAGGGATGAAGATAATATTTTTGAGAACAACAGTCCATTATCTTCACATGATTTGGATAATCATAAGGTGATAGATATTTTCTATGAAAGTGTGCCATGTTTTGTGAGTAGTAATCATCAAGGGCATTTTGGTAATGAAAGCATAAGTGGGATCAAGGATGAAGTATTCACATGGAAAGTGTGGACTCAAGGAGATTTATTCAACATTGGCTTAAAGGTGTCAATAATACAAGTCTTGGTAGTTGCTGGTCACTCCATTACAACAGCAAAGAGTGAAGATTCCAGACTTATTACTCATGAATTTTGGGAGAAAGTTGAACCTAAACAAGCAATTTACCTTCTTAACAATCTATCTCTTGGGTTGAGTGATGTTTTGGCTCACCCTAGTCCTTTGGGGAAATGGGAATTATGGACAACATTTGTTCTGTGCTCCATTGATGTTGATGTTTTCATGGATGGGCTACATGGGTTTATCAAAGAAGACACTAACTTCTTGAGTTTGCAAATTGCTTTGATTAACACTTGGAGAACTGTGGTGTTCTCTTTTTGGTGCATTGGGGAACATTTCCAGTTGGGTATCCATGCTTGGGATCCTCAACATGGCTTGATGGAGATTGTTACAAGTGGAAAGAGGAATCATTGGAGAGATACGGGTTCAATTTTCAGATTCTTTGATGCTGTCCCCATCCTTATTAACCATTCGATGGTTCTTTTTGCACATCGACCGATGGATTGGGAAGATATATCGAACAAAGGATGTTTTTATTTTGGGTTGGAGTTCCTTGAGAGGATGTGTCCAGCCTTGGGCATGAGTTGTTGTGATATTATAGATGCTAATTTCCAGTTTTGCAGCAATCCTACAACTCCTTGCATGCTGATTTTCCTAAAATCAGACTTTGAGTGGTTCATTTCAGTTTTCATAGGCAGCTGGTACATTCATTTTTCCTCTTCACAACCTCTTTTTAGTGATGATTTTTGGCTTCAAAAGTGGGTAATGATGTTTCATAGTGATTCAGATCAGTATTGGATGGTGTTCAAGTTATGTTCTAGTGGCTTTCTTTATACAATCTCTTGCACTAGTGCTTGGGGCAGCGAACATTTGCTTGATTTGGTTCAACTTTTCGAGACTTTGGGGGAGAGATTAGTGGAAGTTTTCAGAGTTTTTCTTGAATATGTTAGAATTACTCAAAGGAGGCATTATACATCCTTAAGGAGCTTTGAGGATGCAGTTGCTATGACTTTGCAAAGAGCTATTTTTTCCTTTGCAAACAGCTATGATGGAGTCACATTTGCTGTTGTGATTTGGTTTGATGCTTTGAGGAGTGATGTTGATGAGAATATTTTTGAGTTGTTTAGATTATTCTTCTTTGTTCTCAGAATGGTGATTGACATTGACATTGCAGATGTTAATTCCTTAGAGTTTATTGAGCAAGAGACGCTGCTAGATTTTGATTCAATTCCTTCTATGTTGTTCAACTTGAATTTCAGGCATGTTATCACTTTGAGGTTGCAGGGATGGTTAGTGCAGTTATGGTGCAATGATTTCATTTGTATGATCAGAGTAGAGCAGCATCAGCATGGTGGGGTTTTTCAGAGATGGACATGGGACCCCGGGATCCTATATGTTTGGTGGGATCAGTTTGGAGTGTTGTGGCATTGCTTGAGGACAAGCAATTTTGGGAAGGGCGGACTGTAATGTCCCCATTTTGGCCATACACTCTTCTTTTGGATTTAGCCTATTTCCAAAAATCCGTAGGCTAAGCTAAAGTATAAAACTAGGGTTTCCTCTTTCAGATACTGCTCAGTTGGCGTTTAGAGGATGTTGTGCAAACTTACTATTTATAGCAGTTTTCTATTTTTAGCAAGTCTATCTTTTGGTAGTATCTATCTTGCAGCAATTCAATCCTTCAAAGTTCAGTGTTCAGTTTGGCTTTCTGATGGTTTTGAAGTTAACTTACTATTTTTGGCATTTACTATTTTTAGTAAGTTCATTTTTGGCAGAATCATCATCATCAATTTGGTTTAGTTTGGCATTTGTCAGTTTGCTATTTTTTAGCAATTCATTAGTTGCAGCTTGGGCATTGTATTTGGTTATCTCCTTGGACTAAGTTTCAGACTTAGTCAATTTTCATGTCTTGAAGTTGTACCCCATGCCTAGGCTTGATGACTTCAAGTTGTTTTAAAGAAGGGGACATAAAGGGGTCAAGTGAGCATTTAATTATTTAATAAATGCTTTATTGTTGCAATATGAAATGGATGCCTAAAAGGGAAGTTGAATGATATTTTATTATTTCAAAAAGTAAAAGGAAAAAGGTGGCGTCCCTTTTGGAAGTTGAAGTGATTCAACTTCTTGGAATTTGAAGAGTTCTTGTTGCTTCATTTGCCAACTAAAGCTTATATATTGCTGCTGTTTGAAGAGCTGATTATCCATTGTTAATTGCTAAAGTTATGCTGTCGAAATGACATTGTGATTTTCTTCGAGGGATGCTTACCTCCTAGATTCCAATCAATTTCGTGTTTGAAAGACAACACCTAATTGGTTTTATTGCTGCTTCTCATCCAGATTAGCAGATTGAGCCTATTGTTGAAGAATTTTGGAGTTTATTATCATTTTTGAGTTGCTGGTTCATCTACAGCTGAAAGTGAATTTTGTATACAGCTTTGTGAGTAAATTTTATTTCATTCTGGGTATTTGTGCTATGTGATTGTTGACATTGGGCGACCCTTCTCATAGAAGATGAGACTTAAATTCAAAGAACATAATTTTTAAGAGCAAAATCGCCCTTCCAGCCAGGTCGTACCTTCTTAGAGAACATTGGGATTCATGCCAAATAAATGTGGAGGATTTGATGCTGTTTTATGACTTGTTCTTGGGAACCATACTCCTAGAGAGCCTTTCGAAAAGGTTTCAGTCAATTTGAAGGTATATTGATGAAGTTATGAGCATTTCATGGTGTTTTCTATTTGTAGATCAGAATTTTCATAACTCATATTTTTATATTAGATTGCATTAGTTTGTTGTTTTTGGCCTTTACTTCATCATTTGAGGGATAAACATTGTAAAGCATTCATTCTTTACATCTTAGCATTATTCTCTACCATTGTAATACTTGTATTTGCAGATTCCTTGATTGTAAGGTTGAGATTTAGTAGTACTAATCCAACCATTGTTATTGCTGCAATTACTTGTTATAATTTCATACATTTGTAACCCCTGGATGGTTTACCGCCAGTGTGGAGAAAGAACAATTAATCTCTCTTTAGTCACCCACTGTAAAGTGGCGAATTCCCACTCATAAGTGGATGCCCGCCGCAGCGGATGAATTAGTTTTGTATTGTAATGTTTTACCCCCCACTGTTCAAGTGGTAGCGTGGAAATTCTCATGGCTGGTTATCCGCCTATTGTTTCAGTTTTCAATTAATCACTCCATCATATGTTAGCACCTCGCCCTCAATGGGATCTTGAGTGCACATTCTTGACGTTGAGTTTGTTTCAATTCAAGTATTGTTCATTAGTTGCTCCGCCATATGACAACACCTTTCCTTCATTGGGATTGAGTGTGCATTCTTGGCGTTGAGTTTATTTTAAGCTTGGTTTTCAGTTTGATGCTAACACTAATCCAGTTGACTAGTACTGGTTTGTGTTATGATAATTCAAGAAAAAATTGGTTGGCATATTTCAATCTTAGTGGTGTGATTTGAGTCTATTTTACCTATAGATAAAACTTTGGACATGGCACAATTGCATCCATTGATGAGAATAGTAACCCAATGTATGTGGTTTAAACTGAACAAAAAAAATCTTTTATCGTCTTTAGTTGTAGTTTTGCTTCTTGTTTCACATTGAGAAAGAGGAATGTCATATAACAAATCATTATCCATCTCATCACAAAAGACCCTCTTTTTTGGCCTCCTCCAAGGAACTACAATAGAAAATGGTGAACCACAATGTTCCTTACTTGTTACAATTAGGCATCTCCCCATCAATTCCACTTGTCAAATATCAATAACAAGTGTATGGTATAAGTCTTCTCTTTTTCTTTTCCTTTTGCAAAGAATATTTACAAGTAATGTTTGTAAAGAGTAAAGACAAATAGTTAATCACAGAAAGGAAAAAATTATGTTATATTTATTAACATTAGAATTAATCTGTCTACTACTTTCATTAGTGACAACTAGATTGTTGAGTCACTCCTTTACCAATTAATTATAGGCCTTTACTGAGAACAAAATAGAAGATTCAGAAGTAAAAATATGTGTGTTGTTTGGAATTGCCTAAATGGGTAGGCCCTATGTTGGTTGAGCTTTAGCATCATCTTCTCCTCAAAACCACCCCTATACCTTGGATAGACAAAACAAAGGTCCAATTTTTTGGACTAAAAATGAGGTTTTAGTAATTAAATTTCTAAAAACAAGAAAAAATGCAATACATAAATAGACAACAAATATATTTCCTAGAAAATACAATTTTGGGTGTTAGGTAATCTTTTTTTGAGGAAGGAAAGCTAAGAGACACAACAAGCTTCCTTGGCTAGTCTTACCTACTCATCCACTTGGTAATAAATGATTATGTGTCATTTCTTTGATGGATGTCCATACCTCGTTCCAAAGCTCCCTTCTTGGCACAGGAAGAGAGGATATAGGCAAAGGTTGTGGAATTTGGATTTACACCTACCAATTGTGTTTGCTTGAATGTTTCTAAATCCTTCTCAACAAGTCCATTTTTTACATATCCTACAATCATTGTAGTCCATCAGAGGAAATCTTTTTCAAGTATTCTAACAAGGGAGGTTGTGACTATAATATTTGACAAATTTCCTTGATCCTTTGTGCTTCAATAAATGTCCATACTATTCCAAAGCTCTCATTTTGGCATGGGTAGGGAGGATGCCAACAAAGGTTGCAAAATTTGGCTTTAAACCTAACAATTTCATTTTCTTGTAAATTTATGAAGCCTTTTCAACAAATCTATTGTGTGGATATCTTGCAATCATTATATTCCAGAATAACACATCTCTTTGAGTTACTTTATCAAACACTTCACGTTCCTTGTCTATGCTTCCACATTTTGCATACATGTCTACTAGGGTAGTTGCAACTACATCTAACAAAATTCATCTATCCTTTATGCATTGATGGTTGTCTATATCATGTTTCAAAGCCCTCATTTTTGCATAGGCAAGGAGAACAGTAGCAAATATTGTGGAGTCTAGATTCCACATATAGCTTTGTGAGGCATTCTGCAAGGTTCTCCCTAAGATTAATGGCCATAATTCTAGCCAAGGGGAATGATTATGTACCCCTCAAACATCCATTGAAATTACAATCAATATCATATTCATTTAAAGCAATATTTAGTGGAAATTGCATAGTTGGTAATAGCAACAAATAAATTTCTCATTTAAAGGAATATTTGTAAACTTCTAGAAGTGCAGAAAATGTATTCTATTCCCTTTTAAAGATGAAAATATAAGTTGAGATTGCTTTTCCCTAGATACCATGCAATTCAATAATAAACCCATAAATAGATAAAATATTGTTTGATAAAGCAATATTGAAGTGGGTGGCCACTATTCCAAGTCAATTGATCTCATGAGTTGCACAAATGTATGAAAAAAAAACCCAATTTTTTCCTAATATACCTTCCATGCCTCTTCGGCATACCCATTGCACACCAAGGTGCAATTGCTAGTTTTTAGTATACTAAAATTATTGAATGCAAACATTTTACTAGGTGGTCGAAATATATAAATATATATTTATTTATAGGTAAGCATTATTTAGAATATTTAATAGGCATTTTTATATTGTTTAATCAATAGAAATAATATTTTTTAAAGTATTAATTATTTGATAGTGTTTTAGATGTTATTAAATTTTAATAATTTTATCATTTCTTTATAGACTTGTTACTTGATAATATTAATAGACTTGATAAGTAGTCGCCTTCTTTTGTAGGTGTTTTAAAACTAAGCATTGGCAATTCTTGTCAGAGTAATCTTGGTGCAATTAGGATTAGTGGCCTTAGAAATGATATTATGTGATTGGTTCACTTTTTTCATCTTTTTCTATAGCTTTTGATGCTAATAATTTTATGTAAGCATGTTCTTTCCACATAGCTTCGGAAGAAAATCTTGTGAGTTGTACTCAAAATAAGTTATTTATGAAATGGATTCCATTATTTTAGTTTCCCTTTTGTGTAAATAGAGTTTTAATTACTCTTTTTGGTGACTGGATTCTTTTGTAGCTCAAATTCTCTTTCTCAAAAACTTTGATTCTATCTCAATTGCTTAAATTCGTTGATAATGGAATATTGTTGAAAATTCTATAGCCAAATAGGCTTTCATAAAAGATAAAATTTATTTGATCAAAATTCCTTATCCCCTAACCAAGCTACATATTTTATCTATTTTCTTCACTATTACACCCCACCTTAGATCCATAAAATTACTTTTGACCTTAAGGTAATTATTCTGATAAATCATGAGATTATGAAACCTTGAAAATTATATATTATGATGGAATTATGCAATGTCATGTTATTGGTTTCAATAGAATGATGAGGGTTACTTGATACTATGAATTTGATGAAATACTATGAGATGATTCTAACTCTTTAAAGCAAATGATTAATGAAAATGTTATGATATGATCTTGATGTAGTTGTTTTTTCTAATTACCATTTCTTTTCGTGAGTGGAAATGCAGGAACAATTGGAGCACCTCCAGAAAGAGAGGGGGAGTATCACCTAGGAGAAGGGTTTAGAGTCACAAGCAATGCCATCTAAGTCTCTTGTCACCTTGAAGATTAGGGGTTTGGATACCGTTATTTCTGTATAAGAATAGGGTTGCCAGATTGTGTCTTGGGTAAGTTTTACCTTACCCCTATGTAACCTAGATGTCTTTGTGATGGATTCAATTGCTTATTTACTATGTTATACATTAAGCATCTTGTGTATTTTATGCAAAGATCTGCTTTTATCCATCAATGCATGTATGTGCTTATATAATATATAAATGTACACGTCTACATTGAATACATGTTAGTGTATATATATATATATTCTCATAAGCGTATGCATATCATGATACTAGACCAATCAAAGAAATATGTTGTATAATATGTGAAGATTATAATTAATTGCTAACTAGCAATAACATACTTATAAAAGTGTGATAACAATTAAATGTTTTTGTGGGTGTCAATATTTGTGGAATGTTGGTTAATGCCAATAAAGTGGCATAGTATATTTTAACCGTCACCTTGAGTTTCACCACCATATAATTACTGAAAAGTCTTAATACTTTGTTAAAGTATGGGAGTCATTGGAAATGCTCATTGGTTAAATTAGTCACGGAGTCTATTGTTTTAGCTCGATTCGTAAATGGGGAGCACATTTTATATTTGAAATGGAATTATATCCATTTATTTTGCCAATGTAAGCCTTGAAAGTTGCGACATAATGTTATTTATGGCAGAAGTGTTATAATATTTTAAATTGCTAATGCAAGCCATTTAAGGCCGCGACCATCATGCCACGAAGGCAGCGTAAATATCATTCGGGAGGTAAATCAAGCTTAATCATGTAAAGCTTATTGTTTTCACCACGATGGAGGAAGATAACTATTTTTTGTAACCAACTCTTGCAGGAGAAAAATTGATAGTAGTATTGGATGACAGGGAAAGAAAACGACAGCACTCTAATGAAGGGAGGATGAAAACTGATTTTTAAATTCTAAGATTATCGTTGCCAAGTCGGGGCACAGGAAAATTAGAGAAGTCATCTCACAGAGTGCAAGGATTGAAGGATATCTAATATATGAATTTGTTAAAGGGATTATCATTTGGGTCGATGGTGCGAGCCTAATGAAGAAGGCATGATGTATGTTCCAGTGAAAAAAAATAATAGCAGCATCCACAAGACAGAGTTTCAGTTTAAGTTTTTATCTCATTCATTGTGAACTTTTTGGATAGATGCTAATGGTACCATGTTTGTGTAAACATTTGGGACAGAAGAGGGGCTCTGTAAGCTCCTAGAAATTTTTCAGTTATAGAAGCACCTCTTAATGACCATGGTCGCACGTTCCATTCAGCTGCGAGCATTAGATGCCATAATGTCAGTTTAAAAAAGCTCCAATAATAATAACCTGAAATATACTTGGCAACAAGAACTTGGCACCATCTTGAATGATCAGAACACTTGTGGGCTTGTAAGTGAAAGAATGTCATTTCTAACCTCTAATGGGTAGTCTATGAGGATAGAAACAACAAGTTCAGTTTAGAAAGAGTAGATGGCTAATATTCTTTAGGCAATTGGTTGAGAGCTAACTAAGCAAGCTATATAGAAGCACCTCTTAATGACCATGGTCGCACGTTCCATTCAGCTGCGAGCATTAGATGCCATAATGTCAGTTTAAAAAAGCTCCCATAATAATAACCTGAAATATACTTGGCAACAAGAACTTGGCACCATCTTGAATGGTCAGAACACTTGTGGGCTTGTAAGTGAAAGAATGTCATTTCTAACCTCTAATGGGTAGTCTATGAGGATAGAAACAACAAGTTCAGTTTAGAAAGAGTAGATGGCTAATATTTGCAATTGGTTGAGAGCTAACTAAGCAAGCTATATCCAAATAATCAACTGAAAGGGAAGTAACTTTTTCCATTCTTGGTAATGAAATAATCAATCCTAGATTATATATATATATATATTCTTTAGTACAATAAATTAATATTATGCAATTAATTTCAAATCCTTCTCATGCAAAAATCTTTATTTATACCTTTGAAATGCCCATGTTAGGATAGTTTCATTTTTCCTTGGATAGTTACTAGAAAAGTTAGGTCCCATGAAAAATACTAGTGGGTAATACGAGCTTCTCTTGAATTTTAAAGAATTGGTCTTATTTAATTTAATCCTTTTGTAGAAATTAAGGATTTGTGAAAGAAGTTCCTCAATGGACCCATGCTAAGAAGATATCAAACCATAGTCTCATTGTGAGTAAGAAACCAAGTTGTGAGGCTGAGAGCATAGAAGTATTGTGTTGATTATAGGAGACGATGCTTTCTAGTTTGAGGATTACCTTACTACATTTCCTCTTTTAGAAAGATTATGTGAATAGAAATTTTTTTGATAATGGGTAAAACACGTTTTATAGGGACCCAAAACCACAAAGTTTACAATAAAAAAGATAGGCCAGAAAAGTCCAAAAGAAAACACCAGCTTCCCAAGAGAAGATGGAAATAGAAAGCAACAACCACTCGAAACAAACCATAAAGGTCAAGCCAAAAAGAATAGAAAAGTAAATAAAAAACCCGCCGCTATTGACTCAGAGTATTGAGGACAAACTCCGTTTCCGCCTCTAAATTCTGGATATCATTGACACCCTTTTTAAAAATTTGAATCATCTTCACAGTAGGGGGGCCTTACACTTCAGATTGGCTCTGGTTCTTTTGGAAATGCCAACATCCGTATCCTGACTTTTTCCATCGGTATCCTCCAGATCCACCACCAAAGACCCCTAATCTGGGCTTTTTCTAACTTCTCTATCATCACATTAATGATAATGGCATTGTGTCTAGCCATTCGATTGTTTTGTTTTGCAACAATTTTGATGGTGTTCTTAATATTCTCAACCTTGGCATCTATATTTCTATTACTGAGAGGTTCTTTCGTAAGACCATGAACACCACTATCCACTTCTTTCTTTTCAATCACTGCAATCTTAGCACCTAGCTCTTCCACCTTGCTTTGAAGGGCCCAATTTTTTAATCTTTAATTCATTAATTTCATTGAATGTCCACTCCAAGAGTTTGAAATGTGAATAGAAATGTTATCAGGTAGGAAAGTTATCTTATGCTTTATTTTGAAAGATTAAACCCATCAAGAATAGTATTGTGTTGATTATGGGAGAGAATGCTTTCTATTTTGAGGATTATCTTACTACATTTCCTCTTTTAGAAAGATTATGTGAATAGAAATGTTATCAAGTAAGAAAGTTATCTTATGCTTTATTTTGAAAGGTTAAACCCATAAAGAGTTGTATTATGTTTGAAACCACATCAAATGGGGTATAATGTGTATGGTATCCTTTCATTTCAATATGACCAGTGGAGTCAAGTTATTGTTTTTGTTAGCAAGGGATGCTTGAGATTTAATTATGAAAGGAGATAGCAAGTTTGAGTCATCTTATGTCAGAACTTACTTATGACCATGTGTATAATATAATGATGGCATAAGTGTTGTCAATAGTATTATGAAGCCTAAGAATAGGTGAGATGGTAAAACCATTTGAATTAGATTAGGGCATAAATTAGAGGTAGTATCCTAAGGCCTAGTTGTATACATAACAAGGGGATTTAATGATTGAGGTATCTTATCGAACTAGTCATATCATAAACTTGGTAGGGAAGCACTTATGTTATGTAGAATTATCGTAAGGTGGGCCAGTTGGTCTATAATTATGTTTCTACTTGGTCAACAAGATTTCATTTAAATGAATGAAGGATTAAAACCTAAAGGAAGTTATATTCTTAGTGGAGATGTCACCTTTATGGTGTCAACTAGTTTATGTAATATTCATACTACATTAATGACCATGAAGATCAAGAATATATCATTTCATGACAAGAATTGCTCAATTTTTATCATGAGAGTAGTTGCTCTCAAGGGTTAGAGTTAAGACTCGAGAAAATGGTTGTATCCAAGACCTAGGAAGTTACATGAAAAGTAACTCAGGTAATCAAGTCATAAATAACCAACAACCCATATGAGTTACTCACTTTGTAAATCTTCACTTTGTAAGGAAGGAATCTATAATGAAGCTAAATCACTGAACATTGAGACTAGAATAAGAAGAAGGGATTTTCAACTTCATATGAATATCTATTAGTAATTATGATTAAACATTTTTTGAATAAATAAAGAAAGTAAAAAAGAGTTATTGGAGTAATGAGCATGGTTAGGTGCTACAGTGGTAGGATTTCTGATGTAGAAAAAGGATAGAGTCCTTGTTACCTTTTGATGAATGAATTATTCTTTGAATTATTTCCTTGAAATGTAAACATTTTCGCTTGTGTGAGACCAAACCTTTCTAGGGTTTTGTACATAGACAAATACCACTCAACAAAGGGTATTATATAAGGGAAGTTGTATTTTATATCTATGACTGGCTAGGTAAAGTTAGTTATGCATATTGGTAAGGAAATTCTAGGTAAACTACTAAGGGGAGAAAATTCCTCTTATGTTTTTCTCATCTTGAACCAATGGTAGTTGCCAAGACCTATTATTTACACCAAGTAGGTCAGGGGTTCGAGAAAGACCTTTCATCTTATCAACTTAGACAAGTTAGATCTAGTAAGGTAAGTTATCTTGATTTATACTCTTTTTTATTGTTTATTGGGTGGAATAGTTAGTTCTAGTATACCCTAGATTAGGAAGGGTATTCCAAGTTGAGTAGGTTGGGTGAAAAAATGAATTTTCTTTTAGTAGTGATCATAATATAAATACTATGGCCATAGTCAGTGCAATTATCACTACATGCACTTGTCGAGTCACTATGACCTAGATATTTAGCTAGTCAGAGATGGAATGCATAGTTGGAAGGTATCCATAGTTGTGTCATAGTACTAGCTAAGTAGGGTAAAACACCAAAGATCAGATGTAAGATTTAAGAGAGTTCTTAACTAATCCCTTCATTGAAGGGAGGGCCACTTCAAGTTAGGAAGATGTCTAGTGGACTACTTAAGTCCATGGTTGGAGGTAAAGTGCTTAGTTGATACCCTCCCTCCTGCAAATGACATGCCGAGTCTTGGAAGATAGAAAGAATCTAGATATATGATCTCTGACCTTGTTCCTATAAGTTACTATTTTAGCTGAAATAGATGTAATCATTTAATCAAAATATAAAAGTGATCGATATTGGTTCTTTTTAGTTACAAAAGATTGTATAAATGTTTTGCTATATCATTATGGTAATACTTATGTAGAAGCATGTTTCATATTCAAAGAAAAAAATATATACATCTTTTCATCTCTATTTATAGTTATTTACCATTTGGTGAGTAATTCATGGTAACTCTTTGTAAGGAGTAGGACGTTACATTCACAATGATAAGTGTTGATCATTATTTATATATCTTAAGTTATATTATTCTTTGGGTTTTAGGTAGTTGTAGATCCATGGGAAACATCCTTTATTTTTCCTCCTATTTTATCCAAGAATTATTGTTTCATAGAAATATTTACGTGATATTTGTAAACTTTTTTTTATTAATATAAGCTTATCATTTTTTTGCCATAATGGTAATAATTGTTTGTGCCTATTTTTCATTCAATAATATTTTTAAGTGTTGTTAATTTTAAAAAACTCACAGGCCTAATAAATTCATGATATTTTCAATTATTATGTATGAAAAAGATGAGATGAAAGGGTATGTGTAGGACCATCATGGAAAAAATAGTCCCTTAAGTGGCAAAAAATTTAGAAAAATCAGAGTTAGGCAACTTGACGTAAAAAAATGAATAAGTTATCTATTTTATTTTAAAAAATATGTAAAAATAGAATATGTAGCAAACTGAATGTAGTTTCTAAACTACTAGGTTTATTTAAAAAAAAAAGCTATTTGGTGAAAATTTGAAATTTCAATGCAGTAGTACTTAAATTTCAGGGAAAAAATAAGAAGTAGATGTTTGTTTGACCACCCTAACCACAAATAAAATGATAATATTTGTTTATAATATTTTAGATATAAGTAGAGGACTCATGTTTATATGTGATGCATTAGTTTTGTTTTTTTTTTTTCCAAGTAAATAATTAATTATGAATTTTTTATTACAACTTTTAAAAAATATAAAAACTTGCATGTCTGACCACCTTAACTTGGTCAAAACTTCATGATTCTTTTTTTTTTTTTTAAACATATAGTATGCAAAGAATAGAATGTAACACATGTTTTAGATTCAAAAAATATGTACTGTTTGAAAGCTATAGATGTTTTTCAATCAGCCTATCAATCAGGACTTTAGTCGTAATTCAAATAGAAAATGAATAATAATTATTTATTAAATTCAAAGTAAAGCATAATTTATATTGGTGGAAAGTTGAGATTCTCCTTAAAAAACCCTTTTCATTTCATCAATTTTGGGTAAAAAAAAATTCGTTATCCATATACCCTACACATACCCATCATATTGTCACTTTTTGGCCCATCATGATACTGCACATACCCGAAAGGAAAATTCTATCTATTATCACTATATTGATTTTCATGTTGGATAATGGAAAGATATGAAAGAATAGATTGATAACCTTCGAAAAGTGAAACAGTGAACACAAAAGGATGTTTAACATATAGAATGAAGATTGTATAAATACAATAATGATCCTTATATATATATAGGTAAGGATGAGGAGGTGAGAAGGTAGGAGTGACTCTAACCACCCCTCCATAGGCACAATACTTCTAAGTTCACATGAAAAGTGTGTGAACAAGTAGCAAGTATGTATACAATAGGTGTCTTAAGCAATGAAGACACAAGTCTATATCATATGAAGTGAGACAAAAGTGTGAAATAGAATAAGTAATCTCTGACCAAATATTAATATTTCAATCCTAGAAAGGTGATATCCTAACTAATTTGATAATGACTCTATTAACATTAATAGCCCCCTTAAGTGAAAATTAGGGATTAATGTATATATGATGTTGAGTTTCAATTATAAAACCATATTGGATGCTTTTTTTCAAATGTATTATAGAGTGTAGTAAAGGGAAAAACCTAGTGATTAATTAAACTCATCTCAAAAAGAGAAATGATGCAAATACAATTAAATGTACAAGGTAACAAGATCAATGGTTGAAGTAGGAATCATTGTGATCCCCAATGACTACTTATAACACAATTTATAATGAATGCTTCCCCCATAGGAGAGAAAAAGAGAGAAGGAAAAGTGAGAAAAAAAAATCCTTGTGAAGAGATACTATGTAGACTTCCCTCTAAATAATAATTATTTTTCTATTACATTCTTTGTATTACATGTAAATGATCCATGGTTGTGGAGTAATATTTCTCCCCTTGGGAAGAACACAAAATTTGTGTGCAAGATGACTTTCAATTCCTAGTAATATCTAGGAATTTGAATAAAGGTCTTTGAATTATGTGCATGATCCAAATAATGGTACAATGCCCATGATGTCTTTGATTGATGCTCAATTATCTTGAAGATAAATTTTAGGTATGAAAAATGGTGATAAGATGGATCAGGTACTATTTAACATTCATGAATAATGACCATGGATGTATGGTGAGAAATAGGCTAATGGTAATTTGATACTGCAGAAGATGATGCCAACATCGATGATGACTGAGTCAAATAGGTTAACTTATGAATATATGTACAATCTATCATGATAGAAGAAAATGAATGAAAGGAAAGAGTAATATTCAAATATGACAATGGTGATGCAACTTCATCAAAGTTGAAATCAAAGGGGAGACATATGTTTGCAATAGTGTCATCCAAATCTATAATCTAGGACTCTACCAAAAAAGATGTGATGTTTGATAGGTATACATTCCAAAATGCTTATTCTAGAAAGATGATAATAATTTCTTGATGCAAAGACTTAATGGAACTTATACATTAGTAAATATTGGATTAAAATGTAGCAATAGATGATTCAAGTTTTGTAGTATTGAATAGATGTTACAAGAATTGATGTGAAAGAGAAGAATGAAATTCATCCCCATGTTAACTAATCCTATAACATTTGAACTTCATTTTGTAATTTCTATATACAGACTTTTTTCATTTGGAAAAGCATGAAGAATCCCTTCCAAATTATTCTTGGATTTGGATTAAAGATGAACTCAAGGACCACTTTGTTACAAGCCTATTGGGGAGAGATAGAATGGTAAAGAAGATATTTAATGTAAGGTTGATGTGGTGTGTGTTGTGGATGATTGATGATGTGATTTCAATGAGTAATTTTAAAATGGAGTGATCTAGTTATGAAAACTATGT
This sequence comes from Sequoia sempervirens, assembly GCA_007258455.2. Taxonomy (NCBI): domain Eukaryota; kingdom Viridiplantae; phylum Streptophyta; class Pinopsida; order Cupressales; family Cupressaceae; genus Sequoia; species Sequoia sempervirens. The sequence goes on along the minus strand of VDFB02281492.1, from coordinate 437,158,182 downwards.
GAATGCAATGATTTGTTATGATTTCTAATAAACTAAATACAAATAGATAAATTTAAGTTCTGGAAATGAGAATGAGAAGGGAATACACATATACATATTGTATGTAAATGTGAGTTTTATCTTGCTGGTCTAAGCTATAGTATTCCCTAGACTACCCTCTTTTTTTCTCGAATTTGAAAGTGTAACCTTCAACATGCTAGTTTCTAGCTTCTAGCATCTAGGTTTTGTTGTTGGAACTTTGTTTGTTGGTGAGAAAATGCAAATTCCATGACTTGTAAACTTGTAGTGTTAGGTGAATGAATGAACCAACAACCTTCAATCTTCCTTCAACTCACTTCATAGCTACAACCCACAAGAATTAGATGAGAAGATTTAGTTTGTGCCATTTAGGGGATTTTCTATGTCAAAACCCATGTAGGTATTTCTACCACCACAATGAAAAATTATGATAAAATAGAACATATAATTGGATGGATATATTCTAATTAACAAATAAATGATGAATTGACATTTTTTAGCAACTCACCACTCACATTTGATCTCCTTTATCCACTAAAGTCACCCTCATCACCTTCAAGGATGAATTATTTCTTGATTTGATTTGATTTGATGACCTACAAGTGTTAGTATACATAAAAAAAAAGAATACATAACATATGGAAAATTTATATAACACATGAAATGATGCTTGAATGATGAAATATGAAAATGATCTTGATAAATAAATTCTCTTAGGACACTTTATTTTCTCAATTGAAGTTTCTTGCTTCTATTTGTGCTTAGGATTAAAATGGTGAAAGTAATTTGTATTTATATGAAATTATTTGAATTTCCCAAAACTCATTTTTTTATTATATTAAAACTAGAAGGGCCACTACCCATTACAAACTAGTCATAGAGGCAAATTAGGGACTCATGAGTAGTGAGATAACAAATTAAAGTAAATGTAAACTAGAGTTTAAACAATTTTACTAGTAGGAAGAAATAACAAAAAGAAACCACAAAACCAGCAGGCACCTATAGGTCTCCTAAAAGCTTGAGACCAGTGATCACATTCCACTCTTGGGACAAGAACTTGAGCTTCTTCTTGAAATTCACAGACCCTTGAAGAATGGCCTAGCTATCCTTGGTAACATCATGGGTTGAGGTTTCCACCTTTCTACCCTTCTTATTTTGCACTTGACCATCATCCTTCCCTTCTACCAGCTGCTTCCCTTGGCTCTTCATTATCTCACCCTGAAAAACTTGAAAAATCAAATATTGTTAAACAATATATAAAATTGGAAATTAAAACAATAGATTACTAATAATGATATTAAAATTTGTGGCAAAATTAAGTGGTATAGCATACAATGTGTTGTAGATTAGATTCCTACTTTATAGGAATCAAAAGTTTTGGGTGAAAAATATTAAATTCTTAGTTTGATTTCCCATGTTTTATTTTCCAATAATATTTTTAAAAATGTGAAATTAATGTATAATAGGTCAAATCACATAGGAGGGAGAAAAATCTAGTATGAAACTGTCAAGGGTGACAATTTTTGAGACTACAATAACGCCCACTTTAGTGATAGTATGAACTTATGCTAAGAATCATAATAAAGTATGCTTATGAAAAAAGGGATTCAATTATCGAATATTGATGAGTTATTAGGATGATGTTGAATCTATGGGATGTACTATCCCCTAAGATTCAAGATCCTATGGTAAGACAACATGAGGAAAAAGGAACACACATGTATGAAATGTGATGTGGAATGAAAAAACACAAAGCATACATGATTAAAACAAAAAAATATATATAACATGAACATAAACGTAAAGTAAAAAAATGAAAACATATGGAAAAAGAATAAAAGACATAAATAAAAAAGCATAAACAAAAGTTTAGTATTAAAATGATTTGACTTGGTAAGGAAAAAACCTCAAATCTTAATTTTTTCTTAAACAAAAAACAACATACCTTAAATGTATGTTATAAAAGGATAGTTTTATCATTAGGGATAGAAAATTCTGTTATGCTAAATTGTTCATGAGCTACATAGATCCATTGGATAGAAAGTTAAGTTGGGTGTCCATGAAATATGATGAGTTTTGAAAATATAGCATGCTCAATTATTCTTTTTATCTCATAAAACATGGCTACATCATCAATCAAGTTGCATTATGTTAGGTGGCCATGTTAAGAGGTGCTTAATTTCATGAACTAGCAAGTGAATTAAGCTAAATCCATGGAATTTCTTACAGATCATGCTTTAAAGGGATAACACAAAGTTTAATGTCATAGGGGATCATTTAACACCAGACATGAAATTATAATCACCTTAAGCATTCTATAAATTTTAACATCATATGGGACCATTTAAGATCACAAGGGATGAAAATCACCTCAAGGGGTGTAAAACTATTAACATCATAGGGGATGCAAATTGAAAGGCCATAGCTTAGGGGGTGTTACAAATAACTCCTTGAAAAGGGGTGTATGTGAATATATCGCAATATGTTAAAGGAAACTACTCAATACATGAGAGTTCACACCATAGGGAATATCCCACATGACACCACTGCTAAGAGTGGAAAAATCATGGAATGAAGGGTCACACCTTAAAGAGTACCAAACATAGTACTACCATTAAAAGGACATAACATCCCATGAAAAGTAAAATTTTAAGGGGGTATCATGCCTAATACAACCACAAAGAGGAAAATCAGCATATCTTGAAAATTACATACTTAAGTGAGAATCCATGTGATATTACTACCATAGAAGAAATAATGTGAGAAATGGGATTACACTGTTAGGGGGATGTGTGATATAATCAATAAAAAGGGAACATTTCTATTCAATAATTGTAATATGTGAGGTAAAATACCTCCCTTAAAATGTGAGTGTACTTGCTACACTAATATTTTAAGGAGATAATAAAATATTTAAAGGATTCCTTATACAAAGTAATATACTTTATAGGAGACTAAGTACTTCTTTCCTCCAGTGTAAGAGAAAATGTGAGCTTATATGGATTTTATTACATTTTTCCTTAGTCATAAGATATGATTGCACAAAAAATATTGTGTCCTCATGTATGGTAAATATTTCCTAATGATACTATAACTGTCACATAGCAAGTAGAAAAGTTGTAGATATTTGATTTATCATCTAATCATATTCATCTTTACAAGGATCCATGCCATCTAATATATATTTTCTAGTACGAAATAAATTAGTAGAATGACCAAATAGTATATTATACACACAAAAGGATTAATTTTTATTCTTATATTGAACATCTTTTCTTTCATGCATAGGAAGTAATTTAACAAATTCCAATTGTAAATTTTTTCTTAATATGTGTTTAGTTTCAAGAAATGGATGTGGAGAGGGTAGGAGAACCCTTCTAATAGGAACATACAGTTTATGAGGTTTAGAGGGTGGTGTAAATATTTTATGTAAAAGTGACGGACCTTAATAACCAATTCCTTTTTTAATTTTTTGATAGTATTTGTTCAAAGAGGGTGTGGATTTCATGTTCATTCTTTATTTCACAACCTTGTTTAGAATGAACCTTAAATCCTTAACCATAAAATTTCTCTAAGATAATGGGAATATCACTCACTTTTCTTTTATAGGGTTAAGTGCATGAATCTGTGACACAATTTTGGCTCTTAAGATGCCATTTTTTCCCAAAATCAGAAAAATCTAATTTGCTTGAGAATATAAAGATAGTTACACTCAAAACTTCAAGATGCAGTAAGAACAAGAGTTGAAGTGCTTTGAGTCTAGTTCCTAAGCTACTAATTATTTTTTAAATTAATGAATATTAAGCATCTCAAAAAGGATGAGGCCCAAAATAAGTCCTATTTTTAGAAAAAAAAAATGGCATAGCGCATAAGGGCTTCCCCCTCTTTGATTAACTTTTTTTTTAAGAATTTCAAAAATATGAATGATGAGAAATTAGATAACACCATGTAGTTTATCCTCATTCTTTCAAATAATTTTTTTAATGAATATATAATATTTTATGAATTTTGAAAGTGGACACATGCTGAAAAGCTAAAAAATTGAGAGTGCCCCCCTAAATTTTTTGAAAACTAATCAAAAATTGAAAAAAAATTCATCATGTGTAGAATGGAGTCTAGTTTTTAAAAATGTAGTTTTTTTTCACATTTTGATGAATGAGTAAAAATCTATCCAAAGATAAGCACATGTTGGTTTTCGAACAAAAATGGATTCATTTGCAATAGTTGTTATGGATGAAAACCTTAATTGAATCAAAATGAAAAAAGAATTATATATTTAGATAGCTAAGATAGAGGTTAACACCATCAAAATTTTCTTACAAACTTGCATTGAAACACATGTAAACGTGACAGTGAGCACAAATGAAAATATGAAGAAATTTGGAAAATCCTGTCAATTCACTCGTCCAAAGCAACTGATTTGGTGAGCGCCAAATTTGGAACTCACCAAATGACACATCACATTTTGTGATCACTTTTATAATGCTAAGGTGCACAGTTTATGATCATAGATGGATAGTTTAGGTTTTACCTTTCATACACTCTATGCTTCCTTACGCTAACTAGATAACTCTTTATCCCTCTAAAGTCTCTCTCTCAGTTCTCACTCCCTCCCATGCTACCAAGAATACTCTCTCTCACTCCAATCCCCTCTTAGATGTCATTCCCTTCCACCCTACCTAGATAAATCTCAGTCCAACCCCCTTTCTCACACTCCCTCTCTCTCCCCCTCTAGTCTTTTTGTCTCTCTCATTCTATCTCCCTCTCCTAGGTTGTTATCTTTCTCTCTATGTCTCTCTCTATCAAGATTCTCCCTCCTACCCCCTCTCCCTCTCTTATTTCTCTCTCACTCCATCTATCTCTCTCCCACTCCATCTCTCTATCTCCCTCTATCTCTCTTCCTATCTCTCTCTCACTCTCACTCAAGTATCTATCTCTCTCTATCTATCTATCTCTCTAGATGTCTCTCTCTCCCTCTCTCTTAGTTCTCTCTTGTATCTCTCTCCCATCCCTCTATCTCCCACTCTCTCCATCTCTCTCCTTGGAACTCCCTCTCCCTCCCACCCCCTCCCTCTTTCTCTCTCTCTATATTTCTCTATCTCTGTCTCTCTCAGGTATCTCCCCCCACTCCCCTCTATCTCTCCATATCTATCACAAGAAATCCCCCTCCCTCTGATACAATGAAATGGAGGTGAGAATTGACCTCTTTGCATTGATTGAGACACAACATTGATGGCATTGATGGTTCGGTCTCATCAAGATCATCTAAAGGTTATATCTGACATGGATGCGTACTCTCATGTATTGTAGACACAGGTTCCAACCTAGCATTCAAAAAGTAAATGAAAAAAGAAAGCAAGTCATCTCATATTGATACAATAAAGATACCCATCAGGTCGCATTTACTATTGATAGCTATTAGAGATTTGATTTCATCGATCATTGATGGTTGCACTAGATTGCACATTCTTGTAAGACAAAAATAAATACAATAGAAACAAATACTATATTTTGCAATCTATGCATTAATTGATATGAAAAGATTTTGTTGCAGCTTCCAATCACTAGAAATCAGATTTTAACATCGATTAACACAATATTTGTAGGGAACCCAACTGGTAAAAGAGCTTGATGTCTAATATAAAACAACATTGCACTAGGTCACTCTAGTGAAGGATCCAAAGCTAGAACTTGCCACATGCAAAGCATTGTTAGAGAATATAAGTGCTCTTGAGAAGTCGCTTTTGTTGTGGGCCTCTGCAACTGGCATTGATACTACAAATGAGATGGGAAATGTGCACAATGATGTTAAAACCTATCTTCTAAGTCAAAAGAAATATTATAGAGAACATTTATTAAGAGTAGCGATTGTTTAATAACTAGCCTGAAATGACGTGGGAGCTTCTAAGTAGAGGAGCTAACATGCAAGACATTCCTGATGCCGATTGGAGAAAAAATATTGAACTCATCATAGGATTCCATTAAGAATGGTATTTGTGATCAAGGCTTGATCTTATTTTATTTGAAATGCTTGTTACTCTTTCTAAAAAAAAAAATTCATAGTTGTGACTGGGAGAGAGCTCGTAGGAGAGAAGATGCAAGCCTTTCTAGTATTGATAGAGATCACTTTAAAGAGAAAATGAAGATCCATGTGTTAAGGTTAAATATTAGGTAGAGGACATAGGTTAAGCCTCTGTAGTTATGATAATTCACTCATTCATCACAAAGGACAGTTAATGCAGTAAGAAAAAAAAACTCGAGTGAGATTAACAAGGCATGTCATGTTAATAGCATAGATTACAAAAGAGAAAGGTTGACCATGACCAGAACACATAATGATGTCACTACAAAAAAATCATGCCACTGATCTCAACATAGGTTGTAAGTTCCAAAATATTTATGTAGATTAAAGAATTTCCTTTGATCAATCCAATCGATTTGCCATATCACTAAAAAACACAATTCATGGGTCGATATTCTTGATATATTATGACTATTGATCAATAAAGATGTATTGTATCCTCAGAAACAAAATCTCCACAGAAAAATAAACAAAACCACGAAAAAGAGAATTGCTAGCTTGTAGATAAGGACACAAGCAAACAAAACATGTAAATTATCTATCTAAACACAATGACCATTCCAAAAGAACAAAAGCCTCCCAATTCTTGAACAAGATGTTAACATCATTTAATCCTCATAAATAAAGGCATTCTAGTAATAAAAGATGTAGATGGGTGAACTAATCTCTATGTACCAGTGCTAAACAATCTATTCATGACTATAAATTGAGAGATATTTTCCCAATATAACTTTGATACAGTTTGTCAAAACCTCAAATGGAACTTCATATGAACCAATGAATAAATGCTTTTAGAGATTTTCAAGCCAATGCAATTTAATATAGTAAAATGATGGGCAGTTTCAATAGTGAATAGAGAAATATATAATGTAGTAGAATGATGAACAATAGAAAGCTTAACCCGCCACTTGTACTTGTCAAAAGAAAATGAGAATATCAAAGCATCATTCTTAACCTGGCAATGTAAGAATCCAAAGGTCGATAAAGATCACAACATCATTATCTAAGAAAAGATCATATGCTACAAAAACGTGAACATCAAAATTTCATTTGTCATGCTCAAATGCTATTAAAAGATAATAACAATAGGAAACCTCATGCATCACAGATAACTGGATGAAATATATTGTTTCAAGATAGAGTGAATTTTTTTTTGTTTCCTTCAAATATACCATTTTAGAAAAGAATAGTAATTAGAAGAGCATAAAATAAAATCCATTACTATACGATTTTAAATACGATGGGGCTACCCATAATCAAAGTATAAAACATGTCATATTTTTTCTATACCATACTCTACCAACAATAAATTATTATCCCTAAATATTTTCAAAGAACTATTGAACAATATTTGATGAAGGGAGTCAGAAATAGACATGATCATGAGTGAAAAAAAGTAATGGTTATAAGAAAAATAGGAACTATTATGAGCAGCTAGTATGTAGATACCAATGATGAATTCAATGAAGGAACTTCTCTTGACTGTGTAGAATACTAGAATCGTTGTGAATGTTAATCAGTAAAAAAGGTATAGTCCTCTTAAATATTTTCATAGGGACAAAGTACCTATCTACCCCATGGTAGGTGCCATTATGTGAACCCAAAATCTGCATTACTTCAATCAATGACCACAATTAGCCTAGTTAGTCAATTTCAAATAAGTAAACCCAAGATTCCCTATAAAATTCATTTGAACACATGAATAATGGAAAACAAGAAAAAAAAAAGAAGTAAAACAAAATGGAATATTATTCTAATGACCAAACCAACATTATATAAGGGGATTGGTGTCTCTTTTATGTGGAAAGAAGCCCTTTCCAAATACCTTGATAAGTTCTTGATGATGGAGATGTGTGATTCTTAACTATAGTGAAATTACTCAAATTGTGGATGATCAAATGCACAAGATGATATTTCTATTTATAAGAGAGGATGATAGAGAGGAATGAAAATTGGGTGAATGTGGGACAAATATTCAACCAATAGGAATGAGCCACTTGTCACAATGTGAATAGGCCAAGGGTGTGCAAGTTTTGGTGAATGTTCCAATAAATGACATTAGGTGGCCTTTTCAAATTTCAAATTTGGTTTGTTGGAGGGAGAAGAAGGGGTCTTAAATGCCAAGTGGGGGCTATGTAAGAGGAGAATTAATGCTATGTTGGAAGGACTTAGCCCACTTGGAGGGAGATTTGAAATGGAGGAATATTCCCTAAAGATGCCTTGTTGAGGGAAAATGAAGATTTAATAAATGAATTAAAAGATTTATTTTTGCAAGTGGGGAAAGCTAGAGGATGGACTTGGATTAGATTTAACCTTAATCATGATTTGATTAACTTAAGTGAGGATTAGGTGATTTGACTTTTTGACTTAGATTTATGGATTAAAATAAATCAAAAGGAGATGAAAAGTGATAAATATTTGATTAAACAAAGATTTGATATATTTACCCAAAGAGGATGATGTTAGTAATAAATATGAATTTATTTAATTTAAATGGAGGACATTACAGATTGAATTTAGTGAACATGATTTACTTGATGAATGGACGAATATTAATTAGTTAAATGCATGATGCTAATTTTGCATGTCTACAAGAAATATGGAGGGAAAGGAGATCCAACTAACCATGTTTCTTCTTACACCAACTTATGCAATGATTTCATCCTGGAAGATAAGCTCTTGGCTAAGCTTTTCCCTAGATTCTTGAAAGATACCTGTTTAAGAATGGTTTTCCTCATTACTAACTTACTCAATTTGTTCATTCAATAAAATTTTTGAGGCCTTTATTAACCATTTCCAAGTGCACATGACTCCTAAGGTGACATTAGATTATTTTATGAGATGTAAGCAAAAGGATAATGAAAAATTTATTGACTTCATTTCACACTACCAATCACTTTATTCCCAAATCGACATAAAAATTCTTGATCCTCATTGGTCGCACCCACAAAAGGATATGAAAATCACAGAAAAACATATCATGGGAATTGGACATTCTAGCAGGCGACTAATATCTTTTCATGGTCATTCATTTACTTGTCAAACAAGGGAATGTATACTTGAAATGGAGTGGCACTGTATGTGCACTAAGAACTAGATTCAGTCACAACTTCACAGAAATAAATACTTGGAAAGAATTCTACCTATGTTATAGGAAGGCAATGCTAATTTCTCTAAACTCAACCCTACTTTAACCAAAGTGGAAATCATAATAGCTACGACTGAGAAACAAACTATGAACTGGCCTTATGTTGCAGGAATAGACACAGGGATGGATTCCTGATGCTACAGAAACAATATAAGACTGAGTTTGAATAGAAACTTCAAAAATTAAATCTAACTTATGGTCAACAAAAAAATGAACGACTAACTAACTAACTACAGATACTTACTAAGTGGGCCGCCTTAGCAAGCATCAACTAATTATGCAAGTACTGAACTCAGAACTTCATCAAATTTTATTCATAAACTCAAAATGGTGTACATTGTTCTATTCATATGAAAACTAACAAAAAACTCTATCTCTTGTCATACAGACTCTGCTTTTTATTATTATACTAACTTTTACATGATATCCTTTCTATCTCTCTATGTTTTCTCACTCGCGTAGGAGGAACACTTATTTAAATTAGGAAAACAACTAACTAACTAACCCAAACAGAGAAAGACGTGCATGTAACATCCAGGAATTGAGGAAAAACTAAATAAATGAACTTATCTGCTCAACACGATTTAGAGAGAGAATTCAGCATTCCACTCTTTCCAAATTAATTGACATTGAAATTCCTTCCCAACAATTTTGGTCAAAGAGTCTTCGCCAGAATAACTTCCTCAAAATCGTGCAGGAAATGGACTTTACTGCAAGGCTGAGATCAGCTGCACTTGACTCGATCATACTTTCTTCAACAACCTGTGAAACACAAGGCAACAAAAGCAAATGGAAACATGCACGACAACTTACATGATATTCATTTATTAATCACATATCAAATTTACTTCATCATTCAAAAACTACATGTGTTATACCAGTCATTTGGAAATTCAATTAGGGTAATAAATATAGACATATCAACATGATAGGCTCCAGGAATATAAATGTGAATTGCTATAGGATATCCCCCAATAAAAGGTTTCTAAAGAGTTTAAAAAACCATTAACAACAAAAGAAAGGGTATTAAAAGTACACCATGATACTCAAATTATGAGCATGCTTTGGGCTCATCATTTTTCCCCCTACTTAACCTGATGCTGGTCCTCCAGCATTAAACTTTCTAGTGGTCTCTCTGCAATAAGTGGTGGAGGCATGATCCTGAAATGAAGTTCTGAATTTATAATAAAAACCCCTAAAACTCTGCCACCTTTCATACCTACGAGCTTTTGTATCTTCATTAATATTTGTAGCTCGGTAGGGATAAAGAGGCCACATCAGCATAGGAGGTCTAAATGTCAAGGGTAACCACAAATCAAGTCTCTTTTGAAGGCCCAACTATATGCATCTATTTGATCTTCTAAGAGCTGCTATAAAATTCAAGGGACAGTGAGGCTCAAACCTTCTTAACCCAACAGTCAATCTCTCCCATCTCTTATCAATTCTAGAGTATGACAGCTTCCAAAATGAGTATGTATGTTCTTGAAGCTCATCATACACCTATTTTCTAAGATCGAATATTTTCATCTTGACTATATTATTATTATGGCCATATGCCACAGTAAGCCAGGTTTTCAATATTGTATAGGGGTCTGAACTATTAGGGCACAAGGGAATAGGCTCATCCCTTTTTGCTTCTTCATATGCTTCCAATTTCTTGCCATAATTAGATTCGTTTGTTGCCCAAGACATGAGTGATCTTAAATGAATGTCGCCAATGTACATAAGTGGATTCCACTCTGTGTGAAAGGGAATTATAAATCAATGTAAATAAAATTTGCACAAAGAATTTCTTAGCCAATTAAGAGCTGCTTGGTATGCATCATAGAATTCTTTAACAGTGTGAATAACAAGATCTAGATTCCTGGAAATTCTCATTAACTGGAACCACAAAAATTATTCCTTGAGACACAAAGCATAAAATCTTGGCAGTGGTCTACACTCCATAATCTTACCAGTTATTGTCATCATTTCATTCATTTTCTCTGTTAACTCCTAAATTTCTTGTTTCTGCCCTTCAATGTCTCTTTTGAGTTTCTTCTTTTCTTCCTCCCAAAGACTTTATTGCATTTCAATCTTGGCTAGGTGGGGGAAACTCAAGGTCTACAATGTGACTGGTCTCCAAGTGTTTTTAAGATATTCCAGGAATTCAATCAAAAATGTCTTTTTGTAGACAACCATGGCTTGATAGGTTTCAGGGGGTAATAAAGCTTCATTGGCCCCTTCCAATTGTTCAGGCAGTTCTTCCCCTTGCTACAGGATAAATTCCCGTTGTTGCAGTGCAGAAGACTATGCTTCCTCTAAAATTTGCATAGCCGCAGTAGCCAATTCATCAAGACTTGGTACCCCCCTTTCGATATGCTCAACTTCCCTTCTCTCAATTTGTTCTTCTTCAAGAATAACAAATGGACTTTGTGTAGCATTCTTAGATACATCCTAAGAGACATTATGTTCAAAACCTACAGATTCCTCTGAAATTATGATAACTTTAGGTTGAGGTGAAGTAGGGGAAACTTTACATTATTTTCTTGTTGAAACTCTTCTTGGCAATGTTGGAGCTGCCAAAGGTGCTCTCGTAGCTTTCCTCTTTCTGAATTTCCTAGAGGGCTCTTCCTTATTAGAAGATGATGGTGAACTTGTGGTGGCAACAGGCATTGTTGTAGGAGAAATTGTTGTAGGAGAAGGTGCTGCAAGAGAAGAGCATTACCTTTTCTGAGGATGAGGGTCAGATTCTTGGGTTTGTTCCACCCTAGATGACTCTCCTGCCTTTTTTTTTTCCTTTTTCTCTCCTACTGGCAGACCTAATTTGGACCCAGGTAGAGGACTCTAGTTTGAACACTGCAGGACTAGGGGCTATAGGACTAGATGACCCTTGCCTCGCTTCCCTACTAGTAGATGCTATTTTCTCTTTCTTTTTCTTAGGCCGTGGAGCAAGTGCCCTAGGAGGTTCTGGAAGTTGCTGGCTCATTTGGGCAAAAAATTCTTTCTAGGAAAGAGGTGACACATCCCTCAAGGAGCATTCAATCAATAGTTTAATAAGGGCATGATGGGCAAAAAAATTATCCCTTCGTCTCTAGGTTTCATGAGCACATTGCTTCAAAAGATTTAACAAAAATTTTGGGACATTAACGGCTAACCCATGCCTCATATGACAACAATTTAAAATGGTAGGAATGTACATAAGAAAAATGACCTTCACATGTTAAGTACCTGATTATGAAAGCAACATATTCTGGATATGGGGGAGGCAGTGACACTCACTTGCATCCTTGCTTAGAGACCTCCAAGGGTCCATCAGTTGGTATTGTAAATTATGCCCTAACAGAAACAACATTTGAAGAAAAATTTTCTCCTACAGCTAGAAGCCTGGTTACCTCTACAATTCGTTCCTCAGTTACAGCTACTGTTAAACCCCATATTGTAGCCTCTCCTTCAGAAAGGGTTCTTAAAAATTTGTCTGCAGCTTCCTCATTATAAGTATTTAACCTCATAAAGTAGTTCAACCAACAATAGAGGCTAAATGCTTGAACTGTTTGAGGATTCTGCATCAATATCTAATGAGCTACAGGCTCATGTCTTACCAGTTGACCACCCATATTCACAATTATCTTGGCTGAAACTTAAACTCTTTTCTGAACTTTTTACTTTTCTGGTCTGCTCTTTTTGCCCTGTCGTCACTTTCTCTTCTTTTCCAAGAATGAACTCAAAATATTTTTGCATGTAATAATTGTTATAACTACTTAAACAAGCAATTTTAATTGTGATTTAAGGTGAAACATGCAGTCATACTTTGGAAAGTACAAGAAAATAATAAATAAACATATCCAAACAGTTGTGACAGCAGTGTAAGTGAAATGGATTATCCTGCCCCCTACTTAAAATATGACATGTGTCCACACATGTACTAAAGAATAGGCAGAGATCGGGCAATAATGACTAATATAGACATAGTAGTAAATGAATAAAATCAAATAAATCAATGATGTGAGGACAAAAGATATCACATACCTTTCAATTAATGCTCGTACGTGCTAAGAAAGATGACAGCTTTAGTATGATATGATTGTTGGGAATGAAATCATAATTAAGGGTGGTGTGGATGAATGAGGTGGATGAGTGACGTGGATGGATGAGATGTATGGATGGAATGGATGGATGGAATGGAAGATAAAGAAGTGAGATGTGGTGATTAGTGGTAACAAAGAAAAGGGTTTCCTTAAAAGGAAACCTTTATTATGAGCATGCATTTAAAACATTATGGTGAAGCTGTAGGAGAAAGGCTAAAGCCTTTTGCTTGAGGAAGATTAATGGCAGGATCCAAAACAAACTATTGCATGAATTCTTCTTTTGAGACTAGCTTACGATACAACCAAAGATGGTGTCCATTAACTAGTAGCTTGAATCGAACAAGATCAATTGTGACTAATTGAACTAAACCATTATCAAATACATGTTCAATTTGATATGGGCCAAGCCATCAGGTTGTGAGTTTACCTTGATTTTTTTTATACCTCGAGTCATAGTGTAGCGCCCAGTCACTAGCAGAGAATTACTTCATTTTGATATGCCGGTCATGCCACTTTTTCCTTTGTTGCTATATTATTTCAGTATGCTACAAGGCATTCCTTAAGAGCTCATCCAGAGCATTAAGCTACATGACTCTGTCCTTTTGTGCATTTTTTAAATTCATGTCCATCTCTAATGCTATTGTTAGAGTCTTATGTTCGAATTCTATTAACATCACAACTATTTTACCATACACCATTTCAAAAGGTGTATATCTTGTAGTAGTCTTCCAGGTAGTACGGTAGGCCCATATAGCTTCTGGTAACTGTGCAGCCCAGTCCTTCCTATGCAAATCTACAATTTTAGTCAAAATGGCCTCTATGTTCCTATTGGTGACCTCAACCTAGCCATTGGCTTGGGGGTGATAAGGAGTTGATTTCTTGTGCCTTATATTGTATTCATTTACTAAGGCTGTGATAAGTGTAGAAGTGAATTATGCTCCTTGATCTGTCACTATTTCCCTAGGGACAACAAACTTGATGAATATTTCCTCATAGAGGAATTCAGCTACTTTATTATCCCTAGCATATTTTATAGGTTTAGCCTCAACCCATTTTGTCACATAATTTGTGCATACAAGGATGTAGGACTTACCATTGGAAGGTGGATCAATTGGTCCTACAAAATCCAATCCCCATTTATCAAAGGGTGTAAGAAAAACTTGTGGAAATAGAGGCATCTCATCAGATCAATTTGGTCTTCCCATCCCTTGGCATCTGTCACATCTTCTGGTATATTTGGCTACATCTCTATGCAGAGTTGGCCAATAGTAGCCAGTATTTAAAAAATTTATTACTGTTCTTTTAGCAACAAAATGTCCACCACATGGCTCATCATGACTTGCATGTAATATATCATGAATGTCCTCCTCTTGTACACATCTCTTCATAACATGATGTGGCCATATATAAAACATGCAATCTGCAATCCAAGAAAACTTAAAGCTTTTCTCTGCTAATAATTTTTTTTCCTTAAGGGAGAATTGAGGAGGAGTTCTTCCCGTGGCCAGATAATTTGCTATATCTACATACCATGGTCTAATAACCTTGATTGTAAATAGGTGCTCATTAGGAAAGGAGTCTTCAATAAGTATAGAGTCATCTTACCTTTGAATTCTAGAAAGGAAATCAACAACCACATTGGCTTTACCTAGCTTGTCCACAATTGTAATGTCAAATTCCTGCATCAGTAATAACCATCTAGCCAGTCTCTCAAATATTGAGCTTTTTTTCATGAGATACTGGATTGCTGCATGATTAGTGTAGACAAATATCTGATAACCAATGATGTAATGCTTGAATTTATTGAGGGCATAGATGATTGCCAACATTTCTTTTTCTGTAATAGTGTAGTTGAATTCAGCCCCTTGCAAATTTTTGCTTATATAGTAGAGGGCATGTTATATTGATCCATCCTTCTGCCCTAACATTGCTCCAATGGCATAATTTGATGCATCAGTATGAATATGAAATTGAAGTGACCAATCAGTTCCTTTCAGAATAGGTGCATGTGTAAGTGCTACTTTTAAATCAAGGAATACTTTTTCACATTCCTTAGTCCAAGAAATATCTACATCTTTCTTTAGTAGACTGTATAAGGGACCTGTTGTTTGGCTGAAGTCCTTAATGAATCTTCTGTAGTATCCAACATGGCCAAGAAAGCTCCTTACTTCTTTCTGCTTGGCAGGAAAAGGGAGATTAGAGATGACCTCAATCTTAGTAGGATCAACCTGTATTCCTGTAGCGGAAATATGGTGACCGAGTACTATTCCCTCCTGCATCATCATGAAGAACTTTTGACTATTCAGTGATAGGTTGTGATTTTCACATCTCTGTAGTACTTTCTCCAAGTTGGATTGAGCTTCCTCAAATGTTGTACCATAAGTAGTAAAGTCATCCATGTATATTTCCATGCAATCATATGAGATGTCTGAGAAGATACTTATGACTGCCCTCTAGAAAGTTGCAGGTGCATTGTAGAGACGAAAAGGAAAAATTGAATAAGAAAACGTTCCCCAAGGGCATGTAAAATTAGTTTTTTCTTGATCCTCAGGAGCAATCTTGATTTGATTGTACCCACTGAAGCCATCTAATAATGAGAAGTACTTTTTCCTAGTTAAATTATCTAGAACTTGATCAATGAATGGAAGAGAAAAGTAATCTTTCTTTGTTGCCAAGTTGAGCTCTCTATAATCTACACATACCCTCCATTTTACTCCTTTCTTAGGAATAATAACCAATGGGGAAACCCACTGACTATCCGAGATTGGGTAGATAAAGCCAGTTGTTAACATTTTCTGCAATTCTTCTTTAAAAATTTCTCTCAAAGCTAGAATGATTCTTTTTTGAGGCTGCCTGACAAGTCTGAACTCACTGTTAATGTATATGCAATGTGTACAGAGTTTTGGGTCTAAACCCTTCGTGTCACCATTTTCCCAAGCAAAAGTTGACTTATGACTGGCAAGCATTTTGATCATAGATTCTTGTTGCTCACTGGTGAGGTTTTTATTAATGCACAAGGTTTTTCTTGTAGCTACCTCAACTTGGGAGGTTAAATATACCATAGATACTTCAGACAGAAATGACATGTCTACCTCATGGGGTAGCAAGGTGTGTAAGCAATTAGTTGCTATAGGATAATGTGCCGATGTAGATGGAAGAAGAATAATCTGCAAGGAACATGAAATTTTTTCACAATGAAAGTATTCGGTACCATAGTTATTCAGCAGGATATTAGATAGTATATCTTCTTCTTCTTATTGTGCAATGAAAGGCCCTCTGGTAATCATCATTAAATTGGCCATGGAGTTTGCTTCCTCCTCTCCTCCCAAATTTGGCCAAACAACCTCACCAGACTCAAGTTGGGGTAGGGCTGGAGAATAGAGTGTACACTTCTTTGTGGTATACCCATTAGATATTGTCATGTTACCCAACCTACAACCAATGTAAGCATCAATAGTAGCTAGCCAAGGCCTTCCTAGTATTATAGGATATCTCCCCAATGATGCCTTTAGAGATAAGACCATAAAATCAGTTGGGTACTCCTAGGAATCCATGGTGACTACCGGGTCTTCAACTACCCCATCAGGTTTGACAATTGAGCTATCAGCAAGTTGTAATATTGTAGGTGTAGTCCTTAGGTCTGAAATATTAAGTTTTGCAACCAGATCCTTTGTCATGACATTGATAGCTGCACCAAGATCTACTAAAGAATTCTTAATTTGCAACCCATTAACATTGATCTCCACAACAGGGCTTCCTGGATCTAATTATTTTGGGATGCTAAGCTTCCCTAGCATTAAGTTAGAGAGCTGGCCTATGACATAGACAGTTTGAGGGTCCTTATTTTTCCTCCCTAGCTTATTCAAACATGTCTCCTTGATGGCCTTACTATAGATAGGTGCTTCTTTGATTGCTTGGAACAAGGAAATTTTCACACATATATGCTTTAGCTCGTCAAGGAAGTCATAGGTAGGTTCCTCTTATTTTTTTACATTTTCACCTTCCAACCTCTGTGGAAAAGGAGTGAACACTTTAGTAGATGCCTTAGGTAATGATGGAATTTGAATCTGAACTGGCTCATTTGGTTGGGCTTGGTCATTGGTATCTTCTTCATGGTCAGTCTCCTCAGATGGAAATTTTGAGATTATGGGAGGAGATGGTGTGGGTAGCACAGTTCTTGAGCGTAAATTAATATTATTCAGGTTAACAGCATAGGCAAGCTGATGATTAGAATCAACAAAATAGACTTGTTGTTGCTGCTACTTATTATTAGGATTTGGCAATGGTTGAGCAGGCATAGGCATTTGTTTTGGAGGGCCAGTAATTGCTGCAGGTGCTGCAGGAGGTGGAATGAGGGCCTATAGTTGTGACTGTTGAGGATGCAGGAAGGTAGGGGATTGGTTCTGCCATTGCTGCAGACTTCTCCATTGAGGGTTCTGCTGCTAGTTACCTAGGGGTGGAGTCCACTGTCCTTGTGGCTACTGCCAACCTCCTTAAGGAGATTGCCATTTAGGATTCTGATAGCTAAGCCAGTGAGGTTGAGCAGTATTCCAAGGTTGTGATGGGCCATATGTAGGTTGCCACTGGTTATTGTAATTAGAATAAGAATTACAAAAAGTTAAAGGATCTTGAGGCATACCTTATCATTGAGCCCATGGTCACCTTTGTGCAACGAAGAATACTTGGTCATCACAACTTTCTACCACCTTAAAGTCAGTAGGTAGCTGTGTAGCCTCGAGGTTAGCCACCATCTTGCATCTACATCCACGTTTCTTCTATCTACAATGTGGAAAGAACTCAGCCAAGATTGCTTTAGCTTCCTCATGTTTCTTCCAAGCTTGCATAGTATCCAACTATGTAGCCATGTTGTTTATGATATCTTGATTGAAATCTGATAGCAAATTTGTGATCTCCATCTGTGAAACTCCACTAGTAGAGGACTTTCCCACTGTGGCTTGATGACCTGTACCTTTCTTAACAATTGCTCGAGAGTAGTTAAGACATAATTTTTATATCATCCCAAGGAATTTGGGTTATATCACCTCCTCCCATTAGGTCTAGGGAATCTATATAGGTATCATTGATTCCCCTTAGAAAAAGTAGTTTCTGAGATTCTTCGTTGAGAGTGTAGTTTGAATTTTTTCAGGGAAAACAAGAATCTTGAGATATAGTCTTCCAGGCTTTCATCCTCCTTTTGTTGAATTCTGAATATATCATCTCCCTTACTACCACTCTTACAATATTCCTTATATTTCTCAAGGAATTTTGTTTGCATGGCTACCCAACTATCAACAACACCTCTTCCCAAACTCATGAACCATCTAAGGGCTCCTTCCTTCAAAGTGGAAGGAAACAACTTCATCCTGTGAGCATCTGAAGTGTAATCATAGTTGTGATAGAGGATATCAAACTCAAACAAGAAATTTTCTGGGTCCTCCGTAACAAGGCCATAGAACTTGGGAAGTAATCAAGAAGGAATATTTTTAAGGTTATCAGTATCTTGCTGGGCAACAATGGGAAACTCAAAAGTAGGAGGTGGATTAGGTGGATTATGTACCATATTTGCTTGATGGAGTATCAAAGCAAATGGATTTTCCTCAGGTTCTTTGTCAGTTGGGTCAAATGGTAATTCAACAAATAGGTTTTCAGCAAATGGATTGATATCTTGGTCTCCTTCATCCTCAAATATATTATAAGATGGTTCAGGATTATTATCAATAGCTAGAAGGTCAGGAAGGAATCTTCCCAGAGTGTCTCTTCTTCTATGCATGCAATAGAATTAATTGAGGATTGAAGGATTTTGAAAATTCTTGAATAACAGACTAAACTACTGCTAAAAATGACTTTTGACAGGTTCTTAGCCTCACACCATCCCTAGCAACAGTGCCAAAAATGGTCGTGGCCACAAAAGGATATGAAAATCATGGAAAAACCTATCCTAGGAATTGAACATTCCAACAGATGACTAATATATTTTCATGGTCGTTCATTTACTTGTCAAACCAGGGAATGTATACTTGAAATGGAGTGGCACTGTATGTGCACTAAGAACTAGTTTTAGTCACAACTTCACAGAAATAAATACTTGGAAAGAATTCTACCTACGTTACAGGAAGGTAATGCTAAGTTCTCTAAACTCAACCATACTTTAACCAAAGTGGAAATCATAACAGCTACGACTAAGAAACAAACTATGAATTGGCCTTATGCTATAGGAATAGACACATGGATGGATTCCCAATGCTACAGGAACAATATAAGACTGATTTTGAACAGAAACTTCAAAAATGAAATCTAACTTATGATCGACATAAAAATGAATGACTAACTAACTAAATACAAATACTTACTAAGTGGGCCCCCTTAGCAAGCATCAACTAATTACACAAGTACTGAACTCAGAACTTCATCAAATTTTATTCAGAAACTTAGAATGGTGTAGATTGTTCTATTCATATGAAAACTAACAAAAAACTCTGTCTCTTGTCATACAGACTCTATTTTTTATTATCATACTAACTTTTACATGATATCCTTTATGTCTCTCTATGTTTTCTCACTCACGCAGGAGGAACACTCATTTAAATCAGGAAAATAACTAACTAACTAACCCAAATAGAGAAAGACGTGGATGTAAATGCATCCAAGAATCGAGGAACAAACTAAATAAATGAACTTATCTGCTCAACACAATTCAGAGAGAGAATTCAGCATTCTACTCTTTCCAAATTAATTGACATTAAATTCCTTCCCAACAATTTTAGTCAAAGAGTCTTTGCCAGAATAACTTCCTTGAAGTCGTCCAGGAAATGGACTTTATTGCAAGGCCTAGATCAGCTGCACTTGACTCGATAATACTTTCTTCAACAACCTGTGAAACACAAGGCAACAAAAGCGAACAGAAACATGCACGACAACTTACACAATATTCATTTATTAATCACATATCAAATTTACTTCATCATTCAAAAACTACATGTGTTATTCTAGTCATTTGGAAAGTCAATTAGGGTAATAAATATAGACATATCAACATGATAGGCTGCAGGAATATAAAATTTTATTGCTACAGGATATCCCCCAATAAAAGGTTTCTAAAGAGTTTAAACAACCATGAACAACAAAAGCAAGGGTATTAAAAGTACACCATGATACTCAAATTATGAGAATACTTTAGGCTCGTCACTGACCTTCAATGTATGTTCATTGATAACTTACAAAATAAGGTACACGATAAGCTTGGCATGATGAAGTTTCCTTCCCTCCTAAACTTGTGTACTACCCTTTGTGATTATCAATACTCAGTTAGTAGTCGTGACACAAAACCCACCTCTAGTCGACTTGAAAAGTATAAATCCATAAATCAAAACAATTACCAAACTTTTAGAAAATGGAATAAAGGATTCATTAAACTAAATACCCCTCAACTAACCCAAAATGTTGACAACAAAGAGGTTTCTATAAAGAAGACAACTCCTTTCATATTTGTAGATCCATCTAGACAATTTACTCCCTTACTCGATACCGTTCATAATAGGTTAATGTTACAACTTCTAGAACTGAAAATGATCTTTATACCTCCCATAAGAACTCCTGATCCTACTAATCCATTACCCTCAAATTTTATATCTAATTCCTATTTCCATTATCACCGACAAAATGGACACGTTATGGAACATTATAAGCATCTTAAACATCTTGTGCAAGACCTAATTGATTCTATTCGACTTAAAATTTGAGGTGTTAATGATCAAGGAAATAAGGCTCTTGCCCCTCCCAAAAACATATTGCAAATATTTACCAACCCCATTCAAATTATAAAATTTCATTTATAAAAGCTAGTGAAACTAAGAAGAATGATGTAATGAATATTGACATGGATGATGGCAACATGGATAATATTGAACAAGTTCCTATGGATATTGATAAACAAAGTTTAATGAATGATATGGTTGGATTGATTGAAATTATACATCATAAGGGAAGAACTAAAAATCCTCTTGACATTGATTTCTCATATAAAGAAATAATTAGAAACACACTTGGTGGGCCTCTTTACATAGCCAACCAAATTATTGATAAGCCCTCTAATAGGATATTAATTGATCATATCTATGTAGAGAATGTGATCACTAAATAATTCATACTTGTGCATCAAATTTATCAAGATACATATGACAAATAGAAAGCATGGATAAAAAAACATATTTTTTTTTCTTTACCTATAATGGGATAAATCACCCTTCCTTTAAAATTTGGACCAAAACAATGATATGTCTCATTCTCCATCATCCCAACATCAAATCAATTCCATGTTAAGTTTGGTTACCCATGAATATGCTCCATGGAAGTTTCCCCATCGATCGTGCATAAATGGTTAAAGTTTCCCTTTGACAATGAAATCATTATTGTGCACCAAAGTGGCTTTAATCATGTGCCTTCCTGTAGGAAATTTTCATTGGATTTATTTTGGCCCAAGCCTATGGAACCTATTAAACCCCGTGACTTGTTTTTGAAATCCTATAAAATTTTTAAGGAAAATTCATAGTAGAACTATCCCTTCGAAACATGCTTCAACCCATAATTGAGCTGGCACCCCTTCCAAATAACCAAGAAAAACCCAAGATAGATTATTTTCCTATATCCTACAAATGACCAATAGAAAACCAAAATAGTTTTGTTACACCTCCTAAGATAAAATAAATTTACAAAGCTAAAAAGAAAGTGGTGGAAAAATTTCCCATGGTTCCTTGTGTTCCTCTCCTAAGGTAAGAAAAGAAACCTATGGTTGATAAACCCACTCCTACACAAACATAGCTTGAAAATCATACTAAAATAAATAAAAATACAAGAGAGTGTAGGTGTAGATGTTGTGCTATTGCTCAAAGGTTAAATGACGAGAACAATAAATAAAATATACATCCAAACTTGATTGAAGCAATACACGAGGATTCTCCCCTTTTTCCACTACAAAAATATCCTATATCAGAACCACAATAGGGACCAACACCATGTTTAGACATTATCATTTGACCTCTCACTGTGATTAATGTATATGATGATGATGAGATTGCTAAACTTGATGAAGTGAATAATGAGTTGAATTCATTGTTTTCCTGTTCTAAAAAGAATGTATTACTTGGTGATACCCCTAGTTTGACACTTTTTGTTCTCCCTTTAGCTATTTTTTTTCCTTCCACATATGATGAACACGATTCAGATGTAGACGACTTGCTATATGTTGACTCACATGTTCCTTACTAGTTTTTCCTTTGTTTTTATTTTTCATGTTATGTGTGTTATTGAATGTGTATAATGTGATCTCCCTGTACCATATTTTTTATGTATCTCTCTTTGTGTGGCATTCCTCTATTTGTACCTATATTCTTCTATATGTTGTAAATATTTTCCTTTATCTTTTCTTTGGATTATTTTTTCCTTTTGGGGATGATGCAAGGTGTCAAGAAATTCAGGTCTCTTCTGTTTGACCCAAAGTATTTTCTTTCTTTTCACTCTCTGTATGTTATTCATCCCATTCCATGAGTATTTTGGGAATGAAGATAGTTGTGAGCTCTCTAAAAACATTGTAGCAAAGACATACTGACCTTGAATCGATGGGTCCCTTATGTGATTTTCGGATTTCATTTTTGGGGGTAACCCCATGTTAAGATGCAAATTTATTTGGAAACATATGACTTGGAATATGGCTTTCCAAGTAAGCTCTCATATCCTTTTTATTGTTAGCATTTATCATTTTCTACTTTAAAGTAATTTCTCATAGCATGGTGTTTAGTAATTTCTTTAAAGTCATGGCATACATTGGAATTATTATTTTACAACTCATGCTTCTTTGTGTAGTCTTCTTACTTTATGTGATGCATCATTCTCTTTATGGTGACATTAGGTGTGATGTCCCTTAGGAGCATGATCTCTTATAGCACATATTCCTCTATGTGGCTTGATGTGACACATTGCATCCCCTAAGTTATGAATGATGTTCCATAAGTTAAGACTTTACATCAACTAAGAAAAAATAATTTGAACATACCTTACACTATTTTTCATTTAGAATAATTGTTATATGGCCATCTTGCTTAACAAATTTTTCTTTCCAATGGAGCCATCTTATTTGTTCATAGGTTTCAAGCATATAAATTTTTTATTGCCTCATGAATCATGTTTTTCATGTTATGTGGTGCCTTATCAAAGTTATCATGAGGTATAGCTTTGGTATGGTTAGCGTATGGGATTTAAACTTAGGTGTGACTTTTCCATAGCCACTTGCTTGTCTCTATGAGCACATATTTCCATGTGTGTATGTATCTCTACAGGCTCACCTAGTGGATGACATGATGTTCCACTAGCCCTTGTGAGCATGCATTTGGTTTGCATAGTGGACATCATGTTCCACTTGTAAAAATTTTTTGGACAAATTTTTTATATCTAATGCACATTGTGTTGGAAAAATCCGGTTGAGTCTTAATCCACCCCTTTTTTTTGTATTTCTTTCTTCTTTATGTCTTTGGAAATGTATGCTTGTACCCTTTTGTTGCTCCTTATACTTTTATCATATGTGTTATTTTGTGATTAATTTTTTTCCATAGGATCTTGATTCTAGGGGCTTACACAACCCTCTTGATCATTTTCATAATATCTCACAAGCATTGGTAGACTTGAACCCTTCTTGATGTGAGTTTCTCTACTTTAGAGTGATTTTGAAAAAATTTCCTCCTATCATTAAATTTGGTGCTAAATGTAGTGTATACAAATTTATCCCTTTACATTTTCACACTTTTTTGGGCTCTCCTTGTTAAAATTGGGCTTCTTTGTGCCTTATTTCATCCTATTTTTCATCCACAAGCCTTATTTAATGCATCCTTCCAAGTATAATCCTGAAACTTATCTTTATGATGAATCATAATTCATGGTTTTGGGTTATGTTTCCTAGATTTAGTGATACAGGAATCATACACCACCATGGGTGTATGGGTCCCACCTAAGTCTCAGGCCTGATCTTGAATTTTGCATAGAACTTAACACTCCTTGAAATTTATGTCTCAAGCTTAGGCTACTAGGACTCATATGCCCCAACTGGCATATGAGTCCTGCTATAGCTTGGACCTATTTTGAATTCAATTCTTTACATGATTTTGTTCTCCTAGATCTGATGGTGGCTTGTGGTGTTGTAATTTTTTGAAATTTGGCATAAACTAGTATAAATATAATAATATTTCACATATTTTCTCCCAGAAAGATTAGAATCCATCTAGAAATTCAAGTGAGAGCATTATAGAAAATTCAAGAGAATATCATCAAGCATTTGTAGAAATATTCAAGATTCAAAAATCATGTCAAAGTCTTCATGCATCATGTGTGTTGGTGAGCTAACATTTTTTATGTAGGTTTCATGATTCAAGCAAGCATTCAAAGGTACAATCTCATATCGACAATCAAATAGATCTGATGGTGGCTTGTGGTGTTGTAATTTTTTGAAATTTGGCATAAACTAGTATAAATATAATAATATTTCACATATTTTCTCCCAGAAAGATTAGAATCCATCTAGAAATTCAAGTGAGAGCATTATAGAAAATTCAAGAGAATATCATCAAGCATTTGTAGAAATATTCAAGATTCAAAAATCATGTCAAAGTCTTCATGCATCATGTGTGTTGGTGAGCTAACATTTTTTATGTAGGTTTCATGATTCAAGCAAGCATTCAAAGGTACAATCTCATATCGACAATCAAAATTCAAGATCCACATCCATTGGATCCATTTCATGCTAGATTGTAGCCTTTATATCAAGGGTTTTGGTGAGTTGCAACATTTCATTTGTTCATTCATCATTCCTTCATGCTTTTCTATTGCATTTCAAGGTTTGACTAAGGAAAACCCCTATTTTCCTCCCTCTACATGTGTTATTCTAGATCTAGGTTTTTTGAGCTTAAAGATACTCTAAAGAAAAAGTTGCAAGATTGAAGAAAGTTGTCAAAGTTCTCAAGAAGTTTCCATAATCACGAAAAGTCACCTACATGGCATAACTCAAGCTTTTAGACTCAGAGATTGGATAGGAGAGAACCTACAAAAGATCACTAGAGGATACCATAATTTCAAACAATCCCTAATATTGGGACTAAATCACCACCTTGGGCATATGAGTCCGAGTATACCACTTTTCAACAATTTTATGTGGATCCTTATTTTCTAGTTGCAAATTCTAGATTCAACCAGAAACCCTAGACTAATAGTGAATCACCCAATCTAGCATATGAGTCCTAGTTCACATCAAAATTCATAATTTCAAGATTACAGAACCTTGTTTTGGGCATCTCTAGTCTTCCATGTACTTCTCTATTTAAGATTAGTTTGTTATTTTTATTTCAAGTTCATTTTCTAGGTCATATAGCTATATTTTCATAGTACATTAATTTCATTCATCCTAAGCATTTGCGTAGTGGTGGACCCCCTTTTAATCACACCTAAGGAAATCTCCTACTATTCCTACTTAGTAGTAGTACCCATCTCTCAATTGAGTCACTTGGTTGCGGGATCTTGGTTTCCTTTAATGAACTAGAGTGAAATAGGTCCCCTATTCCTAATTATTCTATCTCCTAAAAGGTGGAACCCTATTTCCTTGTGTCCAGTTATCTACATCTAGGTCTCATGATGTTTTAGCACAAAATAATTGGTTGAGACTATTTATGAAAAAATAGTTACTACAAAATATTCTTTTGGCTAAAACTACAACTCAAGCTTGAAATTCTAGTGAATAAAAACTAGAAACATAACCTACTATTAGTTGTGGTGATAGAAGATTTCTTTTTCATTAAAAATCCCCTACAACATAGCTTGACATATTTTAGATCAATAACCTAGAGATCTAATAGTGTACCTTCATTTTCTCATATCTATAAGTTTGATGGTTATCTCCTTATTTGCATGCCTAAATCATATTCATATCTATGAGTCTATACCTCCAAAATATAGCATCAAAAATCCTTCTTTGAATTCATGTTCTTCATGGCTTGGTTGACAATCAAAATGTGGTTTTGACAATAATAAGCACAAGATTCTCTAGCTTCCAAAGGTGGCAACAACTTATACCCTAGGTTTGAAACTTCTTTGCTCCTAAGCACTTTTACACATGCCAAATATTCCCCTCAAACCCAAGTTTTAACATTGATCAACACTCACATGAAACATTTTTTGTACAAATCCCTCAAAGTACTAGGTTTTACACAGTATAGTTGCAAAAAGAAACAAACTGTCCTCAATAACTCACACAAAATTATTATTCAACAACCCTCCTTTTGTCAGCACATCCATATAGGCCTAAAAAATATTATTATCAATTTTTGTATATTTTCACCATACACTTAAAAAGTTATGGGTTTTTTGAAGTTCGTTATAAACCCTAGGTTGGGGAAGAAAATGTTGGATAAGATATGTAATTTTTGATAAGTCACATAAGTTATGCAATGTAAAGTATTGCTTTTAGTTTAAAAGATATGGTTGGTATGTTTCATAAAATGCAATGTAATCAGTGGTATGGATATGTTTGAAAAAATGATTACTTAATTTTCTTATGATATGGAGGTAGATGTATGTATGAAAAATGTTGTAGCATATAATTTTTTGATAATTCCAAACAGCTTGCTACCTTCTTTCATAAATTTATTTGGTCTATTTCATAAAATGTAATGTAATAAGTGATATCAATATGTCTCATAAAATGCATTACTTACTTTTGTTCTATTTGTGTTTATGAACATGTAGCATTCAAAGTCATACAAACGAAATGAACCAAAGGCTCTAACAACTAAATAATGTGAAGTTAAAAATTCAAGGAGAAGAGAATGAAAAATTGTAGCTTGTGAAGCAAAGGAATTATAGCCCATATAGCCAGAAATTCTTGTGTAATCTAAGAGAGATGTCCAATTGGCACACCAAAGGGAACGAATTAACAAAGTTCATGGAAGGACACAAATGGATCAAAAATTTGGGGGCACATCATTAACCATAGGTGAAGTTCAATGCACATCTCTAGTTGAAGACACACCAGCAACACCATGTGGTTTTCCAAGTACATCAGAAATCACATCTATAGTTGAAGACATAACATAAAAAACGTTTGGTTTTGAAAGTACAACAACAAACACATCTATATTGGAAGGAACTCTAGAAAATACATCTCAAGTTGGAGGTACAAAATCATTTACATGTCAATCTTAAGCTATGTCATGAATTGCAATCTGATTGAAGGTAAACAATCTATCCCCGATGTTGATATTCCTAATGTTGATAAAAATTTACATTTGAGAACTCCTCCTAGATTTTTGCATAGAAAACCTAAGTTTTTGATTGATATTGATTCCAATTTTTTAAAATGGATGCCTAATAAGATTCCAAAATTTCTATATCAAAGATATGCACAGAGGATATGGAGTTTGGTTTTTGAGAAGGTAAGTGAGGGTGGAAGATGCCAAATATTTGTTGAAATGATGAGGCAACTCAAATTTAGGCCCACCATTAAGGCTCTTGGGAAAATATATTCAAATGACCCAAGTGAAAATTCCATTGTAATGAAGTTGATGATTGCATATGAGAGCATGGATTCTACCTCACGTACAAAGGATAGTTGTGCCACACAATGTGTGGTGACAACAACACTATTAAGCAGTCAAACAAGGAACAAGGGGAACCTTACAAAGACAAGCAATTCTTTGAAAATAAGAAGATCCTCTAATCAGAGCCAAAGAAAGTTGTGAAATAATGGAGGATCCAAAATTGTAGTGAGTTATGGGCATTCTTGGGTAGAGTGCCCCAAAAGGATAAAATAATTGCTCGAGCCTTGAGATCAATAATAGTAGATTATTGGAAGGATAACACAATGACCTATCCCAATCAAATAGATGTTGTAAGAAGGAGAACTTTTAGTCAAATCCGTGAGCCAAATCCAAAGCATTATTTGGATACCACTCAAACCCAATGTTTTGCTGATTTTGTATAGAAGTTTCGTGAAATTAAAATATGTCAAAAGTATTTTGAAATGCTAAATCATTTTTATGTCAAAATAAATCTCAAATGTACTACTTGTTGTTGTAGAGTATATATTATTTTTTTCTAACCAATTATGATGTTTATCAATGTATATGTGTAGATATGCATACTAATAATGATTTGTAGGAATGTAACAAAAGGCCTCCACCTAAATCCTCAATGGAATTCTTATCTTCCATTTTATGTGAAAGAGTTGATGGTCAATTTTTTTACAAGAATTCATGTTTGGATGACACATGTGATCGTTTTTCTAGCATGCAAAATTTTTCAATTTTCAAACACATGGATAGTACACACATAACCAGAGATGGAATTGTGGAATTTAGGTAATACAAGATAGTCCCTATAGTCTAAAAGATGGGAAAGAAGCAAAGAAGTGTGAATTGGTCAGTGATAAGATTCCAGTGTATCAATTTAGGCAATTTTTTCATGATTAGGTGGTCTATGAGTATGCAAGGCATACACATAGAGCTTAATAGTTGGAATCATATTTCAAGTTATGCAAGGACATGTTTCCCCTTCATAGCATCTTTTAGTTGTTGAATTCATGGATAAATACACACTACAACCACAAAACAAGGTACAATCACAATAATACAACTCCATGTAGGTTGATATATTTGTTCACAAAGCATTCATTCATGCAAATGATAGTATACAGGATAATAGGAAAGTATTGAGGCAGTAACAGTTTTACATCAGTGATGATCACACACATTCTATAGAGTTTGTGCAAGGTTGCTTTTAGATGTTCTATTTTGATCTAGCTAGTAGGGACATATCATTCAGTCAACATATCGTATGGTTAGATAATTTTACATCTCAATTCAAGAACTCTAGAATATTTTATTAGTTGAGCAAGATGCATAGGATCAATTGTGTTCCCCATATGTGGAACTTCTTAGAGTCAAAGAATGGAAAGAGGGAGCATGATGGAGAAAGTCGTTGTATCAAAAGAGCATTAGCATGAGAATATTTAAAGTATAAAGACAATGTAAACTTGATAGATGCAAGATCAATTATCAAGTGGTGCAATCATGCAATGGGTCCAGGTAGTGAAGGTAATTCTTTATTTCATAGGATTTTTCATTTATTAGATGATACTAACATTGAAAAATATGAGGATTGTTGTACACTAGAAAGATTGAGTAAGATACACTCTTTTAGAAGCTCCAATATAGGTAGATGGACTATCCATATATGGAAAATGGCATGCTTTTGTTCTACATGTACACTTCAATCATGGAATGATTGTGAGTGAATAGAGTGGGTTGAAAGATTGTTTATAAGAAGTATAACCCCACTTGACACTTATCAACTCCCAATGACTCTAAAAATCATGGAGATGCAATCATCCATTGAATTTGATCATGTATCAGACCTACTAGAACCAGGTAATATATCTTACTTTCAAGTTTTATTTTTATTTTCATTAAATACATGTAACATGATGAACATATCAATGCAGGGCATGTTTATGCAGTGATTGTAGGAAAAGACAATAAAGAGTGTAGAAATTATTACCTATGTCATTGTATCGAGGCCAAAAAGAAATTGAAGGCCCCAGTTATAGATGGAGAAAACATAAAATATCTTATAGTTCAACGATTATTATTGGAACATGGCTTAGAAGGTACACCCAGTGATGAATGTTTTAGTTTGGTTGTTTGAGTACTTCAACATGCATTGGAAGATCATTCACTACTCAAACCTTATTTTCCTAGGAAACATCCATTTGATCAAATATAAGGACAAACCTACAAACAAGAACTTATGGAAAGTGCATGAGTCTGACCCTGAGGCAATACTTGACACAATAAATAGTAGAGTAGACCGGGATGGTCCCCTAGATTAATTTGTAAGTATGCACATTGAATTTTTAAAGTCATGTTATTGATCATTGTTTTCTTTCAAGCATTTAAGTTTGATTGTAGAAGTGTTTGCAAAATTGCATTATTGTTAATTTAAAAAATGATAATTATATGATGCTCTCTATTGACTACCTTTAAGTTGGTAGTGTTTATTGGTGTTTGATTTCATATGCATTTAGGATTGTAATTGATTCCTTTGTGACTATAGGTTATACTTAATATTGTTAACTTAAGAAAAGAACAACATCAGTTGTTGGTGCAAGTGTTCAGTGGTATGAGAAAGAAGTGAAAGATGGGCCACATCACCATTGTGGGACCTTCAATTGATCTACTTATAGCATGCAAAAACATGAGAGTAGATTTGGTTAGAAGGTGTATGTCTGACATTATTCAGTTATTGGTCTTTTAATGATTCTTCTATGAGTCCATGTTTGAAATTTTTAGGATTTTGCACATTTTTTGTGGACCAAATTCCAGTGAGAGTGCACAACCATGGAGAGAATACTACCCATGTGTTTCCAAGGGAGCATGTGATGTACATTTTTTGATGCATTTTCAAATACAAATAACTAGGCCACTTAAGGTGGATTAGAGAAAACAAACTGGATAGTAGCTCCTTTTTTTTCTTCTTGTACAATATATTTCATGATCTAGGTTGCGAATGGGATGATTATTTCCCTACATGTATTCCTACGAGTATTGAGAAATGGAGTATTTTCAAGATGTTCCATCACTAGTGTATTTTTTGATATAAAAAAATTATGAGAAATTAATACATGAAAATGTGTATATTCCTCAATATATGCCTGAATTAAATGTGTACATATTACATTTAAAGTTAGTTGTAATATTTTATGGTTTACATTTCAAGTTTTCTTGAAGGAAAATCATGTGGATTTATGACAAAATTTGAAACAATAACTTATATTGTAGAAAGACATATTTTCTTGCTCTTCTATAAATGATATAACACCTTGCTGATGTAGAGGAAGGGCAATAAACATGAAAACATACCCAAAAGGAAAATAATTATTACATGTTCTTCATAGCTTCTCCTAAATGCACTTTTAGTAGACCTAGCAATGAACCTACTTGGACACCTTGATTCAACACAATATAGAGATAGTGTGAACATCATGGTAGACTTGTCTAAGGGAGTTGAAAGGTCATAACAACTTTTTGTGGAGACTTAACTATACAACAATTCATGGGGCTTACAAGATTTGTGTTGTTCAAAGTAAGAAAGGAAACATTAATAGCCTTAATCTGAATCAATAAATATTGCTTCAAACCATTAACCATATCCTTCATACAAAATTTCAAATGTGTTTCTATTAGGTATTCACTACAAAGACTCATTCAAAGAACCAACTTGCTTGGACACTAAAACCTTGCTTATGACTACAAAAATAGTCCTCTTGGGATAGTCATAAAATGAATTGTATTAAGCCTTCCAAAATTCTAAAAAGACCCCAAGGTACAAGTTTGTAAGACATCTCCACATATTCCCAACACCTTCACCAACCACAAAGAACCCACACCACTCCTTATTTCACTCAAACTTACCTTTGATATTGCTATAGGGTCGGATACACTCACAAAGAAGAAATTTATATCAAATAAATCTCTTTCATGTGTGCATTTGAATAATAAAAACTTTTTCCTATTCCAAGATAATGTAAATACAAAATTTTTGGTGAGATTTCAACATTTTGGAACACCAAAAATTAAATATATTACATTTTTAATATTTGTTGCTACCCTAGCTAGGGTTTTAGCCCATTTTTAGTACAATCTTAATAACTTGAACAAAAATAAATGAAATGTGATGAAACAAAAAAAAAATGTAGTAGATTCATGGGGCTATCAAATATAATTAATTTAAAATTGATCCATGGACTGTAGTACAATTTGTATAAGAAACCAAAAGTTTCTACAACCCAGAAAAATCACCAAAAAAACATGATTCAATTCATTCCAAATTTGAAAAACAAACTAAAACCATGCTTCCATTTTACCATTATAGAATATTCATGCTTTTTCCAACCATTTAAAATTGAGCCCAATGGTTAGGAACTTCTTTGTTGATTCCATGTAACCATTTCCCGATTTTTGACAACTTGCTAAAAATGCATGACAACTTTTTGTAACTTTTAAATCAACGACCCTATAGGCACACTAAAGTGGATTACATGATTTCACATGGTCAAGAATGGTCTTACAAAACTCCTAAACATAACAAAAAACTCCTAACCACACAAAACAACTCCTAAAACCAAAATTACCAATGAAAGGGAATCGGTCATTGTCAAGCTTATATTCTCATAGGTTTTTTGTGTTTGGCTTTGGTTATGTGCAAGATCATGATGGGCCAAAAAGTGGTGATATGTAAGTGATATGATAGCCCATGTGGTTGGTGACTTTTTTTTACTTAAAATTGATGAAATAAAAAGGGTTTTTAAAGGATATTCTCAAATTTCCACCAATATAAATTATGCTTTACTTTGAATTTAATAAATTATTATTATTCATTTTCTATTTGAATTATGACTTAAGTCCTAATTGATAGGATGATTGAAAAACATCTATAGCTTTCAAACAATATCACATTTTTTGAATCCAAAAAATGTGTCACATTCTATGCTTTGCATACTATAGGATTAAAAATAAAAATAAAAAAAATCGTGAAGTTTTGACCAAGTTAAGGTGGTCAGTCATACAAGTTTTTATATTTTTTAAAAATTGTAATAAAATAATCATAATTAATTATTTACTTGGGGAAAATTTACAAAAAAATATGCATCACATCAAGACATGATTCCTCTAGTTATATCTAAAATAATATAAAAAATAATTATCATTTTATTGTGGTTAGGGTGGTTAGATGACACCTACTTTTTTTTTCCCTAAAATTTAAGTGCTATTCAATTGAAATTTCAAATTTTCACCGAGAAGATTTATTTATTTTTTAAATAAACCCAGTATTTTAGAAACAACATTCAATTTGATATAGATTCTATTCTTACATATTTTTGAAATAATATAGATAACTTATTCAAATTTTTATGTCAAGTTGCCTAACTCTAATTTTTTCTGAATTTTTTGCCACTTAAGGGCCTGTTTTTTCTATGATGATCCTACACATACCCCTTTCCAAAATCTACTCTAATATTGGATGAGTTTTAGTTTCATTGGCATTATGATGTGTCTCTTTACATAATCTTAGTCACCCTTCAAGGGCCTCATTTAAAATCAATGAACAAGACATCTTAGCAAACGTTGCCACCATTGACAACCTAGCCTAGTAGGCATCCAAGGAAGGAAAAACAACATGAACAGTGGGGAAAAAATGTATCAATACCCTCTGAAACCTTTGACAACTCCCAAACATTCTTCAATCAACAAATCTCTCCAAATTGCCACTTAGCATTTGGTACTCATGCTAACTTTGGCAACATAGTCAAATGGACAATAGCACAAATAAGGGATGGAAAATCATGTGCACATACCTTGGGTTTTATTAGGTTAATAATATCATATCATGATAATTCTCAACCCTTTTTGGGATCATACTTTCATGATACAACATTCCAAGGCATAAATCTATTGGGAAATATGGAGGTCATCTTAGAAAGAAACATTTGACATTAGCAGTGCCTTTAGTAGCTTTAATTTCATCAAATTACCTCAAAGACACATAATACTATGCCATAAATTGGAATCAGACATAGTTCATTTCCCACATTAATCCTTTTGAGAGAAACTCATGCAAAAGAACTAGTTTCAACAACACTATTAATAGATTCAACAAAAATAACCAACAACCATGAAAGATGAAACAAAAGACATGAACACACATAAATACATGGGGAAAATTCCTTTAGGTAAAAAAATCCACACTCCAAAAGTCCAGATCGCCATTGTATTATTCAACAAAAAAGTATATTTACAAAAACAATATCAGGCTCACAACCTTTAAAGAGTTTACATCTTGTTCCATTCTATAGAATATCTAACAACATAACCCTACTTTGATCTCATACATAGAGAGACATCTCTTTCAGTTGGATAGCCTCATGACTTGACCATGAGCCTCTTGGCCTCTCTATCACACAATTGCTTAGCATTCACCTCCTATGAGATTTATCTCTGTCTCAACTACCCAACCTTTTGGCTAGTCTGACAACCACTCAGTCTACACCCAACCTCTTGGCCTGTACCCAACCTCTCATCCTATATGGCTAGATTTTTTGATGCTCTACATCCTCTAACTGCTCAACTATCACACCCAATTAGGGTTTCCACCTCAAGCCACATGCCATCATCCAACATCCAATTTTTTCCATCACATAAACAATCGAATAAATATCCAATGTCAAACTTAGGGTTATCCACTTAACACCATGCCACCATGCAAGTCACTACTCTATCGAACTCACCAAGACTTCAATTATTGGGTGTCGAAGAGACATTGGGAAATCTCACAATAAACTCATATCATCACAAGCATCTACTGCATAAACCATTTAATCATCAAAGTGTCAAAGAGACACTTCACAATTTCTCCTTGAGCACCTGATGTCACATCAACAAGGTCATGTAGCTCACTATGATATTGGTCTGTTGACGAGACTTTCACTAAATTCTCGATGACACCCTAAAGTAACAGTGACATCAAGTTCCTAACTTCCATATGCATGTCAAAGAGATGTCTCACAATGTCTTAGTAATACCACTGAGTCACACTTATGGTCACTGAGCACATGGGCCCACATGTAATATATCCTCCATGTCATCACCACATGTTGGCCTTCGATCATGATCCACCATCATTATTGGGTCCCTAGTGGTCTCCACATCCATCAGCATCCAAGTAACCATATCACTAAAAAATTGAACTTCAAAACCTCATGTCAAAGGTTGTGAAGTTCCTAGAATATGTGGCTCACCAATAAATGGATCACCATGTCACTCAAAACTTGAACTTATTAACCACATTTCAGAGGTTGTGAAGTTCTTATAACCCATGACATGTCGAAAACAAAGGGACAACTATGTCACTAAAAAAAAAAAACTTAACTTCTATCATAGGTTACTAATTTCCCAAAACCAATGACATGCTGATAATGAAGAGAACCACCAAGTTGCTAAGTCAAGAAGTTATGAAAAATTATAACCATGTGAATTTATTTAGAAAAACTTAAAAACGAGTGACTTAACTTAGGTTGATGAAGGAGGAAAACACATCTGCTCTAGGAAGTCAATCAAGCCAGTAAATTTGAGTCACATTTTTCAACATTATCCAACTTGATGAAGAACTTATTGGCTCCTTCCAAAGAAAACTCATGAATCTTAAAAATTGATTTCATGCTCAAAACAAGACACCTGGAATGATATCCATGATGTCTACCAACTCAAGAAAAATTTCCAACCATCCTCCATAGGAAAAGGAACAAACCAAGTTGTACATCCACCAGTATCAAGAACACAAGCATTATATCCTATAGACAACAAGGGATTCAACAATCCCACCAATCAACTATGCTCAATATATATATAAAATTAATACCAAATTCAAAGCACTAGACCAGAAGACATCTGTGAAGTCATTCTCTAGAAACAAGAGAGAAGATTAGCTAGTAGAACAACCATAAATCTTACTGCTGCCATCTAATTGATCAACCCACATGACTGAAAATTAGCACCCAATGCAGCAAGTGCTAATACTTCCAATCACACATACATCCAAGGTATCAACTTCAGTAAACTCATTCCACTTACATAGTAACCCAGTCGAAGAAGACCAAAAATATCTAGGAACTCCCACTGCATGGGTAATGCCAAATCTGAAAAAATCAAGGCATAACGAGTCTACCAATAGAATCATACAAGAGGTGTACACCACGTCATTTAGTCTCGAGGAATCATCCTTAATGATACCAAAAAAAACTAAACTAATAAGAAAAACTCTCACCACAAGTCTACATAGCTCTCTGAAGTTCTCCACACCTAACAA
This sequence comes from Sequoia sempervirens, assembly GCA_007258455.2. NCBI lineage: Eukaryota > Viridiplantae > Streptophyta > Pinopsida > Cupressales > Cupressaceae > Sequoia > Sequoia sempervirens. The sequence goes on along the minus strand of VDFB02281492.1, from coordinate 437,121,917 downwards.
AGGAAAGAGATAAAGAAAAACCTCATACCAATGTAATGTGAAACCAAACATCCAGGAAGAGAACCAAGACAAAGGAGAGAACATTTTCATAGCATCTACCTATAGAAAATCCTTCTACACACACCTCTAAATTCCAACTATGTCACCTTATTCTCAATGTATCTATGAGCACCTGCAACTGATCATCTCATGTTAAACTTGAAATACATGACTCCATTATCATGAATTCTCAAACATATGACCAATGCACCCAAAATATAGATAATTAACTAACCATTGTCAAAACCTCCAATCATCTAAACTAGGAACATATCATGACATCATCATCTAGACAACCCCTTTAGGAGATATCATGCTCCAGGTGAACATACGACAGTCTCAAGAGAAATGCATCATTCCAAAACTCTAATGCACAAACAAGAGTTTATCATGACATGAAGCAAAAAAAAATCTAAACCAACATCACCCATCAAGCACCTCCAACACCTAAACCAAATACTAAGAATCCTCTATGGCTATGAGGTTTTTCACATCTTCAAATAGTGTCCATGCAAATGTGAAAGAAATATTCTGCAACAACAAGATCTAAAAATTCCCCCTAGTAACATCTGCAACACTAAATAAGACCTTTCACCACCAAGTGATGAATCAAAAATCATTTGTAAAGCTCCCACTAAACTGTGGTTCCTGAGCTCTCCAAGCATGATTACCAAACATCTACTAAACTGAAAATACTTTAGGTCCACACAACAATATATCCATTTGTCAACAATACTAAGCAACACCAAGATCTTCAAACCAAGCAGACAACACCATCACTATGAAAATCTTACACAAAACTATGTATCCAAGCTACCATGACATTGTGATACTCATGTTATAGGTCCCCTTAACCAAATATTCAAGTAATCAACACCATCCATCCTCACATCTCAAATCAACTAAACCAATGTACAAGTGACCACAGACAAGGTCAACTATTAAGAATGGGTAGCTAATCCACCAATTGCATAACTCAAAGATCAATCAAACTGATTGTAGAAACTCATAATCACTCTAGAAACAACAACACTGAAATATCAAAGAGAATAGACACATAGATAACATGACTCAAACACCAAATCAAGCTTAGATTTTATTTTCCAATCATGTCCACAATGAGCACCATAGTCTAAGAACCCAACAAGCAACACCACAAGAATGTTGACTACCAAATCACATACCAACATTCTCATGCAAAGACAAAATTACACCTTCTCTAACCATGCCAAATTGTAACCATCTCATATAATCACACCTAAAAAGCCAAGGTCTAGAAAATATCTTAACAATAGCTCCACATAACCACAAGTTTTGCTTAACTATCTAAAACCTGCAAAACCACATAGCCATGCAAGTAAAAACCATAATTAAAGGGAATGAGTAGCATAGGAACTCGAGGCCCATTCCAAAAAAAAATTAGAACCACTAGCATGCACATGCATATTCAAGAGGCAAGCTATTCAAAAAAAATTAGACCACCTAGAGATCAACTTCATAGCCTGCATGAAATCAAGGTAACAAAGAACAACACCTTCCATATAAGGTCAAAGCACCTAGCACAAGCACAGTACTTCGTGGTTGAATAATAATCCAAGCATATCCATACCATTGGGAGGCTCTCACAAAGACACCTAGTATGAACTACACTTTTTTGCAACACAACCATAAGCATAAAATCACACCCCTTGCATCAGGATCATTCACTATCAACCAGTAACTTTAAATCACAACATTCTAGTATGACCAGTTCCAATTTCTCCATCTTGAAAATCTTCCATGTTGCATGTTGTCTTAGAAACTTAAACATAAAAGAAATAATTTCTACTCTCCAAAGGATAAATCCATCAGTCAATTCCTTAAGATTTTCTCGAGTTTGATAGACTAAGAATTATTCATAGAAGGAATACCTAGAACTAGCAACACACTAGGAAGAAATACATCCTAGAAGAAGGCTCTTATACCACTTGTTAGGAAATATGGAGGTCATCTCAAAAAGAAATATTTGAGATCAATAGTTCCTTTGATAGCTTTAATTTCTTCAAATTACTTGAGAGAAACATACTACTATGTTGTAAAATGAAATTAGACATAGTTCATTTCCCACATTGATCCTTTTTAGAGAAACTCATGCAAAAAAACTAATTTCAACAACACCATTAACATATTCAACAACGATGAAAGATGAAACAAAAGACATGAACACATAAATATATGTAGGGAAAACCCTTTTGGGTAAAAAACCCCACACTCGAAAAGCCCATATCACCATTGTATTATTCAACAATAAAGTACAATTATGAATACAATATCAGGATCATAGCCTTTACAGAGTTTACAACTTGTTCTATTCTAGAGAATATCTAGTAGCATAACCCTAATTTGATCTCATACAATGAGAGACATGTTTTTTGGCTACACATCCTAATGACTTGACCATAGGCTTGTCGACCTCTTTGTCACACAACTGCTTAGCATTCACCTCTTGTGAGATTCATTTCTCTCTCGACTACCTAGCCTTTTGGCTAGTCTGGCAATGACTTAGCCTGCACAACTAGATTGTCTAACACTCTACATTCTCTGACTGTTCAACTACCACACCCCATTAGGGTTTCCACCTCGAGCCACATGCCATCATCTAGCTTCCAATTCTAGTCATTGGATAAGAAGTTGGAAAAATATCTAGCATCAAACTTAGGGTTATCTACCTAACACCATGCCACCATGCAATCACTTCTCCATTAGACTCACGAATAATTTAGTTACCAGGTGTCAAATATACATAAGAAAATATCACACTAAACTTGCAACATCGCATCAACAAGCATCCATTTCTCCACCCATTCAATCATTGGACTGTTGAAGAAACACTTGACAATCTCTCCTTGAGCACCCGGTGTTACACAGACAAGGTCATGCAGCTCACTATACTAGTGGTTCATCAAAGATACATGCATGTTGAAGATACTTTCACCAAAGTCTCGGTGACACCTTGAAGTCACACAAAAATTGAGTTCCTAATTTCCACTTGCATGTCAAAGAGACTTCTCACAATGTATCAACAATACAATTGAGTCACACCAACATTCACTAAGCACAAGGGCCCACATGCCATTTTTCCTCCATGTCATCACCACCGGTTGGCCTTCAATCATGATCCACCATTGTTATCAAGTCCCAAGTGGTCCCCACATCCATTGGAATCCAAGTTGTCATATCACTGAAATACCAAACTTGAAAACCTCATATCAGAGGTTTTGAAGTTCCCAAAAATTGTGACTCACTGATAAAGTGATTTCCCTATCGCTCAAACCCAAAATTCCAAACCTCATGTCAGAGGTTGGAAATTTATCAAAACCCATGATATGCCAAAAATAGAGGGATCACTATGTCGCTTGAAAATTGAACTTCAAAACTTCTATCAGAGGTTATGAATTTCTCAAAGCTCACCACATGCTGACAATGAAGAGAACCAAAATGTTGCTAAGCTAGGAGATTATAAAATTTTAGAAACCCATGAATTTGGCTATAAAAATTTGAAAACTAGTGACTTAACGCAAGTTAATGAAGGAGGAAAACACAACTGCTCCAGGAAGTCAATCAAGCCAGTAAATTTGTGTCACATTTCTCAACAAAATCAACATTATGGTTTATTGACACAATGCATAAATGATGCACTATTATTGATCCAAACTCAAAGATTGAAGATAAAAATTAATCCCTTTTCACTTGTGCATGTTAATATCATGAAAATAAGCCCCATGAAAGCAATAGCATTTGAATTTCTTTAAGGATATTTTATTCTCCTAAAGGGTGTGAGATTTGATGCTCATGTTGAATGTCTTTTTTCCAAGGTTTTTGATAAAGTAATATGTTTTGATTTCCAATAACAAGCACAATCCTATGGATATGAAAGACTATATTTGTTGAGTCCCCACATGGACAAGTCCAACTACCCTTACTTTTAGTGAATGGTTAGATGCTTTACCCCACTATCTCCCCTCCATGACACTCACTTATATGGGGTAGCCAAGCATCAGTACCCATGGAACTCCCATGGCATACTTTCTATTTCTACTAAAAACCATAAAAGTGTGAGGTGTCTTCTGAATGACCATTCTTGCACCAAAAAATAATAGGGATTTTTTCCTTTCTACAATAATGGTTTTAATTCAAAAATTTTATTCGTAGGAGTTGACCCATAAAGGAAAGAGACCATTGCTACCATTCTTGTTGGAGCCAACTACGTGTTACTGGCCTTTGTTCTAGTACCCACATTTATATCCCAACTAGAAATACACTTGGCTTTAGTGTGTGAGTGGTTGAGTCATTCCCTTGGGTGGGTAATTTTTCCCACAAGGCATACCCTCTAAGATAAAAAAAAGCAAGAAAACATATTCATAGTTTGATCAACCTTTGTTTCAAAACATAGGGATGCCATATGTTCCACTCACACTCAAAAATTGTGTTCAATTTTAATCCCAAAAAATGAAATATGGAGGTAATTACTTACACAACTTAATGTCACCAAAAGCCTTTTGATTCTCAAGATCATCGTGAGGCATGAGAGAAGCACATACGCCTTTTGTTGATAATACTTTGTGTAAGTAATTATGAAGCAATGAAAACACTTATTCATTTTAAGTCCACAAAGAAATGATTTTGTGATTTTTAGTACATGAAAATGAACAGTGGAATTTCCCTTGTTCGATTATTAGCCTCAAATAAAATCTAGTTGATTTTTCCTAAGATTCACTTTAAGCCCTTTGTTGTGAAAATTTAAATTTTCTTTCTAGAGCTCCAAAAGATGTGAGTTGATTTGAAACACAAAATTAAAGCATAGAACAAAAGCCTTAAGCATTTAAAAAAACTTTAACTTCAAGTGTTAATGCTCGATTTTCTTCAACTCCAAGATTCATTCAAGATCATTTTTTTATGCTCCAATGTTTCAAGTCCTTTGCATGAACAAAATGCTCTTTCTTCATTTTCCTTTTCCTACAAACAAAGTAAGATCTAAGATTTATTTCCTTAACCCTGTTATGCAAAGTATTTGTAAAAACAAATAATCTTTAGAGCACTTAAAAGTATCATTTAAAAAAAAACATGATAACACTAATTACTAGTCACTCTTTTAAAGTAGCTATTTGATTAAGTATATCATTCTAATTAATTAAGTATATCATTTTTAATTAATTAATTAAGTAGCTACTTTTGTGCAAGGGATGAAGAGCAATTTCAGTTACACATAAACAGGAAAAGAATCCATGCTTTTTGAGACATTTATCTTGATATTTTCATGGAACCCAATTATAAAAAGGATGTGCAGGCCCAATCTTCGATCATATTCCCAAAAAAATCCATACTTGTAGCTTCCTCAACTTCAAGCTTTCTCTTCAAATAAGCAATGAGGTAATCAAATTCTTCTAGATATCCACAAGCTTAGAACAAAGGGAAAGGTACACACATCTACAACATTTAACAATTTGTAAAAGAAAAGCTCATAGCCAAAGGTAGAGACAATGAATCATCCCTTAAGAGGAAGACTATTTTAAAGATGTCTACTAATCATAGTAGAGTAAAATCATTCTTTGAGATGAGAATTGACCTCTTTGCATTGATTGAGACACAACATTGATGGCATTGATGGTTCGGTCTCATCAAGATCATCTAAAGGTTATATCTGACATGGATGCGTACTCTCATGTATTATAGACATAGGTTCCAACCTAGCATTCAAAAAGTAAATGAAAAAAGAAAGCAAGTCATCTCATATTGATACAATAAAGATACCCATCAGGTCACATTTACTATTGACAGCTATTAGAGATTTGATTTCATCGATCATTGATGGTTGCACTAGATTGCACATTCTTGTAAGACAAAAATAAATACAATAGAAACAAAGACTATATTTTGCAATCTATGCATTAATTGATATGAAAAGATTTTGTTGCAGCTTCTAATCACTATAAATCAGATTTTAACATCGATTAAGACAATATTTGTAGGGAACCCAACTAGTAAAAGAGCTTGATGTCTAATATAAAACAACATTGCACTAGGTCACTCTAGTGAAGGATCCAAAGCTAGACCTTGCCACATGCAAAGCATTGTTAGAGAATATAAGTGCTCTTGAGAAGTCGCTTCTGTTGTGGGCCTCCGCAACTGGCATTGATACTGCAAATGAGATGGGAAATGTGCACAATGATGTTAAAACCTATCTTCTAAGTCAAAAGAAATATTATAGAGAACATTTATTAAGAGTAGCAATTGTTTAATAACTAGCCTGAAATGACGTGGGAGCTTATAAGTAGAGGAGCTAACATGCAAGACATTCTTGATGCCGATTGGAGAAAAAATATTGAACTCATCATAGGATTCCATTAAGAATGGTATTTGTGATCAAGGCTTGATCTTATTTTATTTGAAATGCTTGTTACTCTTTCTAAAAAAAAAATTTCATAGTTGTGACTGGGAGAGAGCTCGTAGGAGAGAAGATGCAAGCCTTTCTAGTATTGATAGAGATCACTTTAAAGAGAAAATGAAGATCCATGTGTTAAGGTTAAATATTAGGTAGAGGACACAGGTTAAGCCTCTGTAGTTATGATAATTCACTCATTCATCACAAAGGATAGTTAATGCAGTAAGAAAAAAAAAAATCGAGTGAGATTAACAAGGCATGTCATGTTAATAGCGTAGATTACAAAAGAGAAAGGTTGACCATGACCAGAACACATAATGATGTCACTACAAAAAAATAATTCCACTGATCTCAACATAGGTTGTAAGTTCCAAAATATTTATGCAGATTAAAGAATTTCCTTTGATCAATCCAATCGATTTGTCATATCACTAAAAAACACAATTCATGGGTCGATATTCCTGATATATTATGACTATTGATCAATAAAGATGTAATGTATCCTCAGAAACAAAATCTCCATAGAAAAATAAACAAAACAATGAAAAAGAGAATCGCTAGCTTGTAGATAAGGACACAAGCAAACAAAACATGTAAATTATCTATCTAAACACAATGACCATTCCAAAAGAACAAAAGCCTCCCAATTCTTGAACAAGATGTTAACATCATTTAATCCTCATAAATAAAGGCATTCTAGTAATAAAAGATGTAGATGGGTGAACTAATCTCTATGTACCAGTGTTAAACAATCTATTCATGACTATAAATTGAGAGATATTTTATCAATATAACTTTGATACAGTTTGTCAAAACCTCAAATGGAACTTCATATGAACCAATGAATAAATGCTTTTAGAGATTTTCAAGCCAATGCAATTTAATATAGTAAAATGATGGGCAGTTTCAATAGTGAATAAAGAGCTATATAATGTAGTAGAATGATGAACAATAGAAAACTTAACCCGCCACTTGTACTTGTCAAAAGAAAATGAGAAAATCAAAGCATCATTCTTAACCTGGCAATGTAAGAATCCAAAGGTCGATAAAAATCACAACATCATTATCTAAGAAAAGATCATATGCTACTAAAAAATGAACATCAAAATTTCATTTTTCATGCTCAAATGCTATTAAAAGATAATAACAATAGGAAACCTCATGCATCACAGATAACTAGATGAAATATATTGTTTCAAGATAGAGTGATTTTTTTTTTGTTTCCTTCAAATATACCATTTTAGAAAAGAATAGTAATTAGAAGAGCATAAAATAAAATCCATTACTATACGATTTTAAATACGATGGGGCTACCCATAATCAAAGTATAAAACATGTCATATTTCTACTATACCATACTCTACCAACAATAAATTATTATCCCTAAATATTTTCAAAGAACTATTGAACAATATTTGATGAAGGGAGTCAGAAATAGACATGATCATGAGTGAAAAAAAGTAATGGTTATAAGAAAAATAGGAACTATTATGAGCGGCTAGTATGCAGATACCAATGATGAATTCAATGAAGGAACTTCTCTTGACTGTGTAGAATACTAGAACCGTTGTGAATGTTAATCAGTAAAAAAGGTATAGTCCTCTTAAATATTTTCATAGGGACAAAGTACCTATCTACCCCATGGTGGGTGCCATTATGTGAACCCAAAATCTGCATTACTTCAATCAATGACCACAATTAGCCTAGTTAGTCAATTTCAAATAAGTAAACCCAAGATTCCCTATAAAATTCATTTGAACACATGAATAATGGAAAAAAAGCAAAAAAAAAGCAAAATAGAATGGAATATTATTCTAATGACCAAACCAACATTATATAGGGGGATTGGTGTCTCTTTTATGTGGAAAGAAGCCCTTTCCAAATACCTTAATAAGTTCTTGATGATGGAGATGTGTGATTCTTAACTATAGTGAAAATACTCAAATTGTGGATGATCAAATGCACAAGATGATCTTTCTATTTATAAGAGAGGATGACAGAGAGGAATGAAAATTTGGTGAATGTGGGACAAATATTCAACCAATAGGAATGAGCCACTTGTCACAATGTGAATAGGCCAAGGGTGTGCAAGTTTTGGTGAATGTGCCAATAAATGACATTAGGTGGCCTTTTCAAATTTCAAATTTGGTTTGTTGGAGGGAGAAGAAGGGGTCTTAAATGCCAAGTGGGGGCCATGTAAGAGGAGAATTAATGCTATGTTGGAAGGACTCAGCCCACTTGGAGGGAGATTTGAAATGGAGGAATATTCCCTAAAGATGTCTTGTTGAGGGAAAATGAAGATTTAATAAATGAATTAAATGATTTATTTTTGCAAGTGGGGAAAGCTAGAGGATGGACTTGGATTATATTTAACCTTAATCATGATTTGATTAACTTAAGTGAGGATTAGGTGATTTAACTTTTTGACTTAGATTTATGGATTAAAATAAATCAAAAGGAGATGAAAATTGATAAAGATTTGATTAAACAAAGATTTGATATATTTACCCAAAGAGGATGATGTTAGTAATAAATATGAATTTATTTAATTCAAATGGAGGACATTACAGATTGAATTTAGTGAACATGATTTACTTGATGAATGGATGAATATTAATTAGTTAAATGCATGATGCTAATTTTGCATGTCTACAAGAAATATGGAGGGAAAGGAGATCCAACTAACCATGTTTCTTCTTACACCAACTTATGCAATGATTTCATCTTGGAAGATAAGCTCTTGGCTAAGCTTTTCCCTAGATTCTTGAAAGATACCAGTTTAAGAATGGTTTTCCTCATTACTAACTAACTCAATTTGTTCATTCAATAAAATTTTTGAGGCCTTTATTAACCATTTCCAAGTGCACATGACTCCTAAGGTGACATTAGATTATTTTATGAGATGTAAGCAAAAGGATAATGAAAAATTTATTGACTTCATTTCACACTACCAATCACTTTATTCCCAAATCGACATAAAAATTCTTGATCCTCACTGGTCGCACCCACAAAAGGATATGAAAATCACAGAAAAACATATCCTAGGAATTGGACATTCTAGCAGGCGACTAATATCTTTTCATGGTCGTTCATTTACTTGTCAAACAAGGGAACGTATACTTGAAATGGAGTGGCACTGTATGTGCACTAAGAACTAGATTCAGTCACAACTTCATAGAAATAAATACTTGGAAAGAATTCTACCTATGTTATAGGAAGGTAATGCTAAGTTCTCTAAACTCAACCATACTTTAACCAAAGTGGAAATCATAATAGCTATGACTGAGAAACAAACTATGAACTAGCCTTATGTTGCAGGAATAGACACACGGATGGATTCCCGATGCTACAGAAACAATATAAGACTGAGTTTGCATATAAACTTCAAAAATTAAATCTAACTTATGGTCAACAAAAAAATGAATGACTAACTAACTAACTACAAATACTTACTAAGTGGGCCCCCTTAGCAAGCATCAACTAATTACGCAAGTACTGAACTCAGAACTTCATCAAATTTTATTCATAAACTCAAAATGGTGTACATTGTTCTATTCATATGAAAACTAACAAAAAACTCTATCTCTTGTCATACAGACTCTGCTTTTTATTATTATACTAACTTTTACATGATATCCTTTCTATCTCTCTATGTTTTCTCACTCGCGTAGGAGGAACACTTATTTAAATTAGGAAAAAAAATAACTAACTAACCCAAACAGAGAAAGACGTGCATGTAACATCCAAGAATTGAGGAATAGACTAAATAAATGAGCTTATCTGCTCAACACGATTTAGAGAGAGAATTCAGCATTCCACTCTTTCCAAATTAATTGACATTTAAATTCCTTCCCAACAATTTCGGTCAAAGAGTCTTCGCCATAATAACTTCCTCAAAATCGTGCAGGAAATGGACTTTACTGCAAGGCTGAGATCACCTGCACTTGACTCGATCATACTTTCTTCAACAACCTGCAAAACACAAGGCAACAGAAGCAAATGGAAACATGCACGACAACTTACACAATATTCATTTATTAATCACATATCAAGTTTACTTCATCATTCAAAAACTACATGTGTTATACCAGTCATTTGGAAAGTCAATTATGGTAATAAATATAGACATGTCAACATGATAGGCTCTAGGAATATAAAAGTGAATTGCTACAGGATATCCCCCAATAAAAGGTTTCTAAAGAGTTTAAAAAACCATGAACAACAAAAGCAAGGGTATTAAAAGTACACCATGATACTCAAATTATGAGCATGCTTTGGGCTCATCATTTTTCCCCCTACTTAACCTGATGTTGGTCCTCCAGCATTAAACTTTCTGGTGGTCTCTCTGAAATCAGTGGTGGAGGCATGATCCTGAAATGAAGTTCTGAATTTATAATAAAAACCCCTAAAACTCTGCCACCTTTCATACCTACGAGCTTTTGTATCTTCATTAATATTTGTAGCTCGGTAGGGATAAAGAGGCCACATCAGCATAGGAGGTCTAAATGTCAAGGGTAACCACAACTCAAGTCTCTTTTGAAGGCCCAACTATATGTATCTATTTGATCTTCTAAGAGCTGCTATAAAATTCAAGGGATTGTGAGGCTCATACCTTCTTAACCCAATGGTCAATCTCTCCCATCTCTTCTCAATTCTAGAGTATGACAGCTTCCAAAATGAGCATGTATGTTCTTGAAGCTCATCATACACCTATTTTCTGAGATCGAATATTTTCATCCTGACTATATTATTATTATGGCCATATGCCACAATAAGCCAGGTTTTCAACATTGTATAGAGGTCTGAACTCTTAGGGCGCAAGGGAATAGGCTCATCCCTTTTTGCTTCTTCATATGCTTCCAATTGCTTGCCATAATTAGCTTCATTTGTTGCCCAAGACATGAGTGATCTTAAATGAATGTCGCCAATGTACATAAGTGGATTCCACTCTGTGTGAAAGGGAATTATAAAGCCATGTAAATAAAATTTGCACAAAGAATTTCTTAGCCAATTAGGAGCTGCTTGGTATGCATCATAGAATTCTTTAGCAGTGTGAATAACAAGATCTAGATTCCTGGAAATTCTCATTAACTGGAACCACAAAAATTATTCCTTGAGACACAAAGCATAAACTCTTGGCAGTGGTCTACACTCCATAATCTTACCAGTTATTGTCATCATTTCATTAATTTTCTCCTTTAACTCCTAAATTTCATGTTTCTTCCCTTCAATGTCTCTTTTGAGTTTCTTCTTTTCTTCCTCCCAAAGACTTTATTGCATTTCAGTCTTGGCTAGGTGGTGGAAACTCAAGGTCTACAATGTGACTAGTCTCCAAGTGTTTATAAGATATTCTAGGAATTCAATCAAAAATGTCTTTTTGTAGACAACCATGGCTTGATAGGTTTCAGGGGGTAATAAAGCTTCATTGGCTCCTTCCAATTGTTCAGGCAGTTCTTCCCCTTGCTACAGGATAAATTCCTATTGTTGTAGTGGAGAAGACTATGCTTCCTCTGAAATCTACATAGCCGTAGCAGCCAAGTCATCGAGACTTGGTACCCCCCTTTCGATATGCTCAACTTCCCTTCTCTCAATTTGTTCTTCTTCAAGAATAACAAATGCACTTTGTGTAGCATTCTCAGATACATCCTAAGATATATTATGTTTAGAACCTACAGATTCCTCTGAAATTATGATAACTTTAGGTTGAGGTGAAACAAGGGAGACTTTACATTATTTTCTTGTTGAAACTCTTCTTGGCAATGTTGCAGATGCCAAAGGTGCTCTCGTAGCTTTCCTCTTTCTGAATTTCCTAGAGGGCTCTTCCTAATTAGAAGATGATGGTGAACTTGTAGTGGCAACAGGCGTTCCTGTAGGAGAAATTGTTGTAGGATAAGGTGCTGCAAGAGAAGAGCATTGCATTTTCTGAGGATGAGGGTCAGATTCTTGGGTTTGTTCCACCCTAGATGACTCTCTTGCCTTTTTTTTTTCCTTTTTCTCTCCTACTGGCAGACCTAGTTTGCACCCGGGTAGAGGACTCTAGTGTGAACACTGCAGGACTAGGGGCTACATGACTAGATGACCCTTGCCCTACTTCCCTACTAGTAGATGCTATTTTCTATTTCTTTTTCTTAGGCCATGGAGCAAGTGCCCGAGGAGGTTCTGGAAGTTGCAGGCTCTTTTGGGCAACAAATTCTTTCTAGGAAAGAGGTGACACATCCCTCAAGGAGCATTCAATAAATAGTTTAATAAGGGCATGATGGGCAACAAAATTATCCCTCCCTCTCTGGGTTTCATGAGCATATTGCTTCAAAAGATTTAACAAATTTTTTGGGACATTAATGGCTAACCCATGCCTCATATGACAGCAATTTAAAATGGTAGGAATGTACATAAGAAAAATGACCTTCACATGTTAAGTACCTGATTATGAAAGCAACATATTCTGGATATGGGGGAGTCAACGACACTCACTTGCATCCTTGCTTAGAGACCTCCAAGGGTCCGTCAATTGGTATTGTAAATTATGCCCTAGCAGAAACAACATTTGAAGAAAAAATTTCTCCTACAGCTAGAAGCTTGGTGACCTCTACAATTCGTTCCTCAGTTACAGCTACTATTAAACCCCATACTGTAGCCTCTCCTTCAGAAAGGGTTCTTAAAAATTTGTTTGTGGCTTCCTCATTATAAGTATTTAACCTCATAAAGTAGTTCAACCAACAATAGAGGCTAAATGCTTGAACTTTTTGAGGATTCTGCATCAATATCTCATGAGCTATAGGCTCATTTCTTACCAGTTGACCAACCATATTCACAATTATCTTGGCTGAAACTTAAACTCTTTTCTGAACTTTTTACTTTTTTGCTTTGCTCTTTCTGCCCTGCCGTCACTTTCTCTTCTTTTCCAAGAATGAACTCAAAATATTTTTGCATGTAATAATTGTTATAACTACTTAAACAAGCAGTTTTAATTCTGATTTAAGGTGAAACATGCTGTCATACTTTGGAAAGTACAAGAAAATAATAAATAAACATATCTGAACAGTTGTGACAGCATCGTAAGTGAAATGGATTATCCTGCCCCCTACTTAAAATATGACATGTGTCCACACATGTACTAAAGAATAGGAAGAGATCGAGCAATAATGACTAATATAGACATAGTAGTAAATGAATAAAATCAAATAAATCAATGATGCAATGACAAAAGATATCACATACCTTTCAATTAATGCTTGTACGTGCTGAGAAAGATGACGGCTTCAGTATGATATGATAGTTTGGAATGAAATCATAATTAAGGGTGGTGCGGATGAATGAGGTGGATGAGTGACATGGATGGATGAGATGTATGGATGGAATGGAAGATAAAGAAGTGAGATGTGGTGATTAGTGGTAACAAAGAAAAGGGTTTCCTTAAAAGGAAACCTTTATTATGAGAATGCATTTAAAACATTATGGTGAAGCTGTAGGAGAAAGGCTAAAGCCTTTTGCTTGAGGAAGATTAATGGCAGGATCCATAACAAACTACTGCATGAATTCTTCTTTTGAGACTAGCTTATGATACAACCGAAGATGGTGTCCATTAACCAGTAGCTTGAATCGAACAAGATCAATTGTGACTAATTGAACTAAACCATTATCAAAGACATGTTCAATTTCATATGGGCCAAGCCATCGGGTTGTGAGTTTACCTTGATTTTTTTTATACCTCAAGTCATAGTGTAGTGCCCAGTCACCAGCAGAGAATTACCTCATTTTGATATGTCAGTCATGCCACTTTTTTCTTTGCTGCTATATGATTTCAGTATGCTACAAGGCATTCCTTAGGAGCTCATCCAAAGCATTAAGCTACATGACTCTGTCCTTTTGTGCATTTGTTAAATTCATGTCCATCTCTAATGCTATTGTTAGAGTCTTATGTTTGAATTCTATTAGCATCACAACTATTGTACCATACACCATTTCAAAAGGTGTATATCCTGTAGTAGTCTTCCAGGTAGTACGGTAGGCCCATATAGCTTTTGGTAACTATGCGGCCCAGTCCTTCCTATGCAAATCTACAGTTTTAGTCAAAATGGCCTCTATGTCCCTATTGGTGACCTCAACCTAGCCATTGGCTTGGGGGTGATAGGGAGTTGATTTCCTATGCCTTATATTGTATTCATTTACTAAGGCTTTGATAAGTGTAGAAGTGAATTGTGCTCCTTGATCTATCACTATTTCCCTAGGGACAACAAACCTAATGAATATTTCCTCATAGAGGAATTAAGCTACTTTATTATCCCTAGCATATTTCATAGGTTTAGCCTCAACCCATTTTGTCACATAATTTATGCATACAAGGATGTAGGACTTACCATTGGAAGGTGGATCAATTGGTCCTACAAAATCCAATCCCCATTTATCAAAGGGTGTAACAACAACTTGTGGAAATAGAGGCATCTCATCAGATCAAGTTGGTCTTCCCATCCCTTGGCATCTATCACATCTCTTGGTATATTTGGCTGCATCTCTATGCAGAGTTGGCCAATAGTAGCCAGTATTTAAAATTTTTATTACTGTTCTTTTGGCAACAAAATGTCCACCACATGGCTCATCATGGCTTGCATGTAATATATCATGAATGTCCTCCTCTTGTACACATCTCCTCATAACATGATGTGGCCCTGTATAAAACATGCAATCTGCAATCCAAGAAAACTTAAATCTTTTCTCTGCTAATAATTTTTTTTCCTTAAGGGAGAATTGAGGAGGAGTTCTTCCTGTGGCCAGATAATTTGCTATATCTACATACCATGGTTGAATAACCTTGATTGCAAATAGGTGCTCATCAGGAAAGGAGTCTTCAATAAGTATAGAGTCATCTTACCTTTGAATTCTAGAAAGGAAATCAACAACCACATTGGCTTTACCTAGCTTGTCCACAATTGTAATGTCAAATTCCTGCATCAGTAATAACCATCTAGCCAGTCTCTCAGATATTGATCTTTTTTTCATGAGATACCAGATTGCTGCATGATCAGTGTAGACAAATATCTGATAACCAGTGATGTAATGCTTGAATTTATTGAGGGCATAGATGATTGCCAACATTTATTTTTCTGTAATAGTGTAGTTGAATTCAACACCTTGTAGATTTTTGCTTATATAGTAGAGGGCATGTTCTGTTGATCCATCCTTCTGCCCTAACATTGCTCCAATGGAATAATTTGATGAATCAGTATGAATATGAAATGGAAGTGACCAATCAGTTCCTTTTAGAATAGGTGCATGTGTAATTGCTACTTTTAAATCAAGGAATACTTTTTCACATTCCTTAGTCCAAGAAATATCTGTATCTTTCTTTAGCAGACTGTATAAGGGACCTGTTGTTTGGCTGAAGTCCTTAATGAATCTTCTGTAGTATCCAACATGGCCAAGAAATCTCCTTACTTCTTTCTGCTTGGCAGGAAAAGGGAGATTATAGATGACCTCAATCTTAGTAGGATCAACCTGTATTCCTGTAGCGGAAATATGGTGACCGAGTACTATTCCCTCCTGCATCATCATGAAGAACTTTTAACTATTTAGCGATAGGTTGTGATTTTCACATCTCTGTAGTACTTTCTCCAAGTTGGATTGAGCTTCCTCAAATGTTGTACCATAAGTAGTAAAGTCATCCATGTATATTTCCATGCAATCATATGAGATTTCTGAGAAGATACTTATGACTACCCTCTGGAAAGTTGCAGGTGCATTGTAGAGACCAAAAGGAAAAATTGAATAGGAAAACGTTCCCCAAGGGCATGTAAAATTAGTTTTTTCTTGATCCTCAGGAGCAATCTTGATTTGATTGTACCCACTGAAGCCATCTAATAATGAGAAGTACTTTTTCCCAGTTAAATTATCTAGAACTTGATCAATGAATGGAAGAGGAAAGTAATCTTTCTTTGTTGCCAAGTTGAGCTCTCTATAATCTACACATACCCTCCATTTTACTCCTTTCTTAGGAATAATAACCAATGGGGAAACCCACTGACTATCCGAGATTGGGTAGATAAAGCCAATTGTTAACATTTTTTGTAATTCTTCTTTAAAAATTTCTCTCAAAGCTAGATTGATTCTTTTTTGAGGCTTCCTGACAAGTCTGAACTCACTGTTAATGTATATGCAATGTGTACAGAGTTTTGGGTCTAAACCTTTCATGTCACCATATTCCCAAGCAAAAGTTGACTTATGACTGGCAAGCATTTTGATCATAGATTCTTGTTGCTCACTGGTGAGGTTTTTATTAATGCACAAGGTTTTTCTTGTAGCTACCTCAACTTGGGAGGTTAAATATACCATAGATACTTCAGATAGAAATGACATGTCTACCTCATGGGGTAGCAAGGTGTGTAAGCAATTAGTTGCTATAGGATAATGTGCCGATGTAGACGGAAGAAGAATAATCTACAAGGAACATGAAATTTTTTCACAATGAAAGTATTTGGTACCATAGTTATTCAGTAGGATATTAGATAGTATATCTTCTTCTTCTTATTATGCAATGAAAGGCTCTCTAGTAATCATCATTAAATTGGCCACAGAGTTTGCTTCCTCCTCTCCTCCCAAATTTGGCCAAACAACCTCACCAGTCTCAAGTTGGGGCAAGGCTGGAGAATAGAGTGTACACTTCTTTGTGCTATACCCATTAGATATTGTCATGTTACCCAACCTACAACCAATGTAAGCATCAATAGTAGCTAGCCAAGGCCTTCCTAGTATTATAGGGTATCCCCCCAATGATGCCTTTAGAGATAAGACCATAAAATCAGCTGGGCACTCCTAGGAATCCATGGTGACTACCAGGTCTTCAACTACCCCATCAGGTTTGACAATTGAGTTATCAGCAAGTTGTAATATTGTAGGTGTAGTCCTTAGGTTTGAAATATTAAGTTTTGCAACCAGATCCTTTGTCATGACATTGATAGCTGCACCAAGATCTACTAAAGCATTCTTAATTTGCAACCCATTAACATTGATCTCCACAATAGGGCTTCCTGGATCTAAATATTTTGGGATGCTAAGCTTCCCTAGCATTAAGTTAGAGAGTTGGCCTATGACATAGACAGTTTGAGGGTCCTTTTTCCTCCCTAGCTTCTTCAAACATGTCTCCTTGATGGCCTTACTATAGATAGGTACTTCTTTGATTGCTTGGAACAACTTGGAAATTTTCACACATATATGCTTTAGCTGGTCAAGGATGTCAAAGGTAGGTTCCTCTTTTTTTTTTACATTTTCACCTTCCAACCTCTGTGGAAAAGGAGGGGAAACTTTAGCAGATGCCTTAGGTAATGATGGAATCTGAATCTGAACTGGCTCATTTGGTTGGGCTTGGTCATTGGTATCTTCTTCATGGTCAGTCTCCTCAGATGGAAATTCTGAGATTATGGGAGGAGATGGTGTGGGTAGCATAGTTATTGAACGTAAATTAATATTATTCAGGTTAAGAGCATAGGCAGGCTAATGATTAGAATCAACAAAATAGACTTGTTACTGCTGCTACTTATTACTAGGATTTGGAAATGGTTGAGTAGGCATAGGAATTTTTTTTGGAGGGCCAGTAATTGCTGCAGGTGTTGTAGGAGGTGGAATGAAGGCCTATAGTTGTGACTATTGAGGATGCAGGAAGGCAGGGGATTGGTTCTGCCATTGCTGCAGACTTCTCCATTGAGGGTTCTACTGCTAGTTACCTGGGGGTGGAGTCCATTGTCGTTGTGGCTATTACCAATCTCCTTAAGGAGATTTCCATTTAGGATTCTGATAGCTAAGCCAGTGAGGTTGAGCAGTATTCCAAGGTTGTGATGGGCCATATGTAGGTTGCCATTGGTTATTGTAATTAGAATAAGGATTACAAAAAGTTAAAGGATCTTGAGGCATACCTTATCATTGAGCCCATGGTCGCCTTTGTGCAACGAAGAATACTTAGTCATCACGACTTTCTACCACCTTAAAGTCAGTAGGTAGTTGCGTAGCCTCCAGGTTAGCCACCATCTTGCATCTGCAATCACGTTTCTTCTGTCTACAATGTGGACAGAACTCAGCGAAGATTGCTTTAGCTTCCTTATGTTTCTTCCAAGCTTGCATAGTATCCAACTATGTAGCCATGTTGTTTATGATATCCTAATTGAAATCTGACAGCAAATTTGTGATCTCCATCTGTGAAACTCCACTAGTAGAGGACTTTCCCACTATGGCTTGATGACCTGTACCTTTCTTAACAATTGCTTGAGAGTAGTTAAGACATTTTTTTTTATATCATCCCAAGGAATTTGGGTTATATCACCTCCTCCCATCAGGTCTAGGGCATCTATATATCACTGATTCCCCTTAGAAAAAGTAGTTTCTGAGATTCTTCATTGAGAGTGTAGTTTGAATTTTTTTAGGGAAAACAAGAATCTTGAGATATATTCTTCCAGGCTTTCATCCTCCTTTTGTTGAATTCTGAATATATTGTCTCCCTTACTACCACTCTTACAATATTCCTTATATTTCTCAAGGAATTTTGTTTGCATGGCTACCCAACTATCAACAACACCTCTTCCCAAACTCATGAACCATCTAAGGGCTCCTTCCTTCAAAGTGGAAGGAAACAACTTCATCCTGTGAGCATCTGAAGTGTAATCATAGTTGCGACAGAGGATATCAAACTCAAACAAGAAAGTTTTTGGGTCCTCCGTAACAAGGCCATAGAACTTGGGAAGTAATGAAGAAGGAATATTTTTAAGGTTATCAGTATCTTGCTGGGCAACAATGGGAAACTCAAAAGTAGGAGGTGGATTAGGTGGATTATGTACCATATTTTCTTGATGGAGTATCAGAGCAAATGGATTTTCCTCAGGTTCTTTGTCAGTTGGGTCAAATGGTAATTCAACAAATAGGTTTTCAGCAAATGGATTGATATCTTGGTCTCCTTCGTCCTCAAATAGATTATAAGATGGTTTAGGATTATTATCAATAGCTGGAAGGTCAGGAAGGAATCTTCCCAGAGTGTCTCTTCTTCTATGCATGCAATAGAATGAATGGAGGATTGAAGGATTTTGAAAAATCTTGAATAACAGACTAAACTACTGCTAAAAATGACTTTTGACAGGTTCTTAGCTTCACACCATCCCCAGCAACAGTGCCAAAAATGGTCGTGGCCACAAAAGGATATGAAAATCATGGCAAAACCTATCCTGGGAATTGGACATTCCAACAGACGACTAATATATTTTCATGGTCGTTCATTTACTTGTCAAACCAGGGAATGTATACTTGAAATGGAGTGGCACTGTATGTGCACTAAGAACTAGTTTTAGTCACAACTTCATAGAAATAAATACTTGGAAAGAATTATACCTACGTTACAGGAAGGTAATGCTAAGTTCTCTAAACTCAACCATACTTTAACCAAAGTGGAAATCATAACAGCTACGACTAAGAAACAAACTATGAATTGGCCTTATGCTATAGGAATAGACACATGGATGGATTCCCAATGCTACAGGAACAATATAAGACTGATTTTCCACAGAAACTTCAAAAATGAAGTCTAACTTATGATCAACAGAAAAATGAACGACTAACTAACTAAATACAAATACTTACTAAGTGGGCCCCCTTAGCAAGCATTAACTAATTACACAAGTACTGAACTCAGAACTTCATCAAATTTTATTCAGAAACTCAAAATGGTGTACATTGTTTTGTTCATATGAAAACTAACAAAAAACTCTATCTCTTGTCATACAGACTCTGTTTTTTATTATCATACTAACTTTTACATGATATCCTTTATGTCTCTCTATGTTTTCTCACTCGCACATGAGGAACACTTATCTAAATCAGGAAAACAACTAACTAACCTAAATAGAGAAAGACGTGGATGTAAATGCATCCAAGAATCGAGGAACATACTAAATAAATGAACTTATCTGCTCAACACAATTTAGAGAGAGAATTCAGCATTCCACTCTTTCCAAATTAATTGACATTTAAATTCCTTCCCACCAATTTTAGTCAAAGAGTCTTTGCCAGAATAACTTCCTTGAAGTCGTCCAGGAAATGGACTTTACTGCAAGGCCCAGATCAGCTGCACTTGACTCGATAATACTTTCTTCAACAACCTGTGAAACACAAGGAAACAAAAGTGAACAGAAACATGCATGACAACTTACACAATATTCATTTATTAATCACATATCAAATTTACTTCATCATTCAAAAACTGCATGTGTTATACTAGTCATTTGGAAAGTCAGTTAGGGTAATAAATATAGACATATCAACATGATAGGCTGCAGGAATATAAAAGTGTATTGCTACAGGATATCCCCCAATAAAAGGTTTCTAAAGAGTTTAAACAACCATGAACAACAAAAGCAAGGGTATTAAAAGTACACCATGATACTCAAATTATGAGCATACTTTGGGCTCATCACTCACCTTCAATGTATGTTCATTGATAACTTACAAAATAAGGTACAAGATAAGCTTGGCATGATGAAGTTTCCTTCCTTCCTAAACTTGTGTACTACCCTTTGTGATTATCAAAACTCAATTAGTAGTCGTGAAACAAAACCCACCTCTAGTCGACTTGAAAAGTATAAATCCATAAATCAAAAAAATTACCAAACTTTTAGAAAATGGAATAAAGGATTCATTAAACTAAATACCCCTCAACTAACCCAAAATGTCGACACCAAAGAGGTTTCTATAAAGAAGACAACTCCTTTCATATTTGTAGATCCATCTAGACAATTTACTCCCTTACTCGATACCGTTCATAATAGGTTAATGTTACAACTTCTAGAACTGAAAATGATCTTTATACCTCCCATAAGAACTCCTGATCATACTAATCCATTACCCTCAAATTTTATATCTAATTCCTATTTCCATTATCACCGACAAAATGGACACGTTATGGAACATTGTAAGCATCTTAAACATCTTGTGCACGACCTAATTGATTCTATTCGACTTAAAATTTGAGGTGTTAATGATCAAGGAAATAAGGCTCTTGCCCCTCCCAAAAAAATATTGCAAGTATTTACCAACCCCATTCAAATTATAAAATTTCATTTATAAATCCTAGTGAAACTAAGAAGAATGATGTAATGAATATTGACATGGATGATGGCAACATGGATAATATTGAACAAGTTCCTATGGATATTGATAAACAAAGTTTTATGAATGATATGGTTGGATTGATTGAAATTATACATCATAAGGGATGAACTAAAAATCCTCTTGACATTGATTTCTCATATAAAGAAATAATTAGAAACACACTTGGTGGGCCTCTTTACATAGCCAACCAAATTATTGATAAGCCCTCTAATGGGATATTAATTGATCCTATCTATGTAGAGAATGTGATCACTAAAGAATTCATACTTGTGCATCAAATTTATCAAGATACATATGACAAATAGAAAGCATGGATAAAAAAACATAATTTTTTTTCTTTACCTATAATGGGATAAATCACCCTTCCTTTAAAATTTGGACCAAAACAATGATATGTCTCATTCTCCATCATCCCAACATCAAATCAATTCGATGTGAAGTTTTGTTCCCCATGAATATGCTCCATGGAAGTTGCCCCATCGATCATGCATAAATGGTTAAAGTTTCCCTTTGACAATGAAATCTTTATTATGCACCAAAGTGGCTTTAATAATGTGCCTTCCTGTGGGAACTTTTAATTGGATTTATTTTGGGCCAAGCCTATGGAACCTATTAAACCCCGTGACTTGTTTTTGAAATCCTATAAATTTTTTAAGGAAAATCAATAGTAGAACTATCCCTTCGAAACATGCCTCAACCCATAATTGAGCTGGCACCCCTTCCAAATAACCAAGAAAAACCCAAGATAGATTATTTTCCTATATCCTACAAATGACCAATAGAAAACCAAAACAATTTTGTTACACCTCCTAAGATAAAATAAATTTACAAAGCTAAAAAGAAAGTGGTGGAAAAATTTCCCATGGTTCCTTGTGTTCCTCTCCTAAGGTAAGAAAAGAAACCTATGGTTGATAAACCCACTCCTACACAAACACAGCTTGAAAATCATACTAAAATAAATAAAAATACAAGAGAGTGTAAGTGTAGATGTTGTGCTATTTCTCAAAGGTTAAATGACGAGAACAATAAATAAAATCTACATCTAAACTCGATTGAAGCAATACACGAGGATTCTCGCCTTTTTCCACTACAAAAATATCCTATATCAGAACCACAATAGGGACCAACACCATGTTTAGACATTATCATTTGACCTCTCACTGTGATTAATGTATATGATGATGATGAGATTGCTAAAATTGATGAAGTGAATAATGAATTGAATTCATTGTTTTCCTATTCTAAAAAGAATGTATTACTTGGTGATACCCCTAGTTTGACACTTTTTGTTCTCCCTTTAGCTATTTTTTTTCCTTCCACATATGATGAACATGATTTAGATGTAGACAACTTGCTATATGTTGACTCACATGTTCCTTACTAGTTTTTCTTTTGTTTTTATTTTTCATGTTATGTGTGTTATTGAATGTGCATAATGTGATCTCCCTGTACCATTTTTTTATGTATCTCTCTCTATGTGGCATTCCTCTATTTGTACCTATATTCTTCTATATGTTGTAAATATTTTCCTGTATCGTTTCTTTGGATTATTTTTTCCTTTTGGGGATGATGCAAGGTGTCAAGAAATTCAGGTCTCTTCTATTTGACCCAAAGTATTTTCTTTCTTTTCACTCTCTGTATGTTATTCGTCCCATTCCATGAGTATTTTGGGAATGAATATAGTTGTGAGCTCTCTAAAAACATTGTAGCAAAGACATACTAACCTTGAATCAATGGGTCCCTTATGTGATTTTTGGATTTCATTTTTGGGGGTAACCCCATTTTAAGATGCAAATTTATTTGGAAACATATGACTTGGCATATGGCTTTCTAAGTAAGCTCTCATATCCTTTTTATTGTTAGCATTTATCATTTGCTACTTTAAAGTAATTTCTCATAGCATGGTGTTTAGTAATTTCTTTAAACTTAGGGCATACATTGGAATTATTATTTTACAACTCATGCTTCTTTGTGTAGTCTTCTTACTTTATGTGATGCATCATTCTCTTTATGGTGACATTAGGTGTGATGTCCCTTAGGAGCATGATCTCTTATAGCACATATTCCTCTACGTGGCTTGTGACACATTGCATCTCCTAAGTTATGAATGATGTTCCATAAGTTAAGACTTTACATCAACTAAGAAAAAATGATTTGAAAATACCTTACACTATTTTTCATTTAGAATAATTGTTATATGGCCATCTTGCTTAACAAACTTTTCTTTCCAATGGAGCCATCTTATTTGTTCATAGGTTTCAAGCATATAAATTTTTTATTGCCTCATGAATCATGTTTTTCATGTTATGTGGTGCCTTATCAAAGTTATCATGAGGTATAGCTTTGGTATGGTTAGCATATGGGATTTAAACTTAGGTGTGACTTTTCCATAGCCACTTGCTTTTCTCTATGAGCACATATTGCCATGTGTGTATGTATCTCTACAGGCTCACCTAGTGGATGACACGATGTTCCACTAGCCCTTGTGAGCATGCATTTGGTTTACATAGTGGACATCATGTTCCACTTGTAAATTTTTTTTGGACAAAAAAATTATATCTGATGCACATCATGTTGGAAAAATCCGGTTAAGTCTTAATCCACCCCTTTTTTTGTATTTCTTTCTTCTTTATGTCTTTGGAAATGTATGCTTGTACCCTTTTGTTGCTCCTTATACTTTTCTCATATGTGTTATTTTGTGATTAATTTTTTTCCATAGGATCTTGATTCTAGGGGCTTACACAACCCTCTTGATCATTTTCATAATATCTCACAAGCATTGGTAGACTTGAACCCCTCTTGATGTGAGTTTCTCTACTTTAGAGTGATTTTGAAGAAATTTCCTCCTATCATTAAATTTGGTGCTAAATGTAGTGTATACAAATTTATCCCTTTACATTTTCACACTTTTTTGGGCTCTCCTTGTTAAAATTGGGCTTCTTTGTGCCTTATTTCATCCTATTTTTCATCCACAAGCCTTATTTAATGCATCCTTCCAAGTATAATCCTGAAACTTATCTTTATGATGAATCATAATTCATGGTTTTGGGTTATGTTTCCTAAATTTAGTGATACAGGAATCATACACCACCATGGGTGTATGGGTCCCACCTAAGTCTTAGGCCTGATCTTGAATTTTGCATAGAACTTAACACTACTTGAAATTTATGTCTCAAGCTTATGCTACTAGGACTCATATGCCCCAACTGGCATATGATTCCTACTATAGCTTGGACCTATTTTGAATTCAATTCTTTACATGATTTTGTTCTCCTAGATCTGATGGCGGCTTATGGTGTTGTAATTTTTTGAAATTTGGCATAAACTAGTATAAATATAATAATATTTCACATATTTTCTCCCAGAAAGATTAGAATCCATCTAGAAATTCAAGTGAGAGCATTATAGAACATTCAAGAGAATATCATCAAGCATTTGTAGAAATATTCAAGATTCAAAAATCATGTCAAAGTCTTCATGCATCATCTGTGTTGGTGAGCTAACATTTTTTATGTAGATTTCATGATTCAAGCAAGCATTCAAAGGTACAATCTCATATCGACAATCAAAATTCAAGATCCACATCCATTGGATCCATTTCACTTAATATTGTATCCTTTATATCAAGGGTTTTGGTGAGTTGCAACATTGCATTTGTTCATTCATCATTCCTTCATGCTTTTCTATTGCATTTCAAGGTTTGACTAAGGAAAACCCCTATTTTCCTCCCTCTACATGTGTTATTCTAGATCTAGGTTTTTTGAGCTTAAAGATACTCTAAAGAAAAAGTTGCAAGATTGAAGAAAGTTGTCAAAGTTCTCAAGAAGTTGTCATAATCATGAAAAGTCACCTACATGGCATAACTCAAGCTTTTAGACTCAGAGATTGGATAGGAGAGAACCTACAAAAGATCACTAGAGGATACCATAATTTCAAACAATCCCTAATATTGGGACTAAATCACCACCTTGGGCATATGAGTCCGAGTATACCACTTTTCAAGAATTTTATGTGGATCCTTATTTTCTAGTTGCAAATTCTAGATTCAACCAGAAACCCTAGACTAAGATTGAATCACCCAATCTAGCATATGAGTCCTAGTTCACATCAAAATTCATAATTTCAAGATTACATAACCTTGTTTTGGGCATCTCTAGTCTTCCATGTACTTCTCTATTTAGGATTAGTTTTTAATTTTTATTTCAAGTTCATTTTCTAGGTCATATAGCTAGATTTTCATATTACATTCATTTCATTCATCCTAAGCATTTGCTTAGTGGTGGACACCCTTTTAATCACACCTAAGGAAATCTCCTACTATTCCTACTTAGTAGTAGTACCCATCCCTCAATTTAGTCACTTGGTTGCGGGATCTTGGTTTCCTTTAATGAACTAGAGTGAAATAAGTCCCCTATTCCTAATTATTCTATCTCCTAAAAGGTGGAACCCTATTTCCTTGTGTCCAGTTATCTACATCTAGGTCTCATGATGTTTTAGCACAAAATAATTGGTTGAGACTATTTATGAAAAAATAGTTACTACAAAATATTCTTTTGGCTAAAACTACAACTCAAGCTTGAAATTCTAGTGAATAAAAACTAGAAACATAACCTACTATTAGTTGTGGTGATAGAATATTTCTTGTTCATTAAAAATCCCCTACAACATAGCTTGACATATTTTAGATCAATAACCTAGAGATCTAATAGTGTACCTTCATTTCTCATATCTATAAGTTTGATGGTTATCTCCTTAATTGCATGCCTAAATCATATTCATATCTATGAATCTATAATCTAAAAATATTATTTGAGTATTTCATTTAGTTTTAAACTTGTTCGTCTCTATATTTATGCTTTTTATATCTATATGATTATGTTCTTAAAAACACTTTTGTGGAGTTCACTAATTCACCAAGGACTATGTCTTCCATAGTTAAATTCAATGGTTGACCAATTCAATAATAATGAACCAATATCAAGATAATATGCGACATTATAACTAATGTAAAAGGATGCACTCATATAAATTACACTAGAAGAAAATATAATGAAGTCATTTGATAAACATAGCATGCTAGATGATATTAAATGAATATGAAAATATGCATAAATATAAGAAGATAATGCCCAAATAAATAAATAAAATGCTCTAGGTTTGCTCCTAAGATCTAGTAAAATGGTTTTACAGAATGTATGTTTATAATCTGAAATAAATTATATTTTATGTTTCTAATTAGAAAGAAGACAAGTCATTTATGTCATGCTTGCATTTCTATATCTAATTAATGCTAATGATAAAGGATAATTTTGTAATTTAAATCAAAATTATGGGTGGAGTGATATGAGAATAGGATATGGTGATTTCATGAGTGAAATTAAAAAAAAAGGCCACTAGTAGACTAGTTATCGCATTAGACTACATTAATCAAATCTAGAAGAAAATATATGGGAAAAGAACATGTATAATTTTTTTCTAATACAATATTAAATGTATTATGAATAAAAATTAAAATTTATAAAAACATTTCACTATCTGTATATAGGAAACCATTCCATTATTTGTCCAAACTTTAAGTGATAAAGATCTAGTCCTTAATCCAATAATAATTGAAATGAACCATCATATATTTGTGTGACCTCTTTCATACAAATTTACTTCAAGAAAAAAAAATATATAAATCACAAACATCAAGCATAGCTAGATCTAAAATGATATAGAGTTGGTATAGAAAAGAATGTAAATGAACAGAGCAAGATTCAAGGCTCTTGTGTTGTGGCATGCGTCACAATGTACTGATCTAGCAAAAACAATATCACAAAATAATAAAGAAAAGTTTATACTAAGTTTTTTTAGCTCATTAGACCTTTTCATGTCACAACATACCTATTTTATTTGCTCATGTAACCACTTCCTTTGTCGTTATAGAGAAACAAGTTCTTCTTTCTTGTTCTAGTACACACATTTGTAAGATGAGGATTGCAGAAAGAATAATTTTTGAACGTGTGCAAAGGAAAAATGTTTAGGAACATAATATTATCTCAATCATCAATCATGATATCAAATCGATATAAATATAAAATAAATGTCACACATGTGACAATGATGCATACAATATCAAAATATTTTGATACAGATTCTACCCTAATATGCTCTTTAACTACTAAACATTTAACTAAAAGCTTAAGAGGATGTCTAAGAAAGCTAGCCTCACAAAGAGGCATTTTAAATTTTAAACGGTTAAACTAAGTTGTCATATTGTCTAAACACAAGAGTGCACTACACCGTGTGACATTGATCGAGGGCAAAGGAATGCAAAGAAATCTGGCATTTCTAGACCATGGAAGATGACGGTGGGTGGCGGAAAGCTTTAAAGTTAAAGGTCAGATTAATAAATATTTTAAATTAAGAAATGCGAAAAATATGCTTTCAAATTCCATTAAAAATAATATTTAACAAATATGAAGAAGTACATTATTAGCCAAATTCAGAAGCCATCCTCCCACCCACGGCTGGCCATCTTAACTTTCTACCGTTACTGACTTTTATTAATTGTGCCAACAAAAAGCAACTGAATAACATTGTCTTAAACACAAATCATTTTGCGCGTTACGAAAATACATTATGACGCTTTTCAAAAGCGCGTTTAGGAACTCAAACTGATTAATAGCGTTTCAAATCAATTGGAATTATCATCGCTGACCACTGCTGGACTCCTTGACAACCAATAAACTTATTATCGCAAACATTTTCTTGCACCACAAAACATATAACTACACACACATAAAACACAAAACTCACGTGAACAACGTGAAAGCTTATTGTAGGAATTGCTAATAGAAGCGCTCTACCAGGGCCTTGCCCTATATGCCAATGGTGATTCTGGTGCTGGTGCTGGTGGAGCAGCAAGGGATGATTCATCAGTCACAGTTATTTTGAGCTTTAGACCGTTTGCGCAATGCTGCCCCACTCCACAGATGAACCATATATTCCCACTTTTCCTAATTTCTCCAATGTCATGTCCGCTCTCAAACTTTAGACCAAATATCGGTTCTTTCACACAGTTTGCGAATGACGACCCATTTACCACTAGCACGTTGTGAACACCCTTCGGGTAGTTGAATTCTGTAACACCCACCCAATACACATTTAGACAAAACAATCAATACAATTACAGACTTTTATGTTCATGCTAAAAATATTACAGCAGTATGGGTATATATAAAAGTGAAATTGAACGGGGATGGAATTACCAAGTGTGTCTCCAACATGGAATTGCTTGTCTTGTGCCCACGCCTGGTAGTCAAAGCCAAGTGTCCATCCTTTCTCGTCGCCCACTGTAAAATTAGCAGCGTCGACGGGGTCACATATCATAATTATTAATGATAGAGAAGCCAACAGAGAAACCAGAGTTTTGGTTTCCATTGAGCTCTGTCTTTTAACACTTACTAGATGATTAGAAAGATTTTCAAAAGGTGAACATGGATTGGAGGAAGTAGGTATGCATGAATATATATAACTTCCTCTCTGTGACTAATGACAATTAAACCGGCGCCAGGCGGAGTGCCGAATGGAAGATACCAGGAAGAATCTCCTCCTCCGGTTGATACGTAAAATCAAAATGAATGATTACCCAAGCTAACTCCGCAGGTTTCCACGCGTTTCGTCCCCCTTGCCGACCAGACGCATGCATTCAATTCATCGACTAACGATTTATATGAATAATCCAAAAGAAAGAGTGTTAACGTTAATTTATAGTATTCGAAAATTTTATAATATAAATAATTTATTAAATGACCGATAGTTATAAATACTTATAGATTTACAGTTAAGTATATACATATATATATTTTTCTAATAGTCGTTTCAATATAATTTAATCAATAGAATTATAACTTTTAAATCTAGTAGTTTTCTTTAGGTGTACTTAATTATAAAGAATTTCATCAACTATTTATAGATTTGTTAGTTGATAAGATTAATAGAGTTGGTAAGTGGTCTCTCCTTTTCCGTGTTTTCAAAATAAACATTGATAGTTCTTATACAGGTTTTGAGTGCAATTGAGATTGGTGTTCTTGGACGTGATAGTATTGGTTCAACCCACTTCTCTTTTTCTTTTGCTACAAGTTTTAGTACTAATAAGAAGATGGAATCCTGTGCTATTTTTATAGCTTTACAAAAAACTTCAGAATTTGGTTGGTCGTAAGTTATTTGTGAGACGGATTCCATAATTTTAGGGTTTTTTAACTAAAATATATGTGATGCTTTTTCCTACTAATTGGTTTCTTTTGAAACTCAAATTCTTTATCTTTCTGAAAATATTTGATTGCATCTCCGTTGTTTATATTCAACAAGAATCCAATCCTATTGGAAATTCTCTAGCCCAATGGGCCTTTATGGATAATGAAATATGGAATGCTCCTAATTTGGATTTCTTATCCCTTGATCAAGCTTTTCAATTTCTCCATCTTCTTCAAAATAATAATGGTTGATCATTGTATCTACATCTTAACTTTTACTTGGTCTCTAGATTTTTGGTGTTGGTGGTTTTGTGCGAAACCTCTTTACTTTTTTGTCCTCATATTTTCTATAACAACTATGTTATTTGAAAAAAAATATATAACATTTTATAAATTATTTTTTAATATATTATATTTTTTCCCAAAAAAGATTATAATTAAGTTTATATCTTTATCATTTGGTATTTTTATAAAGTTTTGTTATTTTTGAAAAATTCTGAGCAATGATAATATAAGTAATTTTAAATTATTCTATAAGAAAGACATGACTTCAAAGGTAAATTATATCTCTTAACACTATTGATTTTCATCAATGGCCAAAACATATACAAACATGTATACTACTGGAAAAAATTTAAATGTTTAATGTTTCATTATTATCAAAATTCACTTTTACACAA
This sequence comes from Sequoia sempervirens, assembly GCA_007258455.2. Taxonomy (NCBI): domain Eukaryota; kingdom Viridiplantae; phylum Streptophyta; class Pinopsida; order Cupressales; family Cupressaceae; genus Sequoia; species Sequoia sempervirens. Next base: position 437,091,399 of record VDFB02281492.1, on the reverse strand, counting down.
AATTACAATGTGTTGTGACTAATCAAATAATTTGATATAAAATTATTGATGAATATATTCCAATAACAATAACTACAAGAATTACATTTATTTGACACATTCTTATTGGTTAGCACATAAATTTTACTCTAGACGAATAATTGCATGTCCTCTATACCACATGGTTGGATCTATCATTAATAAATTTTGACACTTACAATGGGAATGTGAACCATCACTCCCATAACCAAGGTGTTTTATTTTTCTCTCTTATACAAATATTTGCATAGTCATTGTTTGTAGTGCTAGAAACTATAGACATTGAAGATGACAATAAAAAGATCATCCATAAATATGGCTCATAGATCATTTTTCAAAACTAAAATAATTTAAAAAATTCATTATAGCTAAATTTTCATTACATATTGGATCAATTCCCATTATAAATGAATCTTACACACAAATCCAATGACCTCCACATAGTAGAATCGAGCCTCATATCACAAATTCATGCCCATAGAATCATGGTAGGTGATGAATCAGCCTCTACAAAAAAAATGCATGCCTTTAGTGAAGAAAAATGTGCCTCCCATAGTCAAACACCAAAGTGCAAAAAAAAATGGCCTTGGTAAAAGGATACACTCCTTCACCAGTCTTACCACCTCTATGCAATTGAATTCGGGCTCTCCAAATTCTCTCACATGGTAGGCAGGGATGAATCATTCCTTTTAAATAAGAATCGGGCTTCAACAAAGCAAAACACCCATCAATCACAAATTATCACAAAAAAATAAGGCAATGTTGAAATTTGAAAAAAATCAAGTGTTGGAAAAACAAAATAAATGATCTTAAACAAACTCCAATGAAAAATATTAAAAGGAAGGATTGCATAATGGTTGGTTCTAATACCATGTCAGTGTCATCCATGTCCTAGGAGCACCATTTGTAACAAATGACCTTGACGAGATAGAGAGAATGCTTCACAAAAGATGAGTGAATAAATTTGAGATAAAATACATAGTGTACAAAGTGCCTTATATAGGCATGAAAAATAGTGATGGGTGAGAAAACTACCCAGCATGGGAAAAGACTACCAGAATAACCAATGCAATATTAAGCCTAAGTAAACTTAATAAAGTGAAAAATATTCACGCTAACAGAAAAAATGAAAGAATGTGATTATAATCATAAGTAGGAAAAGAGAAGAAATTGGTGCAAAACTCATTCCTCTCAAAGACATTCCATATAAGAATATAATACTATGAATACTTTTGTTAATTAAAAAGATATACTATTAGGAGGACAAATAGACTTATGTAGAGAAGAGAAAATATTGATGGGTAACTAGTTAGTGATATGTAGTTGGTTGTTGTATAGGGTGAGATCACTTCATTTGACTTTGATTTAGCAAAAATGATAATTTAAATTTTGTTCTTCAATTGTTAGAAGTTTTACTCAAAACCTTATAACTAGGAAAGGATTTTGTAAAGACATTCTTAACTGAAAATGTGTTATATATATAGGTGCCATGTTATTTTAGTAAAAAAAATATTTTTTGAGACTATTTAGGAAAAAAAAAGTTTCCTTACAAGCTATTTATTTAGCTAAAAGTGTGTCAAGTTTAAAATTTGAAGAGAGAAAAACTAAAAACATAATGTATTATTACATTTGGTGATATAATATTTCTTTCTCATTCAAATGCTCCTACAACTGATAAACCTGATAGTGTACCATTCTCTATCATATCTATAAGTTTCAAGGTTATCTCCTTAAGTGTATTCCTAAACCATATTCATATCTATGTGTAGACATGCAAAATTGACATCATGCATCTAATCCAAATTTGCTAATTCCATGTCATCCTTAATCATCATTTTCCCTCTTTAATTAAATAAATCATCTTTTGTTTAATTAAATCTTGATTCATACTCCTTAAATTAAATAAATAAATTTTATTTAATTATCTTCAAATGTGCCTCCTTTAATTAAATAAATTATATTTATTTAATTAAATTACTAATACATCAATTCCTTCTCATTTTGATTTATTTAAATCCTAAAATCTATGTCAAAAGTCAAAATCAGCTAATCTCCACCTAAACTAATCAAACCATGATCAATCCTAATCCTAATCACTCCAATCCTCTAGATTTTGCAACTTGTGCAATAAATCATTTATTTTGATTTATTAAATCTCCTAATTACTTTCAACATGGCATCTTTAGGGAATATTATTCCAATTTGAATTTTCCCTCTCACATGTATTTTCCTCCAACATAGCATTAACTCCTCTTACATTGTCTCTTACATGTCCCCCACTTGGCATTTAAGACTTTTTCTTCTCCCTCCAACAAGCCATCTTTTGAATTTCAAATCTCCCCCACTTTGGCACATTGACCAAAGTGAAACACTAGCGCAGATGAAACCCTTCACTAAAAAATCCTCTAGCTGCAAGCAGAGCTCCTTAAGCTCCTTTGTAGTCATATGGTATGGAGCTCGTGAAATAGGCTTGGAACCAGGTAGCAAATCAATCCTTAAATCAATGTCATGCTGAGATGGAATCCTTGGAATATAATTGGGAAATACATCTGCATACTCTTGGAGTATGGGGTGGCTATCAAGAGTAACCTTCTCCTCACTATCACCCAACTCTAAGTCATCTACTATCACTGCAAATAACTGACATCCTTGATGTACACATCTCCTTAGTTGCATAGCTAACATCATCCTCAATGATATGGGTCTCTGAACTTCCACAATCTATACTTCACTACTAGATGCATCAATGCATCAAATTGATTTATGCCAACAGTCAATCATGGCCTTGTGAGCCTCAAGCTAATCCATCCCTAAGACAATTTCATATGACCCAAATGGTAAATGCAGAGGTCTAATGTAGTGTGAAAGGATCCAATCTCTAATCTATAGTCAAGTATAAGGGATTGAACTACAACTTTAGCACCAAAGGCCAATTCGACCTACCACTTAATGTCTTGCTTTGCTGCACTTAGTCTACATTGTGCCACGACAGATGATGAAATAAAGGAATCTGATGCTCTAGAATCAAATCAAATGGTAACCTTCTTACCCTGTAACATACCATATGTCTCTACTACTATGCTTTGATGATCAGCCTAGCAGTTATCAACCACAACAAATACTTGATGCCCTTTTCTTACATCACCAATTGTCAGCTTTAACGTTGCTAACCTCTGACTATAACCTGGTGTACTCTTATTGGGAAACTTTCTTGCTATGTGACCTTGTTGGCCAGATGCAAAACATCCAATACCTCTACCAAAACCTCTACCTCCAAGAGGCACGCTTGACTGTTGAACGCTACCCCTATATGTTGACTTTGAACTCTATGTCAGCTACTCAAAAGTTGTTACGTTTGTTTCATCTCCAGTTCTTGTCACCACCTGACTGATATTTGTCACCTTGTGTCTGCTAGAAACTCTTCCATTTTTTAGCACCCCTAAATATGCAAATGATCAATCTCCAGCACTCATTAGTGGGGTTAGTCCATACACATGCAAATCTATGAATACTCCTATGAAATAACATATCATGCTCCAAAATGCAACAAATAACAAGGGTGATCAAAAGACATATAAAAGCATGACATGTACCTATTCCATAGTGGATTGGTGTCACTTGTTCAAAATGACCCTTTCCCAATCCTTAACGGGATCAATGATAAAATTCCTTGAAGATGGAGTGAAGTGGGAAAAATTAGTTCTCAATTGAAGAGAATAACTTTGCTTGAACGTTGTGGATACTAAGATGAAGAATGAGCCTTTTATATATAGAGTATCAAGTTGAAAGAGTCCCCAAAAGAGAGAAATGTGGGATAAAGATTTAGCCAATAAGAAGGAGCCACTTGTCACCTTGTGAGTGGTTGAGGAATGTTCAAGTTTTAGTCAATGTGCCAATAAATGAGATTGGTTGGCCTTTTCAAATTCAAATTTGGCTTGTTTGAGGGAGAAAAAGAGACTTAAATGCCAAGTGGGGGACATGTAAGAGGAGAGTTATTGCCATGTTGGAAGGGACAAGTCAACTTGTTTTCAAATTCAAACTTGAGGAATATTCCCCAAAGATGCCTTGTTGAGGGAAAATGAGGAATGTATAAATGAATTAATTTATTTATTTGTGCAAGTGGGAAAAGCTAGACAATGTGATGGGTGATTAGATTATATTAATAAAGATTAGATTAATTTAGTGAGGGATTAGGTGATTTGACCCATTTGACTTAGATTTAGGGACTACAACTAAATCAAAGGGAGATGAAAGGTGATTTCAAATTTAATTAAATAAAGGTTTGATTTATTTAATCAAAGAGGGATAATGATAGGCTTAAATTAAATAAAGTTAATTTGTTCAATTTAAATGGATGATCCTTAGAGATTGAATTAAATGAACTTGATTTACCTGATGAATGGATTTAATGAACTTGATTTATTTAATGAGTGGATGAATGTAAATGATGTTAATTTCGTATGTCTATATTTTTCCCCTCTTTGAAGCAATGTACTTTTTACATTGGTTCAAAGAATAAACTTTCCGCGATCAAAATTCAAAAATTTTATGATTTTTTTGGATGCCCCATTGGAAAGAAGTACACTAGTACATCTCCCCCTTGAGAGATCGAGCAAAAATATTCGATTTGAGGGTCAATCTCGTGATAAAGAGGTTCAAGATGGACGTATGGATGGTTATGATGGTGATGAAAATGAGATGATTTTAAGATGCTTAGAATAACCAATCTATATTATCCTCAATTAATTAAATGATGATATGATGCATGTTAGATGGATGATGTGATAATGCCTATATGATTATGCAATGATTGTTTTATGCAAATGTATGATTTTTTATGAGATGCTTGGAAAAATAGATCTATATTATGATGATGAACATGAATGTGAGATGATGTGCAAAATGTTGATGGTTTGTGGATGCAGGATGGATGCATTGGTAATGATGATTAACTAATCGTGACGTGATGTTAGTGTGGAAAAGAAGGAATGAGAAATGAGATGATGAAAAGAAGATCCAACAACCCAACTTTATGAGATGATGAGAAATGGATGATTTTCTTATCAAGAATTTGGATTTTAAAAAGGCCACTAACCTTATGTTTGATAACACACATAAGCACAATGCATCAAGGTATAAAGGACTAGGATGGTGTTGCACTTAGTGTGATGGACTTTGAATCAACAAATAGATAGGAGTATTCTTGTTCACACCTAACATACAAAAAGCTTGATAGGATGCACTTTATAAGTTTTAAACATCTCAGACCAAAACATGGAAAGGTATAAGCTACCAATGCAATAGTCAACAAGCTTCCCAAAACACCCTCTATACATATCTAACAAAGCCAATATTGGCCAAGTTATATTACAAGAACGTCCAACAAGCACAATAGACAAAAGATAATGATCGTTGCCTCATTCCTATCTCTCTAAATCCATTTGTTTGGACATCATCAAGAGGTTATTGGAATGAGCACAAAGAGATAAGTCAAAAGACCAAGATAAATTAAACAAACAAGCTAATGTTCTTCAATACCGCTAACCAAAAGGAAATGCATTTTTAAGGATAAGAACTAAAACTATTTCCAAAAGATAATGCCCATTGTAAGAAGGATGCATCCTAGGACATGTTAGTGGATAGCGGCACATTATTTCGTTTATCCAAAGTGCTCTTTCTGATAAATAATGCCCATTATAGGAAGGATACATCCTAGGACATGGTATTATCAGATGATTGTTATGTGATTGATTGGATGATGGACTATCAACATAAAGAATTGAGCAACTTGTTTACATATTGACTTAAACCTGAAACTTGACATTTTGAGTTTTCACTTTTCACCAAACGTTAAGGACCACGATCATTTATTATGAGTGGTGTTGATTGCGAGTGCACGCAAGATGAGACAAATAAATTTTTTCAAATATTTGGATGCATTTTTTGGAGTTTTTTGCAATTTTTTGGGGCAATTTTTTGGATTTTTTGAGATTTTCCAAATGTTTTTAAGTTTTTGATTTCACATGTTTTTGGGGTTTTTTGAGATTTTGACCAAGAGACTAACCTAAGGACCTATCCTGGGGGCCTTGGGGGCTTTAAATCAGAAGCAGAACATTCCAAGTTGGGGAATTGGTACTAAAGGAAAATTAGAAGAATGTCCCAAATCCAAACAGCAAAGGAAAATTTAAAGCATCTATACGCCACTCGTCTAGTAGCTCCAACTCATTTAGTCTTCATACTCAGTATTCTTCATCTATGATGAGGTTTTGCAATGATATTCTTAGTGAAGGGAGCTCGATCTCAATGGGGAGTATTGCTTCTCATCCGTAGACCAAGGAGAAGGAGGTGGTGTCAGTGGGTGTGTGGATGCTGGTTTGGTAGGCCTAAAGGGTAGGATTGAGTTGCAAATGCTAGTCATAACTTGTGTCATTGACTATTTTCTTAAGGATTTTCAAAATGGTTTTATTTGTGGCTTCTCCTTGCCCATTTCCTTGGGGATAGTATGGGGTGGAGAACCGATGTTGGATTTTGAGTTTTTCACAAAAGTTACAAACATCCTAATTCTTGAATGGTGTCCCATTATTTGAGGTAATGGCTTGTGGCACACCATAGTGACAAATGAGATAGTTTAGGATGAACTTTGATATCTACTTCCTGGTTATATATGTCATGGGTATGGCTTCCACCCACTTAGTAAAGTACTTAGTGGCAGTTATGATGAACTTATAGCCATTAGATGAAGTGGGACTAATTTTTCCAATGAGATCAAGTCCCCATTGCGAAAAGGGCCATGGTGTGATGATGGGATGAAGTTCTTGAGTTGGAGCATGGATGAGGTCCCCATGCTGCTGACATTGTAGACACCTTCTGATGTAGTCATGTGCCTCTCTTTCCATTATGGGCCAATAATACCCCATCCTCAGCAATTTCTTAGCTAGGGTCATTCCACTCGAGTGTGAACCACAGATGTTGTTATGCACCATAGTTAAAGTGGTCAATGCCTCCTCAACATTTAAACAACATAATAAGGTTCCTTCTATGCTCCTACGATATAGAGCATCTCCTAGGATGATGAATAGGGATGCATTTTTGACAAAGGTTCATTTTAAGGTTGAGGGTACGTTAGCAGGTATGACACCTATTCCCAACTAGGTATAAATGTCATGGTACTAGGGATCACCAGGACCAATGATTTCACCTAAAAATTATGATTCTAGTACCTCGAATGAGGGTACAAGAACTTGCTCTACTAAGAACTCATATTTTTGGGACATTGTTAGGGATGTCCAGTAGGGATTCAATCATTGCCATGGCATCTATTGCTCTGTTGTTTGCTCTGGTAATCTTCTCTAATGTGATCTCGATAAAGGATTCCTTGAGAGTCTCCACCAATTTCCTGTATGGAGTGAGCTTATCATCCTCAGTCAGGTACTCACCATTCACCTGGTTTATTATCAATTGAGAGTCTCTATATACTCTGACAGCCATGATGTGCCACTACACTACTATTCTCAGACCTATGGTTAAATCCTTGTATTCTGCAATGCTATTAGTGTAGGGGAATGCCAATTTATAGGACCTTGGTATGTAGTCCCCTTGTGGGGTGATAAATAAGACACCGGCTCTTGATCCATATTGCGTGTATGAGCCATCGAAACAAAGTTTCTAGTGGTTAGCTATGTTGAGATTGAAGATGGATTGATCTAGAAATTCTTAGATGAGAGGATTCTCTAAATAGATTGGGTCTTTTGAAAGCTGATATGCGATGACTTGGCCTTTAATTTATTTCCACTTCACATATTCAATGCCATAATATAATAGTATCATGACCCATTTGACCATTCTTCTAGTGAGAATTGCTTTTGATAGTAAGTACTTGGGAGGGTCAATTTTGACGATGAGTTTTATTTTGTTTTCCAACATGTAATGTCTGAATTTATGTGATGCAAACACTACTTCTATACATTTTTTCTCGATGAATGAGTAATTTAAATAATGTCGAACCATTTTTCTACTGATGTAATAGATGGCCCTTTCTGTTCCTTTTTCATCGTGCTAAGCTAGGAGAGCTCTTAGGGCTATTGTTGTTGTTGACACATAGATAATTCATGGCTTTCTTGGGATTGGTGGTGTAAGCAGATATTCTTTGATCTTATTGAAGGATTCTTCACACTTATTAACCCACTATTATGCTACTCCCATGTGAAGTAGGTGATAATATGGATTCTATTTATCTATGAGCTATGATATGAACCTTCAGATGGATTGAAGCCTGCCTTGGACACCTCTCAATTACTTTAATTTTTTGGGTGCCTCCATCTCAAGGATTGATTTTACCTTTTCTAGATCTACCTCAATACCTCTCATTGATACTATGTATCCTAGCAACTTTCTTGATTGTACGTCGAAGATGCATTTTTTGGATTTAATTGGACCTTGTATTCCTCGAGCCTGTCAAAAATAGTACTCAAAGTTTCTATGTGATCCTTCCTCTTTTTGGATTTAGCTAGTATGTCATCGACATAATATTTGATAGTTTTATGGATCATGTCATGGAATATTAATTTCATGGGTCTTTGGTATGTTGCTCCTGCTTTCTTCAAGCCGAATGGCATCATATTTCAGTAGTAAATCCCCCATGGACAAGTGAAGGATGTTTTATGTTGGTCTTCCTTAGCAATCATTATTTGGTTGTATCCTAAGAAACTGTCCATCAAGGAAAGCATCTTGTGTCCCGCCATCATGTCTACAATCATGTCAATGTTGGGAAATGGGAAATCGTCCGTTAGACATGCTTTGTTTAAGTCCCTAGAATTTGTGGAGATTCTAATGCCCCCAACAGGTTTTGAGATAGGAACTAGGTTTGACACCCATTCTGGATAGTCTATTGGTTGAATGAATCCTGCATCCAATGTCTTCTTTAGTTCCACTTTGACTAGTAGGGTAATCTAAGGGTGCATTTTCCTAAGCTTTTGTCTAATGGGCTTTGCTTTAGAGTATACTGCTAGGTGATGAACTACAATTTTTGGATTAAGCCCTAGCATGTCTACATAGCTCCATGCAAATTAACTTGTCTTTCTCTTAAGAAGGCTGCTACGAGCTCTTGTGCCTCTGATAGTAATGACTCTACATAGAATGTGATGTATGGGGTCTCCTTTATTCCTAGATTAACTCAATTGCACTTTTCTGCTAGGACCACTAGTTTTTCCTAATGAAGGGGTCTAAAAGGAAGATTGGATCCCCCATCCTCAAGCACCTCAGAGAGGTTTTCACCATTGGATGTGTCCTTTATTTTTACTTTTTTCATGTTGGAGAGTGCCACAGTGTGGTTTTCACTCAGGGACTTAGATATTATTCTTAATTTTTCACTTTTGTGACTGAGGGATTCAATCATTTCCCCATATATAGGCCTATATATCTAGCTCAATGATGAACCCTGCTTTGTGATCCTCACATGGAATGTTATCCTACAGTCCCATGAATTCTGAGAGTGCCTCATCATTTTTGAATGTGTTAAGAACTAGTGGTCCTCGTTGGTCATAATTGATGAGTTAAGGGTAAACTAGGTGGATTTCATGATTTTGATGGTCTGAATCAAAGGATAATGTACTAATCCTAAGAAGTGTCGTATCCTCGAAGATCCTAGGTAGGTTGGTTATGGGATCCTCATCATCACTACTACTACAGACATTTGTTATGTCAAATTTGAAGTTGTCTATGACTTGACCTATAGATACAGGTAAGCGAAGTTCAACTATGGATAGTTGAGGATGGTTATTGACCTTTCTAACTAGATGAATTTTTCCATGTACGGTTATAAGATCGGAGGGGTACATCCATGGCCAAGATTTATCATTCACATCTCTAGAATGATAGGTATTATGAGCCTATTGTCATTTTTCCCAAGTCTTTGGTTTCTATCATAGCCCATTGCCAACATCATTTGCAAACCTTTGCATCTATAATCCATTGGTAGATTAGTCGTTGGTCCATTATCTTGGTATAGGAGATGAGATGGGTCCTCCTCTATGACTTCTTGACTGATATCTCCCCAACTTATGAAGTTGGGATATTCTTTAGAGGATGTTTGAGATGTGGAGGCTTCATTTGCTTGCAGATGTCCTTGTGACCTGGGAGATTGTGGTAACTCTCCTACCAAAAAAGTATTTTTGGGAATCATGTAGTTTCCACAACCATTACCCTGGATGATGACTTTGATATTAGAGATGGTGGGAATGGTGGGAGTGGTGGGTGTCTCTTTCATAGAAGTGGAAGCGAGAGTGGTTGGATCAATGTACGGTGTTGATGGGCCTTCATCATTTTTAGGTACTTAAGGGATTTTGTAGTATTTTTCCTCAAGGTTCTTGTAGTAGAAGAATGGTTCAGGATCTCCATGGATGGTGACCTCTTGTCCTTCATATGTGAATTTGACACATTGATGGAAAGTTGATGCTACCACTTGCATTGCATGGATCCATGGACATCCTAGGAGAATGTTATAGGGCAAGTCGAGGTCCAAGACCTGACAGGTGGTTTCCATGATAGTTGGACCTACTTGAATAGGGATTTTGATTTTGCCTTGGGACAGTCTTTCCTGATCATCATATGCTCTGATTGTAATACCTTTTCCTTTGTCGATAGAGTCCTCTGAGATTTTTAACTACTTAATGAGCTTGAGGGAACAAATATTCAAGTGTGCACCTCCATCGACCAAGACTAGCTTGACTTTATTTTTATGCACTAAGACCTCTAAATGGAGTGCATGGTTATGAGATAGATTTTTTGGTTATAATCAAATCTTTATTAACCTGCAAGATCAATATAAGACAATATTTACATTTGTTTGGAAAACATTTTGCTGGGTTATGATGCCTTTTGGATTAAAGAATGCAAGCACAACTTATAAACAAGTAATGACATTGATATTTCATGATTACATACATAAAATATTAGAAGATTATGTTGATGACATCCTAGCCAAATCCTTAACATGACAAGACAATGTGAGTTTCCTTCAAATGATCTTTTAATGGATGCATAAATACAACATGAGACTAATTCCAATAAAGTGTGTCTTTGGAGTAGATAGTGGAAATTTTTTAGGGTTTATGGGTATGTGCAGGATCATCGTGCAAAAAATAGGCCCTTAAGTGGCAAAAACTTTAGAAAAATCAGTGTTAGGGAACTTGACATAAATATTTGAATAAGTTATCTATATTATTTCAAAAATATGTAAGAATATAATTTGTAGAAAATTGAATGTAGTTTCTAAAATACTAGGTTTATTTAAAAATAAATAAAATCTATTTGAAATTTCAATGCGATGAGTACTTAAATTTAGGGAAAAAATAAGTAGGTGTCTTTCCACCACCTAACCATAATAAAAATGATAATATATTTTTTTTAAGATTTATATATAAGTAGAGGACTCATGTCCGGATGGGATGCATATTTTTGTAATTTTTTGAGTAAATAATTAATTATGAATTTTTATTACAACTTTTAGAAAATATAAAAACTCGTTTATTTGACCACCTTAACTTGGTCAAAACTTCATGAAATTTAATTTTTCTTTTTTTAATCCTATAGTATGTAGGCATAGAATGTGGCATGTTTTGGATTCAAAAAATATAATCTGTTTGAAGTTAGAGATGTTTTTCAATCAGCCTATCGATCGGGACTTTAATCATAATTCTAATAGAATGAATAATAATTATTTATTAAATTCAAATTAAATCATAATTTATATTTTGGAAAGCTGAGAATCTCCTCTAAAAACCCTTTTCGTTTCATTAATTTTGGGTGAAAAAAAAGTCGTCAGCCACATACCCTCATAATATTGCCACTTTTTGGCGCACCATGATCCTGCACATACCCTTATCATATCTCACAGAGGCATTGAGGTTGAAACAAAGAAAATTGATTCTATAATAAACATGCCACCTCTTAAAAAAATAATCTTTTTTGCACACATTACAAGGAAGAATTCAAGCAATCCATCATTTTTTCACATCCTTAGCTGATCAAACGTTACCTTTCACACATCTCCTCAAAAAGGATGTGCATTTTAATTGGAATGAAGATTGAAAACATTCCTTTGAGAGTTTGAAGGAATACCCTCCAATTCTGCCCGTTTTATAACCCGCTATGCCCTATAAACCGTTCATCCTTTATATAGCTGCATCCACCCATGATTTTGTAGCATTGCTGGCTCAACAAGATGATAATGGTAAAGAAATTCCTATTTATTACATTAGTCAAACTCTAACAGATTATGAAACATGATACACACTAATCAAAAAGTAATTTTTGTCTCTTGTATTCACTACTAGTAAGTTCTGATACTAATTACTAAATGTGGAAATTTATAAGTAATGACAAAATTCGATCCTCTCAAACATCTTTTTAATAAAACTGACTTATCACCTGGGATGTCTAGCTAAATGGGTAATGTTGTTGACTAATTTTGACCTTAAGTTTGTTTCAAAAAAACCAATCAAGGATCAAGCCTTGATTGACCACTTAGTCGATGCTCCTTCTCCTTTAGCACTACCTAGCAATGACTCTTTTCCTGATGATAGTGTGTTGACAATAGAGGTTCCTACATGGGAATCATACTTTGATGGAAACTAGTGTATAACAGGCTCTGGTGTTGGGGTTATATTAATTCCAGCCATAGGAAATCCTATTCCCTTGTCATATCAATTAAATTTCCTATGTACGAATAACAAAGCTGAGTATGAGGCATTACTTGCTGGATTACATGCTACTTTCATCATGGGTGTCAAAGATATCAAGATCTTTGGTGACTTGCAATTAGTAATTAAACAAATCAATGGCATTTATCAAGAAATGTATGAAAAATTATCCAAATAGAAGGATCTTATCATGCACTTTTTAGCAAATTTTGAGACATTTACCGTTGATAACATCCCACAAAAAGATAATTGTGCTGTGGATGCAATGGAAAGTGCAACCTCTCTTATATCACCTCAAGATCCTTTAAAATATTTTACATTCACTATTCAACCAATCATGAAACCTTCGATTGACGATAGAATAGGAGAAGTTTTAATGAAAAATGAGGAAAAATTGAGTGAATGGTATGATACAATACTCAACTACTTGAAAAGCAGTACCTTTCCTGAGCCAACAACTAGAAAACACTTTGCTCATTTTTGAAAGCTTGCATCTAAATATATAATTATCGTCGATGTGTTGTATCGAAGGTCATTCCATGGTCTTTTACTTAGATGTTTAAAAAAATCTAAGATACCTATAACACTTCACCAAGCCCATGAAGGTGCTTGGGGTGGACATTTTAGAGGACAAACATTGGTTCAAAAACTTATCTGTATCGGGTACTATTGGCGAAACATGGAACATGATTATTTTGATTATGTTTGAAAATGTCATAAATGTCAGGAACATATCAATTTTGAATCATGCTCTTGCTATGGAAATTCAAACTCAAGTTTTGATATGGCCCTTTGTGGTTTTGGGATTAGACATTAACGTATGTTTAGGATCATGATGGGCCAAAAATAGGCAATATGATGGGTATTTGTAGGGTATGTGGCTGACGACTTTTCTTTACCCAAAATTGATGAAATGAAAAGGGTTTTTAAAGGAGATTCTCAACTTTTCACCAATATAAATTATGATTTAATTTGAATTTAATAAATAATTATTATTCATTTTCTATTTGAATTATGACTAATGTGTTCATTGATAGGCTGATTGAAAAACCTATATAGTTTTCAAATGGTATCAAATTTTTTGAATCCAAAACATGCATCACATTCTATGCTTCGCATACTATAGGATTAAAAAAAGAAAAATTGAATCTCATGAAGTTTTGACCAAGTTAAGGTGGTTAGATGTATGATTTTTTATATTTTTTAAAAGTTGTAATAAAAAATTCATAATTAATTATTTACTTGGAAACAAATTACAAAAAAATATGCATCACATTCAGACATGAGTCCACTACGTATTTCTAAAATCTTTAAAAAAATATTATCATTTTATTGTGGTTAGGGTGGTCAGATAGACACCTACTTATTTTTTCCCTAAAATTTAAGTACTACTGCATTAAATTTCAAATTTTCACCAAATAGTTTTTTTTTTCAAATAAACCTAGTAATTTAGAAACTACATTCATTTTGCGATAGATTCTATTCTTACATATTTTTAAAATAATATAGATAACTTATTCAAAATTTTATGTCAATTTTCCTAACTCTGATTTTTCTAATTTTTTTGCCACTTAAGGGCCTATTTTTTCCATGATGATCCTGCACATACCCATTATAGGAAAAATATCACCCCTTTCTTCCACTAGACATACCTTTATCATCACTACAACTGATTACTTCACAAAATAGCTAGAGACCATTCCTCTTCAATCTACAATAGATGAGGTTATATGTCGTTTCATCCTAGAACACATTATTGCTCATTATAGACTCCCTTCCACATTAGTATATGATAATGGTACACCATTTAAGAATAATGATGTGAAGAAATTCTTGGAGACCTTTAATATTCAACATCTTTTTTTGGCACGTTACTACCCACAATATAATGGTCAACTCGAATCAACTAATAAACTCCTTGAAAAAATTCTAAAGAAAAATGTTAATAAACATCATAGGGATTGGCACACACAATTGCACTATGTGCTTTGGGCTTATCACACAAGTAGTCGATCTTCCATAAGGACCACACATTACAATCTTGTCTATGGAAATGAAGTAATAATTCCCTTCGAGTTAGATATTTGCATGCTAAGAATTTCTCTTCAAGAACTTATTGATGATAAAAATTATAAAGAGAAGTGATTACACCAGCTTGAGATGCTCAATGAACAACACATTAACACTCTTGAACATCTTCAAGCTTATTGCAAAATGAAGCAACACTATTACAATCTCAATGTTATCCCTCATACATTCAACAAAGGAGATTTAGTCATATTTGAAAATCAATGCAACATCAATGATGACCCAAATGAAAGAGGGAAACTTAGTCCTAATTGGTTAGGACCATACATAATCAACAAAAACTTTAGGTCTGGTGTGTATGTCTTAATAGAGCTTGATGGCACACCTCTTAAGGAACCTATTAATGTTGCACATCTGTGTCAGTATTATGTCTAATTCCCACACATTTGTGTTTGTATTATGTCTAATTCCCTTGAATAGTATGAATGATAAAGCAGTGTCATTAAAGCTATTGGGTCATATCCTATATGCTTTAGCATTGATTCGTTATTGAAAAAAAATTATGTGTATGTCTCGAGCACTAAAGTGATTATTTAATTTATTGTTATAATTTCTTTAGTTTTCATACTATTCAAATTCATCTTGTGTGTTATGATAAGTTAGATCATTGATACATTTAATTTAGGATAACATACTTAATCATCATGCCGTATCTAAAAGAAACTATAATAAGTTTTAATTAGATAACATAAGCTTTCTTAAATCATGAAAATATTAATTAATTTTACAAAGGTTATTTAATTATTCACATTTCCATTTAACATTCCACACCTAAAGACAAGTAATAAAAAATCAAATGCTAATATAATTATATATATATATATATAATTATACATGTCATTAATAGATACAATATCACTGAGGTCTGTGGGTACCATATCGCTCAGGATCTAGTACTCATGTTGATCCAGTAACAGGATGTCAGGAGAAGGTTGTGTGTGATCATGATCATAATCCACCAAATCTATGTGCAAACTCTAAGCCCCATATCCATCCAAGGGCCTCCCGCTACTCCCCTACTATCTAATCTCTCTCCACCTATAGTTGAGCTACCTTTGCCTCTAGTTTCTCAACCTCTCCTAGGGTCTGAGATGACTGTTTCTCTACTATATTCTCAACTCAATGGAATCATCTCCTCAAACTATCATATACTGCCCATAATCTCACAAATGGCTTGAGTGAATTCGAGTCCTCATCCATAATCGGTGGGGCCACATAATCTAATTCCATCTCCTCCTCATCAATAGATTTTGTCACTATCTCTACAACTACTTGATGGTAGAGATCCCACCAATCTCTCGTAGGTCTTGCAAGGAAGAAATAATACACAATAAGTGCACATCATGATATATATATACATACATATAAAACAATACCAAAAAGCATAAAGCACATGCATAAATACAATATCATCACCTATATCTCCAGTAGGTTGAGAAATATCAACCTTGTCCTATGGAAGGGGTAGGAAGGATGTGCTAGCCTCCCCATGACTATGGGTACTGATGCCTATTGCAACTATTGTTCATGATCTAGTCATATGAATGGGTGAGGGCTCTCCTGACTTGAGTCAATCTTGGCTAGTACCTCATCATCCTCACTCGAGAGTGGATCCTCCTCCTTTTCCTCCTAGTACTCCTCATCCTCATCCTCCTCTCTATCCTAGCCATCATAGTCAGGATATGCATCGTCATCATACTCCTCATCAATGACATCAATAAATATGTCTGCAACTCTATATTGTGTCTCCTCAGCCCTGTCCTCTCTGTCACCTCCCTCATCTGGTAATGGTCTTGCATCTCCTACAAGCTCATCAATCAGATATATAGCAGTTGGTCATGATATTGTCCACCACTCCTCATAATCCCATGTGGCACTGAAATCATCCACGTCAGAGACTAGAGGTTGATTGTGATTCTAGTACTCAAATTTACTCTCAAGATCATAGTCTAAAGTGAGCCATACTATATCACCTGGTCTCTAGGCACTCTGTACTGACCTCCTGAAAAAAGGGTTGTTCCCTAGGCGGCCTTTGAATCTACCCAAATTGTCACATGACTCTATCATAGTAGAAGGGATGTACTATCGACCAACCAAAAATCTATCTAACTATAGTCTCCTGAAATACCTCACATGATCTGGCCACTGAAGTTTCAATTGATAAGGTCTCCACAAGATCTCATCCTCCTCCAGTCTGTCAAATCCCACTCTCCAAAAAGTAGACAACAAAAATTTGTTTGTCATGCTAAAATGCTATTAAAAGACAATAGTAATAGGAATCCTCATGCATAATAGATTGTTGGATGAAATATATTGTGTCAAGATAGAGGGGATTTTTTTTGTTTCCTTCAAATATACTGTTTCAGACAAGAATAGTAATTAGAAGAGTATAAAAAAATTATTACAATATGGTTTTAAACAACGTGGGGCTGCCCATACTCAAATTATAAAAAATGTCATCTTACTGCTCTACCATACTCTACCATCAATAAATTATTATCACTAAATCTTTTTAAAGAACTATTGAATGATATTTGATGAAGGGAGTCAGAAATAGACATGATCATGAGTGAAAAAAAATAATGGTTACGAGCAAAATAGGAACTGTTATTAGCAGATAGGACATGGATACAAGTGATGAATTCAGTGAAGGAACATCCCTTAACTATGCATAATACCAAAATCATTGTGAATGTTCATTAGTACAAAAGGAATAGCTCTCTAAAATATTTTCATAGGGACAAAGGACCTATTTTCCCCATGGTGGTTGCTGGTCGCGCCCACAAAAGGATATGAAAATCATAGTAAAACCTTTCTTGGGAATTGGACATTCCAATAGGTGACTTATATCTCTCTATGGACGTTCATTTATTTGTCAAACTAGGGAACGTATACTTTAAATGGTGCGGCAAAATATATGCGCTAAGAACTAGTTTTGGTCAAATCTTAGCAGAAATAAATACTGGAAAGGAATTCTATCTACACTACAGGAAGGTAATGCAAAATTATTTAACTCAACTATGCTTTGATTAAAATAGAAACCATAATAGCTACGTCTGAAGCACAAACCATGAACTGGCCTTATGCTACAGGAATAGGCACAGGGATGGATTCTCTATGCTCCAGGAGCAGTACAAGACTGAGTTTGTATGAAAACTTCAAAGATGAAAGCTAACTAAAGATCAACAGAAAAGAACAACTAACTAACTAGCTACAGATACTTACTAAGTGGGCCCCCTTAGCAAGCATCTACTGATTACATAGATGCTAAACTTAAAACTTCATCAAACTTTATTCATGAAAATAGAATGGTATACAATGCTTTGTTGATGTGGAAACTAACAACAAACTCTATCTCTAATCATACAGATTATGTTTCTCATTATCATACTGACTCTTACATAATATCTACTATCACTATGCTTCTATCCTTCTCTAACTATCATCTCTCCATCTCTCTCTCTTCTCACCCGCACAGGAGGAGAACTTTATTTAAAAATAGGAGAGCAACTAACTAACTAACCCTATCAAAGAAATACGTGGAAGTAAAGTATATCCTCGAATAAAGGATCAAACTTCATAATGAATTTATGTGTTCAACCCAATTCGGAGAGAATCTAGTGCTCCACTCTTTCCAGATTGATTGTCATTAAAATTATTTCCCATGGTTTCGGTCAAAGAGTCTTCACCGGAGCTTCCTCGAAGTCGTGCAGGAAATGGACTTTACTGCAAGGCCGAGATTGGTTGTGCTTGACTCGATCATTCTTTAACAACCTACGAAACAAAAGGTAACAGATGTGAAAGAAAAGGCGTATGGCACATACACGATATCTATTCATTAATCACACATTTTAAATCTACTTCATCATTCAAAAATTATATATGATATACCAGTCATTTTAGGGAGTCAATGGGGCAATAAATGCAATCAAGTCAACACAATGAGATGTAGGAATATGAAAGTATCTTGCTACAGGATATCCCAATAAAAGGTTTCAACAAAGTTTAAACAACCATGAAATAACAAAAGTAAAGACATTAAAAGTTTATCATAATATCTAAACTAATAGAATATTTTAAGCTTATCACTGCCCCCTACTTAGCCCAATGCTGGTCCTCCAACATTAACTTTCCTAGTGGTTTCTCTGAAGTCTGTGGTTGATGCATGATTCTGGAATGGATTTCCAAACTTGTAATAAAATCCTCTGAAATCCTAGCACCTTTCATACCTTCGGTCTTCTAATTCATTGTTAAGATTTGTAGCCTGGTGAGGATAGAGGGGCCACATTAGCACAGGGGGTCTGAATGTCAGTGGCAACCACAGTTCAACTCTTGTTTGAAGTCCCAATTGAATATATCTGCTGGTTCGTTTGAGAGCTGCTATGAAATTTAGGGGACCATGTAGTTCTGACTTTCTTAACCCAATAGTTAATCTCTCCCATCTTTTCTCACTTCTAGTATATGCTAATCTCCAAAACGAATATTGTTGTGCTTGGAATTCATCATATACTTGTTTTTTGATATCAAATATTTTCTCTTTGGCTGAAACATTATTAATACCATATGTCATAGCAAACCAATCTTTCAACATTACATGGGAGTTTGAACTTTGAGAGCGTAATGGAACAGGCTCTATTTTCTCAGCTTCCTCATATGTTTCCCACTACCTGCCATAATTCACCTCATTTGCTGCCCATGACATAAATGCTCTTAAATGAATATCACCAATATATAGAAGAGGATTCCATTCTGTTTCAAATGGTATTAAAAAGCCATGCAAATAGAATTCACACAGAGAATTCCTTAACCAGTTAGGGGCTGCCTGGTATGCTTCATAAAATTCTTTGGCAGTATGAATTATAGGATCTTGGTTTCTAGAAATTCTCATCAATTGAAACCATAAAAACAGTTCTTTAAGGCACAGGGCATAAACTCTGGGTGGTGGTCTACATTCCATAATTTGACCAGTTACTTTTAACATTTCGTCCATTTTTGCTTTCAACTCAACAATTTTTTGTTTCTGACTTTCAATTTCATTTTTCAATTTCTTCTTTTCTACTTCCCATAGACTTTGTTGCATGTCAGTCTGGGCTATGTGTCAGAAAGTCAGGGTTTGCAATGTAACTGCTTCCCAATTGGCTTTTAACATATTCTAAAAACTCAATTAAAAATGTCCTCCTATACACAACAATGGCTTTACAAATTGCAGGGTGAAATACAACTTCACCAAGCACATTCAATTGTTCAATCTATTCTTGCTCTTGCTACAAGATAAATTCTTCTTGTTGCTGCGGTGGAGAAGTTTGTGCTTCCTCCAAAAATTGCATAGCAGCAGCAGCCAAATCATCAAGATTTGGTAACCCTTGCTCGTTATGCCCTATTTCTTTTGCTTCAATTTGTTCCTCTTCAGGAACAAATGAACTCTGAGCAACATCCTTGGACACATTTTGAGAAACATTAAATTTGGACTCAATAGACCCTTCTAAAATTATAATAACCTCTAGTTGAGGTGAAGCAGGGGAGGTCTTAGATTGTTTCCTTGTGGAAATTTTTCCATGTACTGATGCGGCTGCAGGAGGCATTCTAGTAGCCTTTCTCTTTCTTGTCTGCTCAGAGGGCTCTGCCCTACCAGAGGATGATGGTGAACTAGTAATAGCAACAGGTGTTGTTGTAGGAGAAATGGCTGGAGGAGAAGGTGCTGCAGGAGAAGGGCATAGTCTTTTCTGAGAACAAGGGTCAGATTCAGGGGATCCTTCCATCTTTGTTTTACCCTTCTCTCTTCTAGTGGTAGACCTAGTTTGTACCCTAGTAGAGGATTCCAGTGCGAAAGCTGCAAGACCAGGTGCTACAAGAGTAGATGACCCTTGCCCTGTTCTACTGGTAGATGCAATTTCTTTCTTCTTTCTTTGATGCCATGGGGTAAGTACCCTAGAGGGTTGTGGAATTTGCAAGCTCTTTTGGGAAACAAATTGTTGCCAGGAAAGAGGTGAAATATCTCTTAAAAAGAACTCAATCAGTAATTTGATAAGGCCATGGTGAGTTACAGAATTATCTTTCCCCTGTTGGGTCACATGGGCACTTTGTTCTAGAAATTTTAACAAGAAATTTGAAACATTCACAACTAACCCATGCCTCATATGGATTAATAACTTAAAATGATGAGAATGTAGGTAGAAGAAATGGCCTTCACAGGTTAAATAACTAATTATATAAGCGGCATAGTCTGAATAAGGAGGAGGCAACGATACGCGCTTGCATCCCTGCTTGGAGACTTCCAGAGGTCCATCAGCAGGCATTGAAAACTCATCCCTTGCAGCTGCAGCATCTGAAGAAAAGTTTTCTCCAACAGCTGGAAGCCTAGCTACCTCAGCAATTTTTTCTTGAGTTACAATAACCGTTAGACCCCATACAGTAGCTTCCCCTTCAGAAAGTGTTCTAAAAAATTCTCCAGCAGCCTCCTCATCAAACTCATTTAAGCTCAAAAAATAATTTAACCATTCACAGAGGCTGAATGCATGGACTGTTTGTGGATTTTGCAATAACAATTCATGAGCTACAGGCTCATGTCACACCATCTGACCACCCATATTTGCAGTTTTTTTTTTTTAGCTGAACTCAATTCCTTGCTAAAGATTCAAATTCTTTGTTTTCCTTTCTGCTCTAGTTTTTCTTCTGTCGTGCTGTCACATTTCTTTATTTTTTCCAAAAATAAATTTTTTGAACAAGCAATCTTAATCGTAGTTTACAAAAAAAATATGCAATAAAGGACATCTGATCATATTTGAAAAGTACCAGAAAAGTATTAAAGAAAGGTCATTTGGGCAGTTATGGCAGCGGCGAAAAGATAGGTTTTAAAAGATGGATTACCCCGCCCCCTACTTAAAGTATGACATGTGTCCTCACATGTACTAAAGAACATATAGAGATTCAGGTAATAATGACTGGTACACGCATAGCAGTAAATAAATAAAATGAAATAAATCAAATATGTGATAAGATAAGATATGGCGTACCTTTAATAATTTCACGTACGTGTGAAGAAAGATGACGGCGTCTGCATGATTTGACAAGTGGGAAAAATATCTTAATTAAGGTTGATGCGGATGGATGCAGTGGATGGGTGACGTGGGCGGATGAGTTGAACAAATAGAATGGATGGATGGGATGGATGGATGGAAGATAAAGAAGTGAGATGGGGGCGATAAATGAAAATGGAGAAAAATGGGGTTTCTTTTTAAAAATAAAACCTTTATTATCGGCATGCTTTTTCAAAATTATGGTGAAGCTACAGGAGAAAATTCAAGCCCTTAGGTTGCGAGGAAAAATGCATGGGGAGAACTTGATGAGCAGATTGCACTCTAAATTCTTCTAACCCAGAGTGGTTTGCTTGTTCCTGTGGGTGAGCAGCCATTAACTATGGTGAAGCCAGACTTGATCAATTTCACCAGTGCCACAGATCCATTTTCAAATACATTTAGCTTCCCAGGACCAAGCCCGACGTATTTGTAGGCACCCTGGGTTTCTTGATATCTGGAATCCTTATAATATGAGCCTAATCACGATGCTAAATTTTGGTTTGATGTGATCAAGCTGTTTCCTTTGTTGATTACTTGACGCCTTGAGGTGGCTTTTTCATTTAAATCCAGGAAGCATTTAGCTATGAGATAGTCTTCTGTTAGTTGTTTTTCTTATTCAGAGGTTCAAACTGTATCTATAGTTTGTGCTCAGATTCAATAGGCGTATAGTTGTTTATGAAAGAAGTAGCTCAGGTGTAAACTGATTATCTTCCATGTAGTTTGTATTTAAGCGCTTGGAAGTCTATTATCAATCTTTTCTATGGATCTGCACTATCTTTGTGAGGTTCACCTCAATTTTCCTATTTGTTACCTCTGCCTGACCATTGGCTTGAGGATGATAGGGGCTGGACTTCCTGTGTTTGATTTTATAGTCATTCATTAGTGCAATGATCATATTCGATCTGAATTGAGCTCCCTAATTAGTTAGAAGCTCTCTGGGGACTCCAAATCTAGTGAAAATTTATTCATACAGAAATTCAGCAACTTTGTTATCCTGAGCATGAGTCATAGCTTTTACCTCGACCCATTTTGTGACATAGTTTGTGCAAACTAGAATGTATGACTTACCATTTGATGGTGGATCAATTGGTCCCACAAAATCCATTCCCCATTTATCAAAAAGGGTGACTATGACCTACGGATATAGTGGCATTTCATCTGACTTAGTTTGTCTTTCCATATGCTGGCATCTATCACACTTCCTTGTATAGGCCACAACGTCCTTGTGTAGTGTTGGCCAGTAGCACCCTGTTGTAAGAACCTTCGTTGATGTTCTTTTTGCTGCAAAATGTCCCCCACATGGTTCATCATGGCAAGCATGCAAGATATCATAAGTCTCATCTTCCCTTACACATCTTTGCATTACTTGATCAGGTCTAGTATAGAACAGACAATTTGCAATCCATGAAAAATTAAAACTTTTCTCTATTAACAACTTCTTTTCTTTTGGGGAAAAGTGAGCTGGTATTCTATTTACTGCTAGATAATTGGAAATGTCTTCATACCATGGAGTATGTGCAGCAATTGAAAACAAATGTTCATCAGGAAACCTATCATCAATGACCCTGTGTTCAATAGGTGCAACTAATTGGAGTCTTGATAAAAAGTCAGCTACAACATTAGCTCTTCCTGGTTTGTCAATGATTGTAATGTCAAATTCTTGTAACAACAGGAGCCATCGTGTCAATCTACCAGAAATGGCAGGTTTGTTCATCAGATACTTGATTGCTGCATGGTCAGTATGGATGAATATCTGATAACCTATGACATAATGCCTAAATTTATTCAAAGCATACACTATTGCAAGCAATTTCTTTTCTGTAATAGTATAATTGAGCTCAGGACCTTAAAGGTTTTTGTTGATAAAGTAGATAGCATGCTCAATTGAATTTTCTTTTTCACTTAAAACTGCTCCTATACCAAAATCAGATGCATCGACATGTATGTGAAAAGGAAAATTCCATTTTGGACCTTGAAGAATAGGGGCTTTAGTAAGCAAGTCCTTTAGTTGCAGGAAGAATTTTGCACAATCCTCTGTCCACTCGAATTGAGAATCCTTTGTTAACAAGGCATAAAATGGGCTGGCAATTTTACTGAAGTCTTTTATAAACTTCTATAATACCCCGCATGACCAAGAAAACTTCTGACATCTTTTTGTTTTGCAGGAGTTTGTAAATTCAGAATAACCTCAATTTTAGCAAGGTCAACTTGAATTCCATTCTTTGAAATATGATGACCTAGAACAATAACTTCTTCCATCATCAGAAAACACTTTTCACTATTTAGAGACAAATTTTTCTCTCTGCACCTTTTCAATACCTTTTCTAAATTCATCAGTGCTTCTTCAAATGTGACTCCATAGGTAGTGAAATCATCCATATAAATCTTCATACATTCATGAGATATATCAGCAAATATACTAATTACTGCTCTCTAAAATGTTGCTGGTGCATTGCATAGACCAAAAGGCAAGACTGAATAAGAAAATGTTCCCCATTGACAGGTAAAAGTGGTCTTATCTTAATGTTCAGGGGCTATTTTTATCTGATTGTACCTGCTGTAACCGTCCAAAAAGGGAAAATATCTTTTTTCAGACAGTGAGTTTAGTACTTGGTCTACAAAAAGTAGTGGAAAGTGATCTTTTTTAGTGGCGTTATTCAACTCCCTGTAATCTACACACACTCTCCATTTTCCTCATTTCTTGGGGACAATGACTAATGGAGAAACCCATTGACTGTGAGAGATTGGGTAAATAAAACCAGCATCAAGCAACTTTTGAAGTTCATTTTTCACTATTTCTTTAAGTGCTGGATTTACTCTTCTTTGAGGTTGTCTAACTGGTAAACAATCTTCTTTGATATATATTCTATGAGTACAAACTCGAGGATCTATTCCTTGCATGTTCCCATATTCCCATGCAAAATCTATATGCTATTCTTGTAACAATATTTAATAAGTCAGCCTCTTGAGACTGTGACAACTTGCTATTGACATTCAAACAATGATCTGGAGACAATTCTATCTGCTTAGTGAGATTACTCGTAGAATCTACAGGTAGTGTTTGTACCTCTTGTGGAAGCAAGGTATGAAAAATTGCTGGAAGTTTAGATGATGAGTTCTCAGAATTTGGTTGCTGCAGGAAACATTGTAGATGGCTGCCACTTGGATCAGATGAACTACCCGTATCAGGGTTAAATTGTAGAATTTGAAAAAATAAAACATCTTCACTCTGAAGTTGTGAGAATGGATCATTTTGAAGCATCATTAATTGAGCCACAGAATTGGCTTCTTCGGTTTCTTCCCCACATCTGGCCAAACAAGTTGGGACAAATCTAGTTGAGGTCTAGCAGGCGGATACAAAGCCAATTTCTTTGTGGACTACCCATCAGAAATGGTCATATCTCTAGAACAACATCCTATAAAAGCATAACCATGGTCTACCAAGGATAACTGGATACCCTCCTAAAGTTTCCTTAACTGATAATATTGTGAAATCAGCAGGATACTCCCAAGATTCAAGAGTGACAATTACATCTTCCACCATCCCATCAGGTTTAACTGTGGAGCTGTCTGCAAGTTGCAGAACTGTGGGTGTAGACCTAATGTTTGAAATATTCAAGGAGTCCATAGTATGCTTTGTCATGACATTAATGGGAGCACCTAAGTCAATCAAAACATTTTTTACATCTTGTCCATTTATATGTATCTGCAGTACAGGACTTCAAGGATCAATATACTTTGGAATGACTACATTTCCCAACATTATATCAGCCAGTTTCTCTAAGACATGAATTGTTTGGGGATCCTTTTTCTTCCATCCAGGATTTTTCAAACATGCTTCTTTAATAGATTTGCCAAAAATAGGAACATCTTTAATAGCCTGAAATAAAGGGATTTGAATCTATACATTCTTGAGCTGATCCAAAATGTCAAAAGTGGGTTCTTCCATGGATTTAAATGCAGTACTTCGCAACCTCTGAGGAAAAGGTGGGTTTTTTTGACTTTGCAAAATAGGCTCCTTAGAAATTGTATCATGTATAGATATATGCTCAGTAGAAACAGCAGGTGTAGTAGGTTCTTCAAGGGGAGAATCTAGTATTTCAGTAATCAGAGGTGGTTTGGGAGTAGGTAAAGTAGTTCCAGACCTCAGATGGATGTCATTAACGTTTAAGGCATAAGCTTGATATTGGTTGGCTTCAGGAAGATACGTAGTTTGCTGTGGCTGCTGCTATTGCTTATTATTGGGATTGGGCAACAACTGGGCAGGCATAGGCGTTTGCTTCAGAGGGCTAGGATTTGTGGTAGTTACTGCAGGAGGTGGCATGAGGGCCTGTGGTTGTGGCTTTGGAAGCTGCAGGAATCTAGGGTACTGGTTTTGCCATTGCTGAGGACCTCTCCATTGAGGATTTTGTTGCCAATTTCCTAAAGGTGGGGTCCATTGCCCTTGTGGCTGCTGCCAACCTCCTTGAGGAGATTGCCATTGTGGGGTCTTATAATTAGGCCAACTTGGTTGAGGTGGATTCCAGGGTGGTGGTGGTCCATATGCATGTTTCCATTGGTTATTATAGCCAGAATAAAGATTACCAAAAGTTAAAGGATCTTGAGGCATACCTTGTCTTTGGGCCTATGGTCTCCTTTGCGCAACAAAGAACACTTGATCATCATCACCTTCTACTGGTTTGAAGTCAGTAGGTAGTTGCCTAGCTTCCAAATTAGCCACCATCTTGCATCTGCAGTCATGTTTCTTCTGTCTACAGTATGGACAGAACTCAGCCAAAACTGCTTCAGCTTCCTGATGTTTCTTCTGAGCTTGCATAGTGTCTAGTTGTGTAGCCATATTATTAATGATGTCCTGCTTGAAGTGATATAGCAAATTTGTTATCTCCATCCGGGAAACTCCACTAGAAGAAGATTTCCCCATTGTAGTATGATGACCTCGACCTTTCTTAACTATTGCTCGAGAGTAGTTAAGACATATTTTCTTTATATCATCCCAAGGCAGTTGGGTTATATCACCTCCTCCCATCAGGTCCAAGGTGTCAATACAGGTATCACTGATTCCCCTTAGAAAGAGTAGTTTCTGAGAGTCCTCGTTGAGAGTATGGTTTGAGTTACTTTTTAGTGAAAACAAAAACCTGGAAATATAATCTTCCAGACTTTCATCCTCCTTCTGCTGAATTCAGAATATGTCATCACCCTTACTGGCACTCTTACAATATTCCTTATACTTTTCAAGGAATTTCATCTGCAT
The DNA here is from genome assembly GCA_007258455.2 of Sequoia sempervirens. NCBI lineage: Eukaryota > Viridiplantae > Streptophyta > Pinopsida > Cupressales > Cupressaceae > Sequoia > Sequoia sempervirens. Next base: position 437,064,268 of record VDFB02281492.1, on the reverse strand, counting down.
GGCTGCCCAACTATCTACAACGCCTCTTCCCAGACTCATGAACCACCTGAGAGCTCCTTCCTTCAAGGTGGAAGGAAATAACTTCATTTTATGAGCATATGTGTTGTATTCATAACTGTGATAGAGGACATCAAATTCAAACAGAAAAGTTTCTAGATCCTCCGTAACCAAGCCATAAAACTTTAGAAGCAAGGAAGAGGGAATTTTTTTAAGATTGTCAGTATCTCGTTGGAGAACAATGGGAAACTCAAATGCAGGAGGTGGATTATTTTCCATGTTTGGTTGCTGGAATAACAGAGCAAATGGATTTTCCTTAGGTTCGTTATCAGCTGGGTCAAATGGTAGTTCAATAAACAGATTTTCAGGGAGGAACCTTCCCAGTGTGTCTCTTCTTCTTCTATGCATGCAATACAGTGAGTGGTGGCTTGAAATATTTTGAAATTTTTTGACTAACAAACTAAACTAATGCTAAAAATGACTTATGACAGACTCCTAGCTAGACGCCTTCCCCGACAACGGCGCCAAAAATGGTCGCGCCCACAAAAGGATATGAAAATCACAGTAAAAACTTTCCTAGGAATTGGACATTCGAACAGGTGACTTATATCTCTCTATGGACATTCATTTATTTTTCAAACCAGGGAACGTATACTTTAAATGGCATGGCAAAATATATGTACTAAGAACTAGTTTTGGTCAAATCTTAGTAGAAATAAATACTGGAAAGGAATTCTATCTACGCTACAGGAAGGTAATGCAAAATTCTTTAACTCAACTATGTTTTGATTAAAACAGAAACCATAACAGCTACGTCTGAAGCACAAACCATGAACTGGCCTTATGTTGTAGGAATAGGCACAGGGATGGATTCTCTATGCTGCAGGAGCAGTACAAGACTGAGTTTGTATGAAAACTTCAAAGATGAAAGCTAACTGAAGATCAACAGAAAAGAACAACTAACTAGCTATAGATACTTACTAAGTGGGCCCCCTTAGCAAGCATCTACTGATTACACAGATGCTAAACTCAGAACTTCATCAAACTTTATTCATGAAAACAGAATGGCATACATTGCTTTGTTGATGTGGAAACTAACAACAAACTCTATCTCTGATCATACAGATTATGTTTCTCATTATCATACTGACTCTTACATGATATCTACTATCACTATGCTTCTATCCTTCTCTAACTATCATCTCTCCGTCTCTCTATTCTCACCCGCGTAGGAGGAGAACTTTATTTAAAAATAGGAGAGCAACTAACTAACTAACCCTATCAAAGAAAGATGTGGAAGTAAAGTATATCCTTGAATCAAGGATAAAACTTCATAATGAATTTATGCGTTCAACCCAATTCGGAGAGAATCTAGCGCTCCACTCTTTCCAAATTGACTTTCATTAAAATTATTTCCCATGGTTTCAGTCAAAGAGTCTTCACCAGAGCTTCCTCGAAGTCGTGCAGGAAATGGACTTTACTGCAAGGCCAAGATCGGTTGCGCTTGACTCGATCATTCTTCAACAACCTGTGAAACAAAAGGTAACAGATGCGAAAGAAAAGGCGTATGGCACATACACGATATCTATTCATTAATCACACATTTTAAATCTACTTCATCATTCAAAAACTGTATACGATATACCAGTCATTTTAGGGAGTCAATGAGGCAATAAATGCAATCAAGTCAACACAATGAGCTGCAGGAATATGAAAGTATCTTGCTACAGGATATCCCAATAAAATGTTTCAACAAAGTTTAAACAGCCATGAAATAACAAAAGTAAAGACATTAAAAGTTTATCATAACATCCAAACTATGAGCATATTTTAAGCTCATCAGTTGCCATTATGTGAGCCCAAAATTTGCATTACTTCAATCAATGACCACAATTACCCTAGTTAGTCAATTTCAAATAAGCAAACCCAAGATTCCCTATAAAATTCATTTGAACAAAAGAACAATGGAAAATAAGTAAAAATCAAGAAAAACACAATGAAATATTATTCTAATGACCAAACCAGCATCCTATAGGGGGATTGGTGCTTTTTTGATGTGGAAATAAGCCGTTTCCCAATCCCTTGATAATTTCTTGATGATGGAGATGTGTGATTCTTGACTATACTGCAAATACTCAAATTGTGGATGACAAAATGCAAAGGATGAGCTCTCTATTTATAAGAGAGAATGATGGAGAGACATGCAAAATGGGTGAATGTGGTAAAAAGATTCAACCAATAGGGAGGAGCAATTTGTCACCATGTGAATGGGCCAAGGATGTGCAAGTTTTGGTGACTGTGTCAATAAATGACATTAGGTGGCCTTTTCAAATTTTAAATTTGGCTTGTTGGAGGAATAAGGGATCTCAAATGCCTAGTGGGGGACATGTAAGAGGGGAATTAATGCTATGTTGGAAGGACTCATCCCACTTGGAGGGAGATTTCAAATGGAGGAATATTCCCTAATGATTCCTTGTTCAGTGAAAATGAAGATTTAATAAATGAATTAAATGATTTATTTTTGCATGTGGGAAAAGCTAGAGGATGGGACTTGCATTAGATTTAACCTTAATCATGATTTGATTATCTTAAGTGAGGATTAGGTGATTTGACTTTCTAACTTAGATTTATGGATTAAAATATATCAAAAGGAGATGAAAAGTGATAAAGATTTGATTAAACAAATATTTGATTTATTTAATCAAAGAGGATGATGTTAGTACTAAAGATGAATTTATTTAATTTAAATGGAGAACTTTAGAGATTTAATTTAATGAACTTGATTTATTTGATTAATGGATGAATATGAATTAGTTAAATGCATGATGCTAATTTTGCATGTCTACATTTTTCCCCTCTTTGAAGCAATGTACTTGTTGTGTTGATTCAAAGAATAAACTAGCCGCAGTCAAATTTCAAAAAAATTCTAATTTTTCGGATGCCCTAGTGGAAATAAGTATACTAGTACAATGCCCCCTTGAGAGATCAAGTGAAAAGGTCGATTTTTGTGCAGGAGCACCCAAGGCCTTCAACGAGCTCTTCAAGGATCAAGAGTGTGTAGGGGTCAGGAGGAGCTGTCAAGCAAATCAAAACATCAACTATGACCTTTTAAAGCCTATAATGGCATTTGGAAAGGATAAATGTGTTAAGAGAGTCAACTGTCCTAAGGGTCCTGATGAGGACCAAAATGCTATGTAATTGGAATTATCATGTTCTAGGGCTTTAAATAGGAATATAATGATTTAATTAGGTCAAATAAGGTTGGATATTGAAGATCCAATAGGTTTTAGGTTGTGGAGCTCAATAAATATCAAGATTGGAAATTCAAATTTTTGAATTCCAATTTGGATGGATAAATGAGTTTTGTGAGTTTTAATCACTTTGATGTAACTTAATCAACCCCAAACGATTTGATCAGTTGGGGAATGGTTTTATAACCCCAAAATAATCATTTGTATGGAGGTTGGGCGTTTGGAGCAAGTACTGCATGGACTGTTCTTAGAAAACTCAATAAAATTTCTATTTCTTGCATTTTTTCTGTGTTTTCTTGATGAATTATTGATTCCTATTGAAGGTATAAGTATTTGGATGTTTTAGGAGTTTGTATTTGTATGTTTTAACACCATTGAATGCTCTGAAGACAATAATAATCAATTTCTTTGCTTTCTACAACTGACTGTCCTCAAGGTGGTGTGGATTTTAATTGGTTTTGAGAGGTTTTATGGATGATTGATCCATTTCATGGAGTATTATGACTGAACACCTATGAAATGGATCACATTTAACATGTACCATAATAAACTAACAAAGTAATGTGCAGGGAAGAGGAAAACTAATGTGTGCATAGTGATTTAGCAAAGCAAAAAGCATGAAGATGGACCCTAGGGTATAGCAGTGGAGGATATGCCTTAATAAGTGATATATTTTTGAGTTGAAATAGTTGATAAATATTGAATTAATGGTGAAGAGTCTAAAATTAGGATCTAGAAGTGTTTCGAAGGCCTAGAACCAAGAAGCCCTAGTTTTGAGGCAATTTAAGGAGGGTTTTGTGTTTGAGCATGTTAGAAGTGTCATAGAAGCCTAAAAACTTGGAATCCTTGGTTTGAGAAAATTTGAAGAGACTATTGAAAGTTTCATGGTCAGGGGTTGAGTTTAGAGAGGGGTTGCTTTGAAAAAGAGGGCTAATTAGGCCTAGTTTTTGAGGAAACAACAGGTTTTGGAAGGGATTGTCTGAAGCAAGTGATATCCGGGTTTGGATATGTTTTTTGTCATCACAAAACACATCTAAAAAAATCATTATATTGGAGGTTCATTTGTAAAGTTTGAGAGCAAAGTCAAAAATCCTTCGCTAGAGGCCTAATTGGGCTAGAAGGCTTGTCAAGGTGCAAAAATTGGGTTTTGTCTAAGTCAGTGGCTTGGGATTTTGAAACCATTCAATACAAGTCTAGTTGAGTCTTTTAAGAGAATTCAAATGGTTTGGAACCATAAAGGAATCTTTTAAGTCACAAGTGAACCTTTGAGCCTTGCCTCCATTAGGGTGCCTACGAGATAGCTTGAGATTGCAACCTTGTAAACCTCGAAATCATTGTGTGTTTCCAAAAGTCCCATAGCCTCTGCATTAGATTTGAAGGTCGATCTTGTGAAAAAGATGTTCTAGATGGATGTATGGATGGTTATGATGATGATGCAAATGATAATGCAATGCATGTGAGATGGATGAGATAGATAATGTGATATGCTATGATTACGAGATTCATGTATGCTAATGATTTGTGGATGTAGGATGGATGCATTGGATATATCGATATGATGTTAGCAAAAAGAAGAAGAAATGAGATGATGTCAAGTGTCCATTCAACAAACCAACTTTATTAGAGATGATCCTGAGAGATGGATAATTTTCTTATCAGGAATTGGGACTTTAAAAGGGCTACTTACCTTATGTTTGATAATATACATAAGCACAATACATCAAGGTATAAAGAACCAGGATGGTGTTGTACCTACTTTGGTGGAATTTGACTCAAAAAATAGATAGGAGTATTCTTGTTCACACTTGACATACAAAATCCTTACTAGGATGCACCTAAAAAAGCAAGTATTCGCCAAGTTATATTACAAAAACATCCAACAAGCATAGCAAAAAAAAAGATCATGATCGATGCCCCATTCCTTTCTTTCTAGATCACTTTGATTAGACATCATCGAGAGGTCATTAGAATGAGCACAATAAAATAAATCAAAAAGAAAAGATCAAGCAGACAAACAAGTCAAGGTTCTTCATACCTCTACCCAAAGGGATTTGTTTTTTTTAGGATAAGAATCGAAAGGATTTCCAATAGATAATGCCCATTTTAGGACTTGGATACATCCTTGGACATGTTAGTGGATGGCAGGAAGTTGTTTTGTTTATCTAAAGTGTTTTTCCAAAAGAAAATGCTCATTGTAGGAAGGATGCATCCTAGGACATGTTAGTGGATGGTGGCAAGTTGATAGGTTGTTCAAATGGCTATTGATATAAGGTCAATTGACATGTTTGGAAATAATCAAGAGATTGATTTTTCATTTAAAAGGTTTGTTGTTTTGATTTTGATTTTGCATTTGAATTTTTCTTTTGCTGATTGTTGTGCTTGTTTCTGTTTGTATTGCCAAAGGATGAGGGTGACAATTTGTTTATTATACGTGATGTTTATTGCAGGTGAAAGTGAGATGAGACAAATGGATTTTTTTTTCAAATATTTTGATTTTTTTGATGTTTTTTTTCGAAATGTTTTGAGGCTGTTTTTGGTGTTTTTGGGTTATTTGACTTTTTTTATTTTTTGAGATTTTATGAATGTTTTTAGATTTTGTATTTTTTGAATGTTTTTGGATTTTGTGTCTCGAGGGCTGATCAAATATTAGCCTTCCCTATGTTTAAGCTTAGAGATGATGTAGTTCGGATTACATGTTTTTCACATTTTCTATTTTTATGATTTTTTTTGGATTTTGATATGATTTGAATGTTTTTGGATTTTTACATGATTTTGACGATTTTGGATATGTGTGATGATATTAGTGCTCTTTTTTGGGATTTTGTTGAAAAGCAAGCTAAGATTGATTGATCAAATTGATGGATTTTTTATGATAACATTGTTGAGGATACACAACAATGCAAGGATAGTGTTAAGCAACACATGGATTAGGATAGATATCCCAAGATGATGAGGGATTGATTGGATTTGATGATGATAACATTGTTGAGGATCCACAACAATGCAAGGATAGTATTAAGAAAGATGGGGAATGGGAAGGATATCCCGAGATAATGATGGATTGGATGGATTTGATTAATCAGGATTTTGAAGCTTGGTTTGGAACAAAAGTGGGTTTGAATGATTTGATGTGATGTTGAAGTGCTAATTATATGCTACTGATATTGATAATTTGGATTGATGTTCGATGGAAGATGAAGCTTGGTAAGGAATGTCTTCTCGTCAAAATATGCCATGGGTTAGTGATTTGGATTTTGGCTCACAACTACTTGACCAATTTGATTTCACATTTTTCCAATGTTCATATCACCACATAAGTTGGAGGATATAGATCAAGATTTATTCTCAAAGAGAGATGTATATATCTACCCCCAGTGTCTAGCAATGTATGAAATGCCATGGGTGGATGCTTGGATGGGTGCATGGATGGAGGGATATGGATTGTCTTGCGACGAGGTAAGGTGTTCGGATAAAGAAAGCTCATTTGGATAGTGCTTCATGGCTCTAATAATGTTGGGTAGGATAGGATCAATGAAAATGACCCATGTCAAAATGTTTACCATAAGCAAGTGTAAAGTGTGCACCAAAATTTATCAAGATCAAGATAATGTGGAAGATAGATGTAGATGGGTAAAAATGGATTAGATAAATGGTTCGTGGATGGGATGTCAGATTTATTATGGATGGGATGAGATGCTTCCACTTGAATTAGTGTACGTAGATGCTCGATTCTACACATGATGCCTATTTGCTAGGTTTTCATCATGGTACTTGTCCAAAGTGCCACCATAGTGGTTTTCACTAGAGGACAATTTGTCTTTACTATTTTTAATCATTTTTCTATTTTTTGGTTTTTCTAAAATATTTTAAGCTCATACTAAACTACCTGGTGCTATCGATGTAGATGCTTCTATCATAATTTTCCATTGATATCCTACTTGAAAATGCTACTTTTCCAAGATATGTGCACTTGAATACAACTTTTGAGATTCCTGATCAACTTTGCTAATACTAGAGTTAAGTTTGTCTTTGTGCATACATCATGATAGAATTCCTTTTGAATCCTTATGATGAAGGGTTGTTGCCAATACATGGCCAATACGAGAATTGGATATCATGTGTGGATGCATGGATGGAGTGTGTTTAGGGATAAAATATGGATTGGTTGATAGTTTGGAACCATTGACTCTCCAAACTTGGGAAGATGAGAAATGATCAGTGGATATGGAAGTGTATGTGTAATTAGGACCAACTACTTGATATACTTTGTATGTTACTTGAGAAGCCTTATTTTTCTTTTGTGGACATCTTTGATGGATACTTTTCCCTTTTTTATTTTTCCCCATAGTTTCTTTCACTGATGGAGTTTGATAAGGATACTTTTCCTTTGTAATTTTTGGTATCCATGTGTATTTGATTTTTTTGATATGCTTCTTAGCCTCTTTGAAATTATTTTTACTTTGATTCAAATATTTCTTTTGATGTTGGTCTGAATTCATGGATGGGGTGATGGGTGGATGAAGATTCATGACGTGGTTGGTTGTAGTATTGGAATTGGTTTCATCATAAGGATTATTCATGCTCCCTATGTTGATGTTTGGTTGAGACATAGTTGCCTCCAGTATGGTGGTAGTAGCACCTTTGTTCCTTTATTTTGCTTGTTTTGACATGTCTTGTTCAGTAAGCATGCTCTAATAAATGACCACTATAGATTATGTGATTTTAATTTGTTGTTTTGCTAACTCTAGAATGTCCTATTCTATCTGACCTATTTCCTCAAGTGGATAATGTTGTGTATCTTCATACATGATGTCCTCAGTCTGAATTTGGGATATATTTGATCCTGATGTTGACAACTTGTTTTGACTATAGGAATCAATAATCTGCTCTTTTTGTGCCATAATGTTAGGAGTAAAGGAATCTTGTTTTGAATGAATACCATCTATGTGTTCATCAATAGAAAGCATCTCATGGGTAGATGGAGGAGTATGTACTATGTGGATATGATCATATTGTATAGATAGGAGAGTGTGCATTAGATCATTATAGTATCTTAGAGATATGAATTCTTGATCTTGATTAATTTTAAAATTGCTTTCAACATGATTTGGATGAAATTCTTGACATGGGTTAGTTTCAAAGGATGGATTGCTTATAAAAGGTTCTTGGACATCATCATTAGTTGTGATAAGTGGCTCAATATCATCTTGATCTTTGAGTTGACTTGGATCAAATGTCAAGTTGAGAATTCCTTCAATATCTATAATCATGATGTCAAAGGGGGTTAACATGTCTTGGAAAGGACCATTACTAGACCTTGGTGAAAGATTTTGATCATGCTTTGGAATAAATTCTTGAGATATGTCCTCTAACTCATAAGGAAATGAGAGGAATTTTCAATATTATCATTGGTTGATGGATCATAGATTATGTCAGTGGGATCAAATAATTCTAACACTCCTTGAAATAGATCACTAAAAAGTGGCTCTTGATGTATGGTGAGTTGATCATCATATGGGGTAGAAAAATATTTAATGTGCTCATTAATGGAGAACTATTGAACATTGTTCTTAACAATTTTGGTGGAGAGATTGTCAATGTCTTCAACCATAGGGTCAAGTGATGTTGACATTTCTTGAATTGGATCATTGTTGGGTATTGTTGGTGGATTTTGATCATGATTGAAAAGTGACTCTTGATATATGTTGCTTTAATTTTTGGATGAGATGGAAACATCTTCAATGTACTAATTGATGGATAGATCTTGGTCCTTGTTCTCAACAATTGTGGTGGGGGGATTGTCAATGCTATCACTAGTAGTTAAATCTTCATCATTGTCCCCAATAGTGGTTATCTTTTGATCAATAAGGTCTTGGATGATATTTTTGATTCGAATACAATTTGATGTTGTGTGTCCCTTTTTTGTGAAAATCATAATAGTGCTCATCATTATACCCTGATGGTTTAACTAGGGGTTCTTGATAGTTCTCATAGATGGGGAGCTTGATGAGATTTTCTTGTACCAATTGTTGTAGGATTGATTCGATTGGTTTCCCAAGTGGTGTGTACTTTTTTTGTTACCTTGTGAGATTTTTACTTTAAATTGACCTTGTAGTGATTGATTTTGGAGATGTGGTGATTGATCTTTGAGATGTGGAGGTTGGATTTGTTGATGTGGACAATCTTGATATCTAACTTCTTGACATTGGAGATATTTTTCTTGATGTGGTTGTGGACACAACTCAATTCTTTGATGACATGGTTCAATCAAAGGAAAAGCATATTGATTTTGGAGTGAAGATGTCTCTTGGCTCAATAAGTCAATTAGTTTGGCATGTGAAGTAGGTTGATATAGCGAATTTTGATCTTGATTTTGATTTTGACTTCCTTGATATGGTTGATTTGGATTTTGTTCAAGTAGATTTGGAATGTACGCTTGTGGTGTTTGCATGGGATCATGGACAAATTGATTTTGGACAATGTTCTTATTTGGGATGATGTTTATATTTGGCATGATTGGTTGGAATTGAACATTGTTGTGTTTGGGAATCATATTTCCTTGATTTTGCATGGTGTTACCTTGACTTGGATTGATACATGGAGTCATTATCATTTGTTTTGGGCTTTGAATAAAATTTATATGATTTGTGAATATATCTATGCCAAAATTTTCCAAGTGTGGATTTGAAATGTTCATGGTCCATAAACTTGTACTTGATATATTCACATTTCAAGCTATGTATGGATTTGGTGGGATAATGTTGTTAATTTGTGGAAGACTCATGCATTGGGTGTTTGGTTGATAGATTTGTAGGTTTGGACTTGGATTTAAATCTATCAAGGGAAGGGTGTTACAAAATTTAGATTGGGTATACTCACATTTGTTGTATCATTGAGGCTTGTAGGAGATAATGATCCCGTGTATGGATTGTATAGATGTGAGTTTTCATAATCAATTGGCATTGTAAGGATTTGAAAGTTTGGTTGGTTTAGATCACTCATGATGTATGGATCAAGTTTATATTCCATGTTATTCTTGTGTTTTAACCTTGTTGCAAAATTGAACCTCTAAGGTGCTCAGGACTAATGATGAGATGAAGGATGAAAGGGGTAGGTGATATGGGTGTTGAATCTTATAGACCTTTAGAGGAATACTAGACAAAGGGTTTGATTTTGATTGGTTTGATTTCGATAATGAACTTGTAAACCATAAGATGTTAGATGATATCTTAGGATGCACTTGTTCAAAGAAGTGATAATTTAACTAAGTGTGTGAGGAAGGATTCATCCGCACATACCTAACTAAAAAAATGGTTTGATTTGGTTTAAGGATGTACCCAAGTCTAGAATATTGATGTTTCCAAAGCTCTAAAGTTGTTTTCAAGATGAGATGATAAATGTTTGGGATGGATGAAGTGTCTGATTTTTATCCTAAATGAACCTAAGGACTTGTTTACAAGACCAAGATAGTGAAGAACATGCTTTTCTCTATGAGTAGTTCAAAACTAGAAGACCAATATTTGCATGAAAACCATATGACCAAAAGATGACAATCACATGTGTGGGGTTCAATTGATTTAACTTTGCTTAATGAGTTCTTTTTATCACAAGCACTTTCTTGATTATCTTTTGAAACTAGATGTCCAATGTCCTAATTCTCCTTCATTCCACAAAGTCGATTATGTGGAAATATAGAAAAATCAAGGAAAAAGTTACCTAATGTTGACCTTAGTAGGAGAAAATTGAGATGAAATCCAAATTTTTAGAAGCCTCTAAGGATGAGAATCCCAAGGGAAAGCAATAACATTTGAATTTGTTTAAGGATATTTGCTTCTCCTAAAGCATTTGAGATTTGATGCTCATGTTGAATGTTTATTTTCCAATGTTTTCGATCAAGCAATGTGTTTTTATTTCCAAGAACAAGCACAATCCTATGGATATGAAAGATTTTATTTATTTAGTCCCCATTTGGACAAGTCCAACTACACTTATTTTTAGCGAATGGTTAGATGCTTGACCCCATTGGCTCCCCTCCACGACACTCACTTATATGGGGCATCCAAGCATCAGTACCCATGAAAATACCATGGCATAGTTTCCATTTCTACTAAAAACCATAAAAGTGTGAGGTGGCTTCAGAATGACCATTCTTGCACCAATAAATAGATAGGGATTTTTTCCTTTCTACAACAAGGGTTTTAATTCAGGCATTCCATTTGTAGGAGTTGACCCATCAAGGTGACAGACCATTGTTTCCCTTCTTATCAGATCCAACCATGTGATACTAGCCTTTGTTCCAGTACCCACTTTTATATCTTGGCTAGAAATACACTTGGCTTTAGTGTGTTACTAGTTGAGTCATTCCCTTGGGTGAGTACTTTTTCCCACAAGGTAGGCCCTCTAAGAGAAACAAAAGCAAGAAAAAATATTCATAGTTTGATCAACCTTTGTTTAGAAATAAAAGGAGAACACACGCCATATGTTCCACTCACACTCACAAGTTGTGTTCAATTTTAATCCCAAAAAATGAAATACGGAGGCAATTACTTATGCAACTTAATGTCACCAAAAGGTTTTTGATTCTCAAGATCGCTGTGAGGTGTGAGAGAAGTGCATATGTATTTTGTTGATATTACTTTGTGTAAGTAATTATGAAGAAATGAAAACACTTGTTCATTTTAAGTCTACAAAGCAATGATTTTGTTCTTTTTAGTAAACCAAAACAAAGTGTGGAATTTTCCTTGTTCGATTATTAGCCTCAAACAAAATCTAGTGGATTTTTCCTAAGATTCACTTTAAGCCCTTTGTTGTCTTTTTAGAGCTCCAAAAGATGTGAGTTGATTTAAAACAGAAAATTAATGTGTAGAATGAAAACCCTAAGCATTTAAAAACTCTTTGTTAACTTCATGTGTTAATGCTTAATTTTCTTCGACTCCAAGATTCATTCAAGATCTTTTTTTATGCTCCAATTTTGCAAGTCCTTTGCATGAACAAAATGATCTTTCTTTGTTTTCCTTTTCCTACAAATGAAGTAAGATCTAAGATTTAATTCCTAGCAAAGTATTTGTAAAAACAAATAATGTTTAGAGCACTTAAAAATATAATTTTTTTTAAAAACATGATAACACTAATTACTAGTCAACTCTTTTAAAGTAGCTATTTGATTAAGTATATCATTCTTAATTAATTAATTAAGTAACTACTCTTGTGCAAGGGATGAAGAGTAATTTCACTTGCACATAAACAAGAAAAGAATCCATGCTTTTTGAGACATTTCTCTTGATCTTTTCATGGCACCCAATTGTCATAAGTATGCACAGGCCCAAGGTTTTTATCATATTCCCAAAAAAATCCATACTTGCAGCTTCCCCAACTTCAAGCATTCTCTTCAAATAAGTAATAAGGTAATTGAATTCTTTGAGATACCCACAAGCTTAGCACAAAGGGAAAGCTACACACATCTGCAACATTTAATAATTTGTAAAAGAAAATCTCTTAGCCAAAGGTAGAGACAATTAATCATCCCTTAAGAGGTAGACTATTTTAAAGACACCTACAAATCATATCAGAGTAAAATGATTCTTTGAGATGATAATCGGCCTCTTTGCATTGATTGAGATACAACATTGATGGCTATTGATGGTTTAGTCTCATCAAGACCATCTAAAGGTTATATCTGACATGGATGCATACTCTCATATATTATAGATGCAAATTCCAACCTAGCATTCAAAAAGTAAACAAAAAAAAGAAAGCAAGTCATCTCATATTGATACAATAAAGATACCCATCAGGTCGCATTTACTATTGACAACTGTTAGAGATTTGATT